>JAWNPT010000098.1:11200000-11676652 GCA_035047365.1 Drosophila ustulata
GCTATATATGCTTATGATTCGTGAATTAGTTCACAGTCCATCCAACCAGAGTGAAATAACCGTTTCAGTTCTAACAGCTTGATTGAATTTAAATTACAATATATCAAAATATTTTAGCTTAATTAACCAAAAGTCGAAAAGCTTTATGAAAAACATTTTCTGAACTAAAACAACTCAAAACTCAGAATACTGATGGTTTGGAGGAAATATTCAAACTCATAACAGAGCCTTTACATAAACTTGTTAATGACACTAAAAAATTACAGAGTATGTTACCCACAGACAATACAAATCTTAAAACTGAAATGACATCTAAACAAAACGTTACCCCAATAATGAGTGGTGATAGCACACTACATGTGAAAAAGACGAAGATGAAGAAGAAAAAACTAAATATGATGATGACAGTGATGATAATGATGATGATGATGATGATGATGATGATGATGATGATGATGATGATGATGATGATGATGATGATGATGATGATGATGATGATGATGATGATGATGATGATGATGATGATGATGATGATGATGATGATGATGATGATGATGATAATCAATTCTATTCTCAGTCAGCAAAAGAGGATACATCATTTGTACTACCGAATCAAGATGAGCCCCATACATCAAGGGCGATGTTGAGTCAAGTGTACCATCATACATCATCCTCGTTAACACATCCAGCTGTACATCATGATGAGAGCTCAAATCATCTTTTCGATGTGACATTTGGACCATACAAAAGTGCAACCGGTCAAATAATTATGGGAAGTAACTACATACATGTATGTATATGGTAATAAAATTGAATTTGAATATGGTAAAAACTGGGAACTGACAAATGGTTTATATTCTTTAATATTCCATCGTCAACCACAAAATTACAATCAAAATGACTTGAAAATATATAGAGAAATTTTGATAAAAACTAATGTATATCGAAGAAACTTTCATCCAAGTATACAGTTGAAAGGAACAAGAGCACATAAATATACGAAAATTATAAAACCACTTTTAGCGAAAACACCTACTGCCGAGTCTACACCCAAACGCTCCAAAGCAAGTGTATCTGGGTCTGGATTTATGACCCTTAATATGAATAAACCCAATTATGTATACTGGGATGATCCAAATGAGTTGGTTGAACGACTGCAGCTCTTAATAGCCTCTCAATTTGCTAGAAATACTAATCACACTAATGAAATTACATCAATAATTGAAGAATTAAGAGAGGCTCAGATTATACGCTAAGTTATTTACACTATACATATGGCATGTCAATATTCAAGAGAGTTTATAATCATCATGTCTGTTGACAAGTTTGGATACTACATACATAAGAAGCAGAACCCTAATCATTTAACACGAGATGAGAAAACTTGATCGGGACTCGACATCGATACAGATGGGAACTTTAATATTCAACGAAAACGTATAAAAAATGGTGTCGTTCCAAAAGAGAACACAGACATTGTCATCAAAGAATATGTGGATAAGGTTATAAACGAGATGAGTGATTCTCTAATGTCAACGATTTCACAACATCAAGATGCTGTTTATCGAACAATAGATTTTAAAACTGCAGAACTTGATGATAGAATATTGAGACTTGAGGAACTTACGTCAAACATTTATGAAAAAATTAAATATGGTTATCAGTTGAAGTAAATTTCTCTTATTCTGATTACAAACCATATAAATATGAGCAGACGAGGTATTGTAAACGAATTACATGCTCCCTCGCGAAAACATTTTCTACGGCGTAAAGGTGGTTTCCATAAAGAAGAACTGAAAAAAACAAATTATCCCAATACTTACCTAGTTGAAAAGGAAAGGGAATAGAGCTCTGGTTCGCTGGCGGGGTTTCCCCAAAACCGAAGACAACTGGATTCATAAAACTGAAGTTTTGTAATGTTTAAGTAAAACATTTTTATACCCGCTACTCATAGGGTAGAAGGGTATTATAACTTAGTGCCAACAGAAAATGTATGTAACAGGCAGAAGGAGCCATCTCCGACCCCATAAAGTACATATTATTGATCGGTGTCAACAGCCGAGACGATATAGCCATGTCCGTCTGGCCTCAGAGACTAAAAGGTATAGAGACACAAAATTTGGTACATAGGTTCTTGCATTTCAAAAGTTTGATGCCACGCCCCCTTCGCCCACAATATCCATAAATCTAGAAAATGTCAAGTTTTTTTTTGGAAATCGCGTATAACTCCAAAAGTTCTTTGTGTAATGTTGTGTAATTTGTTAGGCCATCTGTGCTTAATACTCTTATTACACCCTGTTGGTAAAAATCGATAAGTAGAACAAAAGTTAATTGTTAAATTATTTATCAAAATAGTAGTGACCAATGCATATGGACGTTTTAAGTGTGTGATGACCTAGAGACATAAAATTTGGTGACAGTATTTGTGTAGGTTTTACGCAGATCAAGTTTGTTTTAGATTTTTGCCACGCCCCTTTCCGCCCCAAAAAGCCTGTAAAAGCCGTAATAAAAGACCTAGAGCATTGAGCATTTTGGTATGCATAATAATAATTATATTCTCAATGATTCCTGTGAATTTGGTTCAAATCGAATGAAAAACAAGGAAGTTATTAAAGAATCAATTTTATATGCAAAATTGGCAAAGTTGACAGTGTGACCATGTCGGTGTAATGGAATTTAACCCGCTATTTTCAAATCTATACAAAAAAAACATTATTATTGAACTGTTGCCGCATGCAGACGTGTCTTACTGAGCTCCGAAATCAAAATAAAATTCACAAGTTTAAAGCGTAGCGAGAGACGTATTAATAAGTGTACAACGCGAAAAGACGCTTAGTGCGATGAAGTCGCACAAAATATCTAATTATTTGATTATTTACCAAGTGATTAATTAATATTTACTTATATCCAATATAACTAAACCGCGGTTAAAAAGATGAGCCAAAGCGACATTCGTAAGCAAATGCAGCGTGAGCAAGACGAGCGCCGGCTCTCTTTGCAACGAAACAACGCGTACTTCTCTTCTGTAGCCGAACCAACCCAAAATTCTGCTGACGCAAAAACGCAGCGGTCAATTACCCCCAACCCGACGAAAGAACTCTTGCATTTAGCAAGTGAGCGACCTCGTTCTTGCTCTCCGGCATTACCATCTCAGATTGCAGAGCGTACTGCTAAACAAGCAAGTAGTGAATTGAGAGACTTGCTCCTACCTACGGAGACTACAACAACAGTCTCTCTGACTACTGCAACTGCAACAACAACATCAACTGTAACGGTGTCGGCTGCCCGCTCGATCCCATCTTCATCAACAAGTGCTCTTTTTGTGTCACCGATGACAACAACAAAAGCGCATTACGAATCACCGATCAAAACAAACCAAACTAAAACAAATACTACGACTGCTGCGTTGCCAATAAAACCAGAAGCAAAAAACGTAACTGACCCGCTTGTGCAGACTGGAATGGATCGTTACAGCCGCTTTTCAAGGTGGAACTTGAACCAGACAACACTTCTCTTAAGAAAAACGAAGTGCACCCTATATATAAACTTCAGTTTCTACTACATCGTAGAATCACTGTAGAAGAACCACACAAACGCAAAGGACCAGTACAATGTATGAATTGTCAAGAATATGGCCATACACGGTCATACTGCACACTGCGCCCAGTGTGTGTAGTTTGTGGAGAGCTTCACGACTCCTCACACTGTCCGTCGAACAAAGGCGATTCTACCACCAAAAGGTGTGGTAACTGCGGAGGTAACCACACCGCTAACTATAGAAATTGTCCAGTTTATAAGGATTTAAAAAGTAGAATCCATCAACGAGTGACTACTCCCCGCTCTGCAAATGCGCGGGTTACACCATCTAAATCAAACCCAGACGTATTCTTTTCGAACGCAGCTAGATCGTCATTTGACTTTGACTCCGAGTCCTCCATAAAGAAAAACGTGACATTTGCCAGTGCTTTAAAATCAGGATTGGAGCTTCCTTCCTCAAGTACATCGCACTTTAAACTACCTCAACCACAGCCAAACACAACTAAACATTATCAGCCTATGGAGCAGCCTCAAAACAACTTTGAGGCCATGTTCTCTAACCTACAGCAAAGTTTAATGGAGTTCATGTCTTTCATGCGGCTACTCTTTCTATGCAACTAACCATCTCGATGGTAAAGCACACGGTGGGACTGGTATCTTGATTAGAAACCGAATTAAGCACCACCGCTACAAGGATCTAGCAACTACTTATATTCAAGCAACATAAATAAGAATAAAACTGGATAGTGGTAACCAACTTACTCTAGCAGCAGTATACTGCCCTCCTCGTTTCACTGTAACTGAAGCTGAGTTTATGCAGTTCTTTAACTCATTAGGCGAGCATTTCATAGCAGCAGGAGACTATAATGCCAAGCACACACACTGGGGATCTCGCCTCGTAAATCCTAAAGGTAAGCAGCTCTACAATGCAATTATAAAAGCCAGCAACAAGCTTGACCACGTTTCCCCTGGCAGACCAACATATTGGCCAACAGATCCAAAAAAACTGACCGATTTAATTGACTTCGCAATCACTAAAAACATTCCAAGAAACCTGATTAGCGCCGAAAGTCTTTCGGATCTTTCATCTGATCACTCGCCTGTTCTTATTAATCTACTCCGTCATCCAATAAATGTAGATCAATCGACTGGATTGACTTCACACAAAACCAATTGGATCTCTTATAGGAAATATCTAATCTCGCATATTGATATAAATCCTGTACTTAACCTTGAAGCCGACATCGACAACTTTGTGAACACACTGGAGAACGCCTTTGTCACCGCTGCTCGCATTTCAACTCCTCAAACTGCACAAATACCTTACATGCAAAAGAAGACAAATCAACAAATCGAGCAGCTCGTAATCGAAAAGCGACCAGACCGTTAAAACAACAAGAAGCAAACACCCAACGCCGCTATATAGAGCAATTATCAACATCTTCCAAAAAGCACTCCTTATGGCGAGCCCACCCAACTCTATGCTCCCCGACAGAAACTGTGACGCCTATAAGAAACACAGTGGGCGGCTGGGCCCGCAGTGATGAAGACAGAGCCAGAACATTTGCACAGCACCTTGAAAATGTGTTCCAGCCAAATCCTGCCACAAACGCATTTACACTACCGCCTGTAGCAAATGACTTACAGCTTCAACGTGAGCCAATGGAATTTCAAACTAACGAAATCGCTCATATCATAAAAAACCAACTGGATCCGAAAAAATCACCAGGCTCCGACCAAATAACGCCAAAGATGATTATTGAGCTCCCATATTGCGCAGTTCGCACTATCACCCAGCTCTTCAATGCCATTACAAGGCTTGGCCACTTTCCAGAGAGATGGAAAAGATCAATGATAATAATGATTCCGAAACCTGGCAAAGATCACACAATTCCCTCTTCGTACAGACCAATAAGCTTATTATCATGCTTATCCAAACTCTTTGAAAAGTGTGTGCTGACTCGGATAAACTCATTTTTAAGAATCCATAATAAAATCCCATCACACCAATTTGGATTTCGTGAAAAACACGGAACTATCGACCAGGTCAACCGGATAACCTCTGAAATACGAAGAGCATTCGAAAATCGAGAATATTGCACTGCAATATTTTTAGATGTAGCCCAAGCATTCGACAGAGTTTGGTTAGAAGGTCTAATGCATAAGATCAGAACAACACTTCCTAATAATACACATAAACTATTAGAATCTTACCTATATAACAGGAAATTCGCAGTGAAATGCAACTCTGCCATGTCTGACGATTACACCTCTAGAGCTGGAGTCCCCCAAGGCAGCGTACTAGGGCCAACACTATACCTTCTATACACAGCAGACATCCCAACAAACAGACGACTAATAACATCTACTTTTGCCGACGATACAGCTATTCTCAACCGTTCCAAGTGTCCTATCCAAGCATCAGCGCAACTGGGTCTTCATCTAGTCGAAGTGGAAAAGTGGCTATCTGACTGGCGAATAAAAGTAAACGAACAAAAACGCAAGCATGTTACGTTTACCCTAAACAGCCAAAATTGCCCACCGCTCAGACTAAACAATTCCACACTTCCGCAAGCGAACGACGTTACGTATTTAGGAGTACACCTCGACAGACGACTCACCTGGCGAAGGCACATCGAAGCCAAGAGAACACAACTAAAACTAAAAGCTAATAGTCTTCATTGGCTTATCAACGCTCGGTCCTCTCTTAGTCTAGAATACAAGGTCCTGCTCTACACTTCCGTACTTAAACCAATCTGGACCTATGGCTCCCAGTTATGGGGGAACGCTAGTAGTAGCAACATTGATGTTGTCCAGCGAGCTCAATCAAAAATCTTGAGAACCATCACCGGGGCACCGTGGTATGTTCGCAACGAAAACATACACAAATACCTCAACATTCAACCTGTCAGAGAAGTAGTAGCTGAACAGAAAGAGAAGTATCACAGCAAGCTTTCCTCGCACCCTAACCCCCTCGCGCGAGGGCTAACCCGGCTGTGTAGCCGCTCCCGTCTTCGTCGTAATGATCTACCAACCCAGCGATAGACTCTAGGGACGTGTAACCCAATTTGTATTGTTAATTAATGTTTAGTTATAAGATTTGATAACTTATTGTTAGTCTCAACTTAAGAGAAGATCCAATAAATAAAAGCAAAGTATTTAGAAAAAAAAAAAAAAAAAGTATATTCTTTGGTATATTTTTGTTACAATTTTTAAGTTTTTTGTTTTCTCTTGAAGCGGGTTGCGGGTATCTTACGGTAGAGCACTCTCGACTGTAGCTTTCTTACTTGTTTCTTTTCTTTTTTAATCTCTATATTTTATTTATCGTATTTTGAATAATATTTTTTAAGTTTATTAAAATTAAATTACTATTATCTAAATATCTTATAAGTATACATTTTGTTTTTAAATAAACTATCACATTATAAAGTTTAAATTATCGTTTTATTTTTTTAATTCCATCTAATAATATAAAATGCATTATAATTTGAGCCTCTTGAATGTCTACCGCACTTTCATTTACTTCTACTTTTCATTTTAAAGCATTTACCTTCCTCACTGTACTTTAAGTGTTTTGTGAGTTCTCCTCCAACGCACATATTTGGCTGCGCCAAACACTGGACTGTGCCTCTAGAGTAGATATACAACCCTCAATTTCATTGGGAATTGAAGAGTAATGCCATATTGCTATGTTTGAATCCCCATCTTCACAAATTACTCTTTTGACATCTTTGTGGTCTAAAATAGTTTTTGTTATTTTTAATGTACTAATTTCATGCCCTCTAGACCTAAACATGTACATGCTATCACGTTCTTGCTGTCCTGTGTACAAACCATTTTTATATCCCTCAAATGTGACCTTCTCCAGACAACTGCGCTTTACCCCTTTATTCTTTTTTACGCATATTTCCCTAGCAGTACCAGAATTTTCACACAACAAACTCACTCATTGGTTTACCATGCATCTCATCTTTAAAGAAACCTTAACGCTTTGGGTTTCATGTAATCATAATGAAAACAAGTAAGAAAGCTACAGTCGAGAGTGCTCGACCGTATGATACCCGGAACCCATTTCGAGAGAACAAAAAAAATTTTAATGATATTTTAACAACAAATATACCAAAAATATACTGAAACTTGTGTTTTGTATATATTTGAAAATAGCGGGAAGAAATCCACAACACCGACATGGTCACACTGTCAACTAGACAAACAAAGCGCGAGCATCTGCAAGTGAATTTTGCATATAAAATTGATTCATTAATAACTTCCTTGTTTTCAAGTCGATCTCAACCAAATTCACAGGAATCATTGAGAATATAATTATTATTATGCATACCAAAATTCAATGCTCTAGGTTTATTATTACGGCTTTTACAGATTTTGGGGGCGGAAAGGGGCGTGGCAAAAATCTAAACCAAACTTGATCTGCGCAAGACCTACACGAATACTGTCACCAAATTTGATATCTCTAGGTCATTCACACACTTAAAACGTCCATATGCATTGGGCACAACAATTTTGATAAATAATTTAACGAATAACTTTTGTTCTACTTATCCGATTTTTACCAAAATTACAGGGTATATTAAGAGTGTCAAGCGCAGATGGCTTACCAAATTACACATCATTACACAAAGAACTTTTGGAGTTATGCGCAATTTACATTAAAAAAAACTTAACTTTTTCTAGATTAATGCTTATTGTGGGCGAAGGGGGCGTGGCATCCAACTTTTGAAATAAACTTGATCTGCGTAGGGTATGAAGGAACCTTTTTGCTAAATTTGGTGTCTCTATGTCTTATAGTCTCTGAGATCCAGGTGTTCATACGGACAGACAGACGGACAGACGGACATGGCTATATCGTCTCGGCTGTTGATGCTGATCAAGAATATATATACTTTATGGGGTCGGAGATGCCTCCTCCTTATATTCTCAATGATTCCTGTGAATTTGGTTGAGATCGAGTTAAAAACAAGGAAGTTATTAATGAATCAATTTTATATGCAAAATTCACTTGTGACCATGTCGGTGTTGTGGATTTCTTCCCGCTATTTTCAAATATATACAAAACACAAGTTTCAGTATATTTTTGGTATATTTGTTGTTAAAATATCATTAAAATTTTTTTTGTTCTCTCGAAATGGGTTGCGGGTATCATACGGTCGAGCACTCTCGAGTGTAGCTTTCTTACTTGTTTTATTTTATTTTATTTAAAGTCGACTATGAACAGTCGACATTGAAGAAATTAATATAATTATGACTAAAAGAGTAACATTATGATTAAGAATATTTTTATAGTTTAAAATAAAAGAAATAATTCAATTAAAATTGAAATATGAAATCTCTGGGGGTGTTTAAGCAATATTAAGCTAACCCAGCACTCGCTGCATGAATTGGGGAAAACCCAGGAAAAACCCAATCAGGTCAGATGGTAGTTTAGTTAGCTAGTATTAAATTTTTGTTTTAATTTCGAACACCATGTTAGTTGCTAAGAATGATAGAATAAAATTTTTAATATTTAGAAGAGATGCATCGGCGTTGAAAACATAGTAGAGTGTGTTGTAGTCAGCACAGAGAACTCGAAAAGGTTCATGCTTAGAATAGTTAGTTGTACATAGGTTGAGGGATAAAGGTGTAAAGTTACGTGTATGTTTAACTGGGACAGAAAGGTTTATATGCCAAAGAGGGTAAGGAGAATCAATGTCACCCTTTAGTAGTTTGACTAAAAACATAACCCCAAGCATGCTACGACGATTAGTTAATGAGGAAAGATCAAGTAAAAGAAGTCTACTATTATAAGAGGGTAAGTCAATACCTGAAACCCAGTTAAAGCCTCTCAACGCAAAAAGCAGAAATTTCTTTTGTACAGACTCGATAAGATTGTTATGATTTGAGTATAGTGGTGACCAAATACAAGAACCGTATTCCAGAATGGGACCGACAAGCGAAACAAAAAGAAGCTTTGTCGAATAAGGGTCATCAAATTCCTTTGCCCATCGCTTGATGAACCCAAGAATTTGAGTCGCTTTGTTGACAGTAATTGAAATGTGTTTGTTAAACTTTAGCCAATCATCTAGAAGAACACCTAAATCATTCACATCGTCTACTCTAATCAGAGGGAGGGAGAGCATATTACGAGTTTATGTTAATTACTTATGTTAGCAGTGCTTCCGAAAAACGACATAACCTTGCATTTCGAAAAATGTAGTAGTAGATAATTACATTTACACCAGGAAAAACGATCAAGATCAGCTTGCAATAGAGAGTTAGAAGCTATATTATAAGTTAGGCAAATCTTGACATCATCAGCATACATTAAAATATAAGAATGTAAAATAACATTGGAAAGATCGTTAATGAAAAGGTTAAAAAGAAGAGGACCGAGATGACTACCCCGAGGAACACCTGTGGTTACAAAGATAGGTTTAGAAGATGCGGATTTAAATATTACTGTTTGAGTTCTATTATTAAAATAGTCAGATACCCATAACACAAAATTATATGGAAATCCTATCATGTTTAATTTTTTAACTAAAAGGAAATGGTTAACAGAGTCAAAAGCTTTACTAAAGTCAGTATAAATAACATCAGTCTGCAACTTATTCTGAAAACCTTTGATCACTAGTGAAGAAAACTAATACGTTGGTAGTCATAGATCTCTGTTTCAAAAAACCATGCTGGAAGGAAGAGATAATAGATCTACAAAAATGACTAAGTTGAGATACAATAATTTTCTCAAAGCGGAAAATTTGGAAATACCTCTATAATTATTAAAGTTATGTTTCGAACCATTTTTATCCAAGGGGATTATGAATGAATCCTTCAATATAGCAGGGAAAGAGGCAGACTCAACAGACATATTAAATAATGTATGTAAAAGTAAATGCAATGATTCCGCACAATACCTAAGTACACAGCCTGGAATACCATCTGGACCGGGCGAAAATACAGGTTTTATTTGATTGAGTTCGCTTAAAACGGAGCATTCAGTGATCACCGGCTCAGGAATAAATTTAGACTTTTGCAAGTTATAGGGATAAGATATATGAGGTGAGTAGCTGTCAATTGAGTAAGTAGATTGAAAGAAGTCTGCAAACAGAACTGTCTAGGATTCTGAGCAAACTGTAACCGACACCGACGCAGATAAATATTGTAAAGCTGCGTGTTAGTGAAACGAAATTCGATTTTGCAATATCCTATCGCACGAAATCAGAAAAATTTTCTGTGCGTTGATATTTTTTGAAATATCGTGACTTTAGGTTTTTTAATCCACTTAATTCCCGAGAAAAATCAAATCAAATGAATCACGTGTATTGTCACTCAATTCCAACAGCAGGCATTTGTCTTTAAAGTGGTAAGCTGAACTGTGTAAATTATGTGGATCGTCCATTTGAGGTTAAATTCACCACTCTTTCCATAGTCCAAAATGCCTAAAGTACGACGTGCGAATATCGGCCGCCGCACAAGACATGCAAGCCAGCAACAAGTGTATTCACAGAACTTAAGCGAAGAAAGACAAAATAAAATAAGAGAAAATGCCCGATTGAGACAATGCGTGAGCACACGAAGATCATTGGCATCATACAATCGTTTGGCATTTCAATATGATCCCACTGCGAACTACAGTGATGATGAACATTTAGATATTGGACCAATGACGACTTTATGCCGATATTGCTATTCGTTAAAGTTTAAAAGAGAAACGGCTGGATTGTGCTGCGCAAATGGAAAAGTCAAACTGGATCCATTACTTACATCATCACAGCCACTGAAACAATTGTTCGATGGAAGTGATCCCGATTACACCCATTTTCTTCAACACATCCTTGAATATAATAACTGCTTTCGCATGACTTCTTTTGGAGCTAATATCCTTCGAGAAGGCGGTTTCATGCCGACCAACACTCACACCAATACAATAAATTGCAACACACAACAACTACATATACACCACACATTACACCATCACACGATCAGAAGTTACACCGTATTCTTCAACAAATGATTTTTTGCAATTACAGATACAAGAACAAATATATCACTTGCATGGTTCAATGGTGCCAACACCTGATGAACCGCATCAATTTCTGCAAATATATTTCAATTCGTCGATGGTGGATCAGCTGAAAGTGCGGTGCAATATACAGGGAACACAACAGTTAAAGAGACGAATTATTGAACAGCTGCAAGCATTTTTTCACGCTAATAATGCTGTGGTTAATATGTTCAAAACAGCATTGGAACAAATGCCATCGTATACGCACAAATTTGTCATAAGAGCGGATTGTACCCCAACAGGTGAACATGTGCGAAGATTCAATGCACCCACCGTTAATGATGTTGCTGCAATTATTGCTGGCGATCACCAAATCGCTAAATCGCGAGACATTGTCGTTCAGCGAAGAAGCAATATCATGCATTGCGTAAACGAGACTCATCGTTTGTACGATGCGTGACAATATCCAATAATTTATTGGAAAGGGCAAGACGGATACAACATCACGTTGAAAATGGTCGATCCAATTACAGGTACAATATTTACACACTAATTATTGCTATTATTGGTTTCCATTAACAATTTATGCTATTCATTCAGATGGTCATATTCAAAATACTGGACGTCTGACGATTCTCCCATCATCTTATATCGGAAGCCCACGCCACATGCACAAATACGCTCAAGATGCTATGACGTACGTGCAAAACTATGGAACTCCGGATTTATTTATTACCTTCACATGCAATCCGAAGTGGACGGAAATTGAACGCGAGTTGGAACCGGGACAAAAACCGCAAGATCGCCATGACATAATCGCCAGAGTATTTCAGCAGAAACTCAAGGTTATGATGGATGTGCTTACTAAATATCGAGTTTTTGGTGACACAAGTTGGTATATGTAGTGGGTGGAATGGCAGAAGCGTGGACTACCGCATGCTCATATCCTTACTTGGTTGCTGAACAAAGTACATTCAAATGAAGTGGATGACATCATATCAGCTGAAATTCCTGATCCAGTCACTACACGACATTGTGACGACACAGATGGTGCATGGACCGTGCAGTGCATTAAATCCATTATCGCCTTACATGGCTGATGGAAAGTGCACAAAACGATATCCGCTGAAACAACGAATTTTCCCAATTTGTAGACTCTCAATTAGCACTTACTGAAAATGTTTTCCCAAACATTAGTGAGAATTATCAGATTTATGCTTGGTTGAATCAACGAGCAATTCTTGCCGCAAAGAATAATGATGTACACGCACTGAATTCCACCATTCAAGCAAATATTTCTGGAGATTTGGTGACATACAAATCCGTTGATTCCATAACAAATCCCGATGATGTAGTAAATTATCCAACATAGTTTTTGAACTCTCTGGACTAACCAGGATTTCCACCATATAACTTGCAACTCAAAGTTGGTACAGTTATTATGATATTGCGCAATTTGAATCCACCGCGACTTTGCAACGGTACTCGACTTTCGGTAAAAAGACTTATGCCGAATTTGATTGAGGCAACCATTATCAATGGAAAGTACGCAGGTGAAAATGTATGAATTCCTCGAATACCAATGTTTCCGACTGATCTTCCGTTTGACTTCAAACGATTCCAATTTCCAGTTCACCTTGCGTTCGCAATGACAATTAACAATTCGCAAGGCCAATCGCTTAGTGTTTGCGGGATAAATTTAGAAAATCATTGTTTTTCACATGGGCAGTTATACGTTGCGTGTTCACGAGTTGGGAAACCATCCGCTTTGTTTGGGTTAACGTCAGACCAAAAAAAAAAAAATGTGGTTTACCAAAGAGCACTTCAATGACACGGACAATTTGCGGATACGTTCGATTCAGTATCTACTTTGTATTCACTTCCAATTACTTACAGAAGTACAACCACTGTCTGAGTACTTCGTAAGCATCAGTTGTGTTTTGTCTTGGTCCGCCTAATTCTGTGTTTATCTGTTTTTTAAAAGCATATTAATTTGTGACTTTTAGTTATTTATCGATATTAACCTTTTGGTGCATGATTTGTGTTAAATTTTATTCTATTGTTCGTAATATAATTTGTAAATTACAATATTAAAGTTGCTGTGCTCATTGCTTGTGTCTTAAAATTCTTTGTTTTGGTTTTCTCCGGTAGTTGTTTGCAACCCAGGTTTGTCTGTTTGTTCACTGTGCAGTTTTGTGTGGTGAATATATATTTGCTCTCTTTTGCTGCGCCTAATAGGCAAGTTGTTCTTGGGTGTTTTTGTTTTCGCTCGCCGTCTTACACTGCTTGTCCGTTATTTTGCGACCCAGTGGGAATTTCAAGCTTGATTGTCCAACCGACTGGTAGTGACTTTTCACTTAGAGCACCTAATCGGAATCCATAACATAAATTTTTGCAAACATTTTAATTTTTATTTTAATTTACTCGTTTCTATTTTCGTTTTCTGTTATACATATATATTTATATAATTATGCAGTGCTGCAAATTAAATTGTACCTATGGGCCGTCTCGTGATGGAGACCGGCCTATGTTTGTTCCTTACTGGCTGTGTGATAGTTTGATGCATATAAAATGTGCAGGCTTAACCGGGCGCGATCATGATAAGATCAACGCTGCTGTGCAAAAGGGCAGCGGTGGAATTAAGTGGTCATGTCCGGTATGCATTGAAAAGCAATTGGATTTTTCTCGTATGTATAACTACGTGAAAAGCCAATTTGTTAAACATCGTATAATGACCAAGTCTCTTTCAAGTGAATTTGATACTAGTATGGAGTTGCTTGGTCAATACGAATGTAAGACGCCTACAAAGCCCTGCTCGGACCCGCAATATGCTCCTAAACCTGATGGTCCTCCACTTCTAGTATTTTCACCGCTGCCTTCTTATCCTTGCATTCCTGTAGAGCCATCCCCCTCCATTCATTCTAAAACAACTACTTTAATTTGTGGTGGCAATCGTTCATCCGCTGAACGAACCAAAATTTCTTTAATACCCCTTGATTCCAAATGTGTGTATTGAGGCCTCGGACGGATCCTCTATTCCTTATTGTCCGATTATTGCCTCACCACCTACTGCTCCCAATATTATTTGTTAATACTAACACCCTCTTATTTTCTGTCGTGGCTCCGAGAAAGCAGATATTCATTTCTCGATTATCTGCCGATACTTCGTGCGAGTCCATCTCATCTTATATCGACCCAAAATCCACGGCGTCGGTAGCCATACAAAAATTCAATTTCTCAACTCCTCGGGAAATTGCATCATTTAAATTAACTGTTTCTTCCGACTCATTTCCATTATTGTGTGACCCGAGTTTCTGGCCACCTCATATGGTGGTACATGAGTTCAGACCAAAGAAACGTAACATCATTCCAGTAAATTTTCAACCTAATATCACCTTAGCTCAAGATCCTACTGTTTATAAAACTAACACTAATGCTTCAAAAAACTAAATATTAATCCTGTTCAGCTTACCTCCCCTATTCGTATAGCGTATCAAAACGTAAGGGGCATTAAATCAAAACTATCTAAAGTCTATCTAGATAGTTTCTGCTTTGAACATAGTATCTTAGTGTTTACTGAAACTTGGTTAAAGCCAGAAATTTCTAACTTATCTCTCTTTAGTAATAAATTTACGTCTTACAGATGCGACCGTTTGTCTAGAATTGGTGGTGGTGTTCTTATTGCTGTTGATTCTGATCTTAAATCGGAATTAATCCGCTCGGGGTCCGGCATTGAATTTGTCGCCATTAAGTCAACTCTTGGTCGAACTTCAGCCTATATCACTTGTTCGCACATCCCACCTCAATCTGATATTTGTTTATTTTCAACACTTATCTATTTTAAAGTCTATATTCTCTAAACTACTAGATAGCGAATCTTTGTTTGTGCTTGGTGATTTTAATTTACCAAATATATCTTGGTCTGCTGAAAATAATACTGTAGTTCCTTCTTTTCCGCATGAATTTCTAAATGGCCTTCTTTATCTTTCTCTATCACAAATTAACCATATTTATAACTGCAATAATCGTCTTCTTGACTTAATATTTGTATCAGATCCTGCTTATGCCTCTGTACGTAGAATTGACCCTCTTGTAGTTCCTGAAGATTCTTATCATCCAACTTTAGAGTTGTCAATTGAACTACTGGTTTCTGAGCACATTGACACACCTAAGCCAGTAAATAGAACACTGTGTTTTAAAAAGGCAAATTTTTATAAATTAAATGACCTCATCTTAAATTATGATTGGTCTCTTTTTCATGATTCCATTAATTTACAAGGTGCTTTGACTATTTTTTATAATACGTTAAAAAATTTTTTTGTCCAGTGTGTTCCTCGTAGATATCCATTGAAGTCTAATAGGCCACTTTGGTTTTCTCGGGAATTAAGTGGATTAAAAAACCTAAAGTCACGATATTTAAAAAAATATCAACGCACAGGAAATTCTTGTGATTTCGCGCGATATGCTATTGCTTAATCGAATTTCGTTTCACTGACACCCAACTTTACAATATTTATCTGCGTCGCTGTCGGTTACAGTTTGCTCAGAATCCTAGACAGTTCTATAATTTTGTTAACTCTAAACGAAAATGTTCTTCTACCTTCCTCAATTTCATTTCAAAATAAGACTGCATGCTGTGATCAGGCCGCTGCCGATCTGTTTGCAGAATTCTTTCAATCTACTTACTCAATTGACAGCTACTCACCTCATATATCTTATCCCTATAACTTGCAAAAGTCTAAATTTATTCCTGAGCCGGTGATCACTGAATGCTCCGTTTTAAGCGAACTCAATCAAATAAAACCTGTCTTTTCACCCGGTCCTGATGGTATTCCAGGCTGTGTACTTAGGTATTGTGCGGAATCATTGCATTTACTTTTACATAAATTATTTATTATGTCTGTTGAGTCTGCCTCTTTCCCGGCTATATGGAAGGATTCATTCATAATGGTTCGAAACATAACGTTAATAATTATATAGGTATTTTCAAATTGTCCGCTATAACGAAACTTTTTGAGAAAATTATTACATCTCAACTTAGTCATTTTTGTAGATCTATTGTCTCTCCCTTCCAGCATGGTTTTGTGAAACAGAGAACTACGACTACCAACCTATTAGTTTTCTTCTTTAGTGATCAAAGGTTTTCAGAATAAGTTTCAGACTGATGTTATTTATACTGACTTTAGTAAAGCTTTTGACTCTGTTAACCATTTCCTTTTAGTTAAAAAATTAAACTTGATTGGATTTCCATATAATTTTGTGTTATGGGTATCTGACTATCTTAATAATAGAACTCAAACAGTAATATTTAAATCCGCAACTTCTAAACCTGTCTTTGTAACCTCAGGTGTTCCTCGGGCTAGTCATCTCGGTCCTCTTCTTTTTAACCTTTTCATTAACGATCTTCTTAATGTTATTTTAAATTCTACGATCTTAATGCATGCTGATGATGTCAAGATTTGCCTAACTTATAATAATATAGCTTCTAACTCTATATTGCAAGCTGATCTTGATCGATTTTATTCCTGGTGTTAAAGTAATTATCTACTACTAAATTTTTCGAAATGTAAGGTTATGTCGTTTTACAGAAACTCTGCTAACATAAGTAATTATACTCTTAATATGGTACCTCTGAGTAGAGTAGACCATGTGAATGATTTAGGTGTTCTTCTAGATGATTGGCTAAAGTTTAACAAACACATTTCAATTACTGTCAACAAAGCGACTCAAGTTCTTGGGTTCATCAAGCGATGGGCAAAGGAATTTGATGACCCTTATTCGACAAAGCTTCTTTTTGTTTCGCTTGTCGGTCCCATTCTGGAATACGGTTCATGTATTTGGTCACCACAATAATCAAATCATAAAAATCTTATCGAGTCTGTACAAAAGAAATTTCTGCTTTTTGCGTTGAGAGGCTTTAACTGGGATTCAGGTATTGACTTACCCTCTTATAATAGTAGACTTCTTTTACTTAATCTTCCCTCATTAACTAATCGTGGTAGCATGCTTGGGGTTATGTTTATAGTCAAACTACTAAAGGATGAAATTGAGTCTCCCTACCTACTTAGGCATATAAACCTTTCTGTCCCAGTTAGACATACACGTAACTTCACACCTTTATCCCTTAACCTATGTACAACTAACTATTTTAAGGATGAACCTTTTCGAGCTCTCTGTGCTGACTACAACAGACTCTACTGTGTTTTCAACGCCGATGCATCTCTTATAAATATTAAAAATTGTATTGTATCATTCTTAGCTAACAATAATTAGCAACTAACATGGTGTTGGAAATTAAAACAAAAATGTAATACTAGCTAACTAACCTACCATCTGACCTGATTGGGTTTTTCCTGGGGTTTCCCCAATCCATGCAGCGAATGCTGGGTTAGATTAATATTGCTTAAACACCCCCAGAGATTTCATATTTTAATTTTAATTGAATTTTTTTTTTTTCTATATTAAACAATAAAAATATTTTTAATCATAATGTTACTCTTTTAGTCATAATTATATTAATTTCTTCAATGTCGACTGTTCATAGTCGACTTTAAATAAATAAAAATAAAAATAAAAAAAAATAAAAATAAAACAACACGTTATGAAATGAAACAAAATTTATCATTTTCAAATAATTAAAAAAATGTCGTGATCTTTTAATCACCAAAAGAAATAAAGCCATCTGGTGGCGAAACGGAGTTTGCCGGGTTTGCTAGTTTATTATAAAATAGTAATCGTTATAGTTAGAACATAAAATACCGAAAGGGTTATGTAAAGCATAGTTTTCACTACAAAGTTAAAAGGAAAGAGGTTAAAAGTTCCTTGTATTTCTTATCGGAACCTTAATATTATTTTACTAATCAGTTCAGAAGAATCGATCTCACCATTAATGAGTTTATGCAAAAAAATAACACCAAGCATGGTTCTACGATTAGGAAGGGAAGGAAGATTTATAAGTAAAAGTCAACTACGATAGGAAGGTAAAGGAGTGTTAGCACTCCAGCTAAGACCCCGAAGGGCAAACAAAAAAAATTGTTTTTGAGCGGACTTTATTCCTTCCTGATGAACCTTATATTGGGGACACCAAATACAAGAGCTATATTTAAGAATAGGTCGAACAAGAGAAGTATAAAGAGCTTTAGTGATGTAGGGATCATTAAATTCTTTCGACCAACGCTTAATGAAACCAAGGACACCTATTGCACGATAAGTTATATCCAAGATGTGCTTGTCAAATTTAAGATTAGGATCGAGCTGAATACCTAGATCTTTAACATACTCAATACGCTCAAGAGGTTTTGCATGTAGAAAATAAGTATTGTTAAAAGGCAAACGCCTGTTAAAAGCCATTACGTTACATTTATTGCAATTAAGATTTAAAAGGTTTATTTGACACCAAGATTGGAAACTATCAAGATCAGCTTGCAGCTTTTGACCAGATTGAGAATCAACTGACGTTAAACAAAGCTTGACATCATCGGCATACATTAACACATGAGAAAATTTAATAACGGATGGAAGAACATTAATAAATAATGTAAATAACAACGGGCCAAGGTGACTCCCTTGAGGTACACCGGAAGTGACCTTAACAGACTTGGAGACTAAGCCGTTAAAATACACTTTATGGGTTCTGAAATTTAAATAGCTAGATAGCCAGATAATTAAGTTTTTGCAAATCCCAAGAGATAAAGTTTATGTAGTAATAGTGAGTGATTAACAGAGTCAAAAGCTTTACTGAAATCAGTATAAATAACGTCAGTCTGCATTATGTTTTGGAAACCATTAACGACCAAAGAAGTGAACTCCAGTAAGTTAGTGGTAGTAGATCTATATTTCATAAACCCATGCTGGCATGGTGATATAATAGATCTACAATTATGTTGTAACTGTGAGGTTATTAATTTCGGAATAGCAGACAATTTTGATATTTCTCTATAATTCTCGGCATTCGATTTGTTTCCTTTTTTTTGGAAAGGAATAATTCAATCTTCCTTCCAATAGTTTGGAAAAGAACATAAATCCATTGACAAATTAAAAAGAATGTATAAAGGCATTAATAAAGCGTCAGCACAACGCCTAAGCACACATGCTGGAACTCCATCTGGCTCTGGTGAAAATACAGGCTTTAGAATCTTTAAATTATTTAATAGTGAACTTTTAGTAATTAATGGTTTAAAAATGCAATGTGCGTCATTTATCTGATACAATCGATCGTTTTGAGATCTATATGATTGGTTTCCGCTGTATTCTTTAAAAAAAAAAAGTCGATGGAAGCGTTGATGAACCACGCTTCATATTAACAAAGTTATAGAATTTACTCGGATCACTGCGAAACCGCCGTCCACAATTTACGAGATAGTCATTGTAACACTGTGTATTAAGGACAATAAAATTTGATCGTGCAATCGAATATCAAGAGAAGTTAAAGGAAGTGTTAGATTCCCTAAACTTCTTGTAATTTCTAGACATTTTATTTTTAAGGTATGTCAATTCCCGTGTAAACCAAACAGGCTTATTAGACCTATTTGGTTTAAAAAACAGTATAAAACAGTTCCGTGTTGCGAAAATGACGCACGTGTTGCAATCTCACAGTAGAGTATGCCACACGGGTCTCTAGGTACATCAACACTTCTAAAGTAGGATGATAAGGATCTTCAGGAAGGGATAAAAGGATCGGGAGACTAGATGTAAGGGAAGGATCCAAAACAAAAACCAGGTCAAGCATTCTATATAAAGAATTTGGAATAGCATTGATTTGACTCAATGATAATCCAAACATATTATCTATAATATCATGTTGGGTCACAGAATTTAAAGCGGTGGAGTCAGAATTTGATAGCCAAGTCATTCCTGTAATGTTAAAATCACCAAGAACAACAAGACTATCGCGATCAGATAGCAAAATAGAGACAGAAAGTATAGCCGAAAAATGTGAAGAATAGACAGAAGAATCAGAAGATGGAGGAACATATGAACAAGTTATAAAAATACAAACACCATGAACGGACAATTGTACTGCTACGAATTGTAAATCGACAGCACAATCAATTGAAACTAATTCAGAGGTGAAAGCAACGTCTACTGCGATTAAAACCCCACCTCCACGACGAGGAGGGGTGCGATCTCGTCTATAAATATTGTATTTACTTGAATGGATTTCGAAGTTTAAAATGCCTTGCCTAAGCCAAGTCTCTGAAAAAGCTACCATATTGTATAGAAAGGAAAGACTACTAAGATAGAAATTGCTAATTTTGCTACACAGACCTCTTACGTTCTGGTAGCCAAGTGAGAAGGATGTTAGTTTTTTGTAGCTACAGAGCTTTTACTCGCAACAGTAGGAAGTTGAACAGGAGTACGAATTTTCTTTTTTGCCGTATATTCCTTTACAATAACATGATCTGGCCAGAACTTTTTACAGCAAATGGTGCTAAATTGATCGGCAGGGACAGTAATTTTAAAAGACGATATTTCCCGGAAATAATTAATTTCTAATTTGTCCACTGAAACATTGGGTTTAGATTTGGCCTGAATAAAAGCCATGACTTCAGCAGAAGTTTGATCAGGGGCAAGCCTGGAAACAAAAATATGTTTCTTTGGAGGAACGCCAACGATTGATTTGAGATTAACCACAGCCGCATCTACGGATGCAACTACAGCCTTGAATGGCTGACCAACAGAAACTGGTGGTGTGGTTAAGGCTTCAGTGCATACAGCAACTGAAACATGACCATCGCCGGTGTTAGTAGGAACAATATCCATGGGTAGAACATTATTCAAGTCACTACTAACTATTATTGGAGGAGCAGGAGAAGATAGATTAATTAATGCAGGAACAGACGGAGCAGACAAATGATTTGGGTGTGGGGAAAGTTCATTAGCGCTTATGGACAACCTCGTATTGGCCTTTTTACGCTGAGGTGACTCACTCAAAAACTTTCATACTTTTGAATTCATCATCCAGCGCTGAGAAACCTTCATACAGTTTTTTAAACCGTCCAAAGATATTTCCAAAGCCTTTCTTGGTTTATTGCATAAAGCCCATAATGTCCTTCTCGACATCCCGACATGATTTACATGTCCACTTCAAGCCTGATTTGGACTCAATCAATCGGTCAATAATGCGCCCACTGAGGCCAGCTCAGGTCTCGTGCGACACATTGTCGCACAGCCAGCAGCAAACAAAACCCATTCTTATGTTACACGAACTTGGCAATTTTTATTTGAACAGACAAACATGGTGATAAAAAAAGAAAATTTGAAACAAAAACATACAGCAAAAAGAAAATTTTTTACAAAAATGTATATTTGAAAGAAAATAACGTTACTGTTCAAAGAAAAATAAAAATTGTAATTTGAAATAACATATATTAAATTTTAAATAAGAAAATTTAATCAACAATAACGCACCCTAAGGTGTAATCTTTTGACGTTGCTTTACTTGTAAAAGCGCGGGCACGACCGAAAACAAGAAACCGCAAACGGAATAAATGAGAGCAAAATAGAGCGCGACCAAAACCAACAACACAAACTAATGCGCGCAAGAGAAAACTTGGGAGACGTAAAGAGTAAGTGCAAGAGTGCAAGAGTATGAAAAGCAAAAACAAATTGAACGCAGTGACAAAACAATAAGTAAACGATGTATGCCTTAGAATTTGTTTTTGCGATTTTATGCAAATCAAACAAAATGCGAAATAAATAATAGTTCACAATGTAAACTGTTGATATTGACCAAAGTTAAACACTGAAAACACAGCTAATAGCGATAACTTGTGTAAATTAAATTTGTAAAAGGTAACACAAATGAAAGAATGCGAAGAAAAAAAACGCGTCCGTTTGCGATGCGAGGCGGCGAAGGCCGGGGAAGGAGAAACAACGAGCAGAAGCAAAGCCGAAACGACGAAAGCAGCGAAGGGCGACAGTGCAATATCGAGTAACGAAGGTGGTGCAACATCGAACAACAGCAAAGAAAGAATGAGGGGAAACGGCGAGGTAGCAACGAGCAAGGGTAGCGAAAAAGACCTATCGGATCACGGTGATGGAATAACAGCAAGCAGCAACAGCGGAGGAAGGACGATTACCAACGACGGAGGATCGACGAGCAGTATCGACGTAAGAACGACGAACGAGGAAGAGGCTGTTACACCGAAACCCACGAGCCGAGCAGACGAAGGACAACCGACGAAGACACCCGATGTCATCCGGTCGGGTTCACGAAGGCCTGGCACACAGCGCGCCCATAGTGCTAGTGGGTAAGAAGACAGGACACGTCCGGATGTGCATTGACTATCGGCAATTTAATGCAAACTCCGTCTATGACGCTTATCCACTACCGGGGATCCACCACATCCTGGAGCGACTACGCAACGCACGGTACATATCGACGCTGGACCTGAAGAGTGGATACTGGCAGATCCCCATGGCCAAGAAAAGCCGATAGTATACCGCCTTCACCGTGCCCGGTCGGGGTCTGTACCATTGGAAGGTCATGCCGTTTGGACCGCCACATTCCACTGAGCGCTGGACGACATAATAGCCAGCGGGAACACCTTGAAAAACCATGTAAAGAACTTGGGTTCTTGGTGGTGCAAGTTCTTCCAACGGAGTTTGGTATATCTAGGGCACCTGATAAGCGACGAAGGGATTCACACTTGCTTGCCCGGACTTCGAGGAAAAGTTCAGCCTCCAGACGGACGCAAGTGACTTCGGCTTGAGAGCGGTACTGACACAACAGCACCAAGAAGCAGAACGAGTGGTCGCCTATGTCAGCCGAAGACTAGTCAAGGCAGAGGAAAATTACTCGACTACGGAAAAAGAGTGTTAGCCATCGTCTGGGCCATTCGGAAGCAGCGGTGCTACCTAGATGGGTATCGGTTCGTCCTCATCACCGACCACTTAGATGGAAGGGAACCAGGTATACGGGCACCTTGACCACCGACCGGACGACGAAGATGACACTCCCTGGAAACTGTGCGTCGCATCCGAATTTCGACCACAGGTTCTAGCCGAGTGCCACGACCACCCCACCGCAGGGCACCTTGGGATCCGGAAGACCCTGGCCAGGATCAACCTACGTTACCACTGGCCCGGCCTATATCGGGATGTGGCCCGCTACGTTAAAAGGTGTGAGAAATGCCAACGGTTCAAGACTAGCCAGATGAAACCCCCCGGGAGGATGCTGACGAGCCAAGTGGAAGAGCCATTCGACACTCTATGCGCTGACTTCATGGGACCCTTGCCACGTTCGAAGCACGGAAATACAAGATGTTCTCAATCGGTTCGGTACACCTCGACGTTTCGTGTGCGATAACGGGACCCAATTTACAAGTAGGTCTTTCAGGTTAGTCAGCAGAGATTGACCTACAACACACGGCCCCGTACAGTCCGCAACAGAACCCCACCGAAAGAGCAAACAGGACCATCAAGACCATGATTGCACTACACATCGAGGGACACCAGAACATGTAGGACGAGACGCTACCGGAGATAATGCTCGCCATCAACACAAGCGCGTCGGAAACCACAGGATTCGCCCCAGCGTTTCTCGTACAAGGGCGGGAACCCCGTCTACCGGGAGCCCTGTACGACGAGCTAACCGCCGCCGTGGAACGACTAGAAACGCCGCAAGACCGAGCCAACAGGTTGCTGGAGATATTTGAAGTCATAAAAGAGAACGCCCAACGAGCAACCCTAGGCCAGAAATAATAATCTTCTGCGTGGAGAATGGCGACCGAAACTCCAATGCCGAAACTCCAAACACCACGTCCTATCAAACGCGCCCGAGGGTTTCGCTGCCAAATTGGCACCGAAATTTGACGGACCGTATGTCGTGCGCAAATTCGTATCCTCAAACATTGTACGACTCCAACGAGTGGGCTCGGCTCAACGGCGCGTGACGAATTTGGCGGATCTCAAGCCTTATTAAAGCGAGATCTCGATAGACGCCGACCCTGATATCTCGCGTAAGTGAATTTTGTATATAAAATTGATTCTTTATTAACTTCCTTGTTTTTCATTCTATCTCAACCAAATTCACAGGAATCATTGAGAATATAATTATTATTATGCATATAAAAATTCAATGCTCTAGGTCGTTTATTACGGCCGCCCTTTTGGGGGCGGAAAGGGGCGTCTAAAATAAACTTGATCTGCGTAGAACCTATAAGAGTACTGTCACCAAATTTGGTAGCTCTAGCTCTTATAGTCTCTGAGATCTAGGTGTTAATAAAGACAGATAGACGGACAGACGGACATGGCTATATCGTCTCGGCTGTTGATACTGATCAAGAATATATATAGTTTATGGGGTCGGAGATGAATCCTTCTGCCTGTTACATACATTTTCTGTTGACACTAAGTTATAATACCCTTCTACCCTATGGGTAGCGTAGGGTAGGTAGAAACCCAAGACACCTCGAAAGGTGAAGAAAAAGGCACCGAGCAAATAGCTTGCAAGAGCCACACCTCCTGAAAAGTAGAGAAGGAGAGCAAGCAACCAAAATAGGCCAACTCATCCGTCAACAAGAAAAGAGGTCGATCAACTCCGCGAAGGCTTTGGAAAGCAACCGGAAATGTCCACGGGAAATCCTGACCAATTTAAGAACGAAGCCGGCGCTACAGGTGGCTATAAATATAAGCAACCCGGAGGTAAAGCTCGATAGCGATAACTGGCGCATCCTAGAAGGGTTAATCGACCAGGGGATCGCTGGGCGGAGCGAACGATCATAGAGGTCCAGATCCCTCCTCCCATTCGGGAGGAGCGAACCACTCTTATACTGATTAAGAGAGAGAATGAGGAGTGCCTTACAGTGGACTGGACCATTAAAAGAGGTCTAGCCCGAGACAGCAAGGATATCTGCATCAGTATTGGTCTGGAGTCCAAAAGCCAAATCCTTTGTAAGCAAGGCCGGTTGAAGATAGGAATGGGTTGCGTTCGGGCAATGATTCCTGGATGCGCTGGGCGCGAAGATGTTAGGTTGACCGGGGAGAATTCGGGTAGGGAAAATAATTCCTCATTACTCAAGGGTTCCTTCCATAGAACTTCTACGGTGTATGGAAAATTAGAGGGTGGTTGTGACTCTTATCCAAGAACTCTGGATCGTAGGTGAAGGGGTTAGTGGTTTGGGTGCCACCAGATACCATCTCCTTGTCCCGACAACTGTGAGTGAGTCCAGAATCTGTCTTGTGGTAAGAATCGGACTTAATGTGCTCTTCTCTTCCCGTTAGGTAGGCAGGTAGGTAGCTCAGCATGCTCGGCCGGAGTCGAGAGCACCCAGAGACAAAAGGGTGTATTGTGATGGCTGATAAGAAAAGAGGAATTGTTAGTTCCCGTTACAGCAACAACGACTTGATAGTTGCGTTTTGTGAGCAAAGGAACGGTCCCAAACTATACTAAGCCTTGGCATACCTCCCGTATGAAGAAAAGGATCCACCGTCGCAATGCATCCGAGCTAGAGTTCTGCATAAATTGCAATAATAACACATTCAAATGAACTCTGCGCAAAATGAATTAAATGAAACTGGGTGCGAAGCGAAACACGATTGGGTGAGTGAGTTCTCTCGCGTAAGACTCGAACGTAAAACGTTCAAATGAAACAAATTGAATTGATTTAGCGTTTTGAATGCATTCAAATGCAAAAACAGCTTTTAAATTGTGGTTGTCTTGTCACATAAGAACCACATTGACACCTCATAGGTATACACAACAACAATAAATAGACTAAAAACAAAAACAAAATAATAATAACTGTAAGTACGCTTTGTTTTTTCCTTCCATCTCTGCTGACCACCGTAACACATGACGACTCGAATAATTCGAATGTCTTCGGCGTCGTCAAATTTGTTATTCCGTTTTTTGTTTCACTCATTTCACTGAACGTCTTGTGTTATAAGTCACAACACGCACTCATATTCGCACATTTCCTTTCGAAATTTTCACTCATTCAACTCAATTCAATTCGAATCCATTAATTTCAATTTATGTTGTGAAACCAGCCATGCACATCTTTTATCCGAGCCCTTATTCAACACCCGCAGAAAGACGGCATGGATCTAATCCTTGGGTGTGTTGCCAATGCCAACATATTGGGGGCAAAGACGCCAATGAGAGAGGGGAGCTGCTGCTTGAATTCATGATGCTTACAAATTTTACACCTTCTGGGTGAAATTTAAATATCTAAATAACCAGATAATTAAGGCATATGAAAATCCAAAGAAATAAAGTATAGGTAGTAAAACGAAGTAATTAAAAGAGTCAAAACCATTACTGAAATCAGAATAGATTTCGTCATTTTGTATTTTGTTTTGGAAACATTTAATTACCAATGAAGTGAAATCTAGGAACTATGCTGGTGAGATAAAAGATCTACAAAATAGTTGTAACTGAGAGGTTATTTATTTCTAACAACGTTTTTGGAAAAGCAAACAATTTGGGTATTCCTCTTTTATTCTACGCATTGGATTTGTTTCCTTATTGAGAGGAATAATAAAAGATTATTTCCAACAAGTAAGAAAGCCACAGTCGACAGTGCTCGACTGTGAAATACCAGCTACCTCGTTTCGTACAGCACGAAAATATTTTTGAAATATTAAGAACACTTGTTAAATTTAATAAAAACAATTAAACCACTGCACGACTGTGTGCGAAGCGTTCTAATAAGAATAAACTTCCCAGTAATTATTGTTTGGGATTTTCTTTAGCAATTGCAAGATTCGCGGCACACTTTGGGTGCTTTTCTTTTTCAAATTTAACAATTTTTTTTTACAATGCAATTTAAAACAGTGTTTCCAACTATTATATCCATTATAAATAACACACATAATTATACAAAGTAAAAAATAAATTGTCTGGAGCGTCACTCGAACCGCTGTTGTCTGCTTAGCTGTAAGTACATGTAGGCGTAAGAAAGGTGATTTCACTCAAATTTTCAGGAAACGTCCATGTTGATCTATTTCATAAGTGTACGAAAAATCACAGCTGCACCTATACGGCAACAAGTATGTTTTTCAAAATCTGTTGTGGGCATGGTAAAATTCTAAAACAAACTTGATCTAGTGTTTGTGAAATGTTTGACATTTAATTATATTTTTTAACAAATTTAACAAGTTTTCTTAATATTTCAAAACTGGGTAGCGGGTATTTTACAATTGAGCACACTCGACTTAGCCTTCTAAGGCAAATGGAACGTTTTGAGTTGTATATGTAGTTTGAAAAAAAGTAGTACAAAATCAGCAATGGACTGGTTGGATTCCGCTGTATTCTTTTCAAAAAAGTCATTGGAAGCGTTACCACGCTTCATATTAACAAAGTTAGAGGATCTTCTCGGATCCCTACGAAAGCGACGTCCACAATTTATGAGGTAGTCATTGCAGCATTGTGTATGATGGACATGAACATTTGATTGCGCTATCGAATAACAAGGGAAGTTAAAGGAAGTACCAGATTCTCTAAATTTTTTGTATTTTCTCGACATTATATATGTTATTTGAGGTATTTCAAAACAGGATTGTTAAACATATTGAATGAAGAGTTTAGTGTTGTTTACAACAGTTAAGTTGCACTATCAATGTTACTACTGCATACCGGTGACCAGTTAATGTTCGACAGGAACAGAGAGATTTCATGGAAATCCGTGTTACGAAACTGACGCACGTGTTGCACACTTCTAAAGTAGGATGATAAGGATCTTTAGGAAGGGATCCAAAACAAAAACCAGGCTAAGCATTCAATGTAATGAATTTGGGATAGCATTGATTTAACTCAATGATAACCTAAACGAATTGTCAATGAAATCATAATAGGTCGTAGCATTCAACTCGTTTGTCAGAATTTAATAGCGAAGTAGTTTCAGTAATTTTCGCGATCTCTTATTAATATTTGAACAACAAATATTCCAAACAAATTTACCGAAATTTTTCTTTGTGCATGTATTTGAAGACAAGTCACAATATACCTACGTGGTCACATTGTCAAATAAACAAACAAGGCGAGTGCAGCTGCATTTAAAATTTAAAATGTTGCTCCATGAAGTTGTTTCTTGAATAACTTCTTTATTTATATCCGCTTCCCATAGGGTAGAAGGGTATTATTTTCATTCGAAAGCAACCAAATTCACAGAAATCATTGCTTTCCAACTGTTGCCGCATGCAGACGTATATTACTGAGCTCCGGGATACAAAATAAATTACACAAGTTTAAAGCGTAGTGAGAGAAGTATTAATAAGTGTACAACGCGAAAAGAAGCTCAGTGCGATGAAGTCGAACAAAATATTTAATTAATTGATTATTTACCAATTGATTCATTAATATTTACTTATATCCAATAAAACTAAACCGCGGTTAAGATGTGTTAAAGCGACATTCGTAAGCAAATGCAGCGTGAGCAAGACAAGCGCCGGCTCTCTTTGCAACGAAACAGCGCGTACTTCTCTTTAGTAGCCGAACCAACCCAAAATTTTGCTGACTCAAAAACGCAGCGGTCAATTACCCCCACCCGACGAAAGAACTCTTGCATTTAGCAAGTGAGCGACCTCGATCATGCTCTCCAGCATTACCATCTCAGAATGCAGAGCGCACTGCTAAAAAAGCAAGTAATGAACTGAGAGACCTGCTCTTATCTACGGAGACTACCACAACACTCTCTCTGACTACTGCAACTGCAACAACAACATCAACTGTTACGGTATCGGCTGCCCGCTCGATCCCATGGTCATCAACAAATGCTCTTTTTGTGTCATCGATGACAACAACAAAAGCGCTTTACGAATCACCGATCAAAACAAACCAAACTAAATCAAATTCTACGACTGCTGCGTTGCCAATAAAACAAAAAGCAAAAAACGTAACTGATCCGCTTGTGCAGACTGGAATGGATCGTTACATACAAATTAAACGGAAGTTAAGCCCTTTAAAATCGAATGCAAAAATAAGCCCTAGCAGTTCTAGCGCATCTTCAAGCGAAAAGCTCAACAACACCAATAGATTTGAAATTTTAGCAGACCTTTCAGGCGAACCCGAGGTAAATGTCAAAAAGAAGCCAAAGCCACCACCAATATACATACGGGAGAAAAGCTCCAATGCTCATGTTAACAAAATTGCAGAGCTTATTGGAAACGACAACTTTCATATAATTACCCTTGTACGGGGTAAAATCCATGAAACAAAAGTTCAAATGAAGTCGGAAGATAATTATAGAGTTTTATCGAAGCATCACCAACTGAAAAGCAGAAAGGCCTACAAGTAGTACTAAAGGGCATAGAGTCTGATGTAGCACCAGCAGAAATAAGTAAGGCGTTAGAAGATAAGGGATTTAAAGCAAAATCAGTATTTAACATTTTAAACAAGGAAAGGAAGCCCCAACCGCTTTTCAAGCTGCAACTTGTACCAGACAACACTTCTCTTAAAAAAAACGAAGTGCACCCTATATACAAACTTCAGTTTCTACTACATCGTAGATTTACTGTAGAAGAACCACACAAACGCAAAGGATCAGTACAATGTATGAATTGTCAAGAATATGGCCATACACGGTCATACTGCACACTGCGCCCAGCGTGTGTAGTTTGTGGAGAGCTTCACGACTCCGCACACTGTCCGTCGAACAAAGGCGATTCTACCACCATAAGGTGTGGTAACTGCGGTGGTAACCACACGGCTAATTATAGAGGTTGCCCAGTATAAAGGGATTTAAAAATTAGAATCGTTACACCATCTAAATCAAACCCAAACGTATTCTTTTCGAACGCAGCTAGATCGTCACTGCTTCTTTTGGTGCAAGAATCGTCTTTGTTCGATGGACAGTGTGCGGTGCCGTGAAGGTCTCCAAAAGCCATACACACTGGGCGAAGTGTGCAGTGTGACCGTGTATGGCCATATTCTTGTTTATTTAAGTTTATTTCAAAAGCTGGATGCCACGCCCCCCTACGCTCACTATAAAACAAGTCACGTTTTTTAATGTAAGTCGCGTATAACTTCAAAATTTCTTTGGGTAATGATGTGTAATTTGGCAAGCCATCTGTGCTTAATACTCTTAATATACCCTGTAATTTTGGTAAATCTGTTCAGTAGATCAAAAGTTATGTGTTAAATTATTTTTCAAAATAGTTGTGCCCAATGCATATGGACGTTTTAAGTGTGTGAATGACTTAGAGATATCAAATTTGGTGACAGTATTTGTGTAGGTCTTACGCAGATCAAGTTTCTTTGAGATTTTTGTTACGCCCATTTCCGCCCCCGAAAACTGGAAAACCAGTAATAATAGACCTAGCATTGAATTTTGTTATGCATAATAATAATTAAAATCATTGAGACTAAATGATTTCTGTGAATTTGGTTGAGATCAAATGAAAAACAAGCAAGTTTTTAAATAATCAATTTGGCAAAGTTTGGGTTTATGGGTCAACAGAATTTTGGGTTGGTTCCGTTACAAAAGAAAAATACGACTTGTTTCGTTTTTAAGAGAGGCGCCGCACGTCTTGCTCACGCCGCCTTTGCCTACGAATGATGTTTTGAGATAAGAAAATACTAAATAATTAATTAGTAAATAATGAATTAATTAAATATTTTGTGCGATTTCATCGCACTAAGCGTGTTTTCGCGTTGTACACTTATTAATACGTCTCGCACTATAAACTTGAATAATTTATTTTGTTTCCTGGAGCTCAGTAATACAGGTCTGCATGCGGCAACATCTCAAACAGATCTGCCGTCGATAACACAGAAAGCGATTGTTGATGACGATGGGATCGATCTCTGAGTGCATTGCATGCTTGCTTATCAGTGCGCTCTGCAATCTGAGACGGTAACGCTGAAGAGCATGAATGAGGTCGCTTACTTGCTAAATGCATGAGTTCTTTCATTGGGTTGGGTGTAATTGACCGTTGCGTTTTGAATGACCAGAAATTTAGGTTGGTTCATTCACAAAAGAGAAATACACATTGTTTCGTTGCAAAGAGAGCCGCCGCTCGTCTTGCTCACGCTGCCTTTGCTCACGAATGTCGCGTTGACTCATCTTTTTAACCGCGGTTTAGTTTATCGAATTTAACTGGATAAATATTATCGTTAGTAAATATTAATTAATCAATTAGTGAATAATCAATTAATTAAATATTTTGTGCGATTTTATCGCCCTAGGCATATTTTCGAGTTTTACACGTATTAATACGTCTCTGACCACGATATAAACTTGTGTGATTAATTTATTTTCCGGAGCTATATAAATCTCGTCTTCATGCGGCAACAGTTCGAGAAAAAATAATGATAGCATTGCAAACAAGTAAGAAAGCTACAGTCGACAGTTCTCGACCGTATGATACCCGCAACCCATTTCGAGAGAAAACAAAAAACTTAAATGATATTTTAACAAAAAATGTACCAAAGAATATACTGGAACTTTTTTTTTTTTATTTATTTGAAAATAGCGGATAAAAATCTTTAACACCGACATGGTCACACTGTCAACTAAACAAACGAAGCGCGAGCAGCTGCAAGTGAATTTTGCATATAAAATTGATTCATTAATAACTTCCTTGTTTTTCATTCAATCTCAACCAAATTCACAGAAATCATTGAGAATATAATTATTATTATGCATACCAAAATGCTCAATGCTCTAGGTCTTTTATTACGGTTTGTACAGTTTTCGGCGGCGGAAAGGGGCGTGGCAATAATTTAAAACAAATTGATCTGCGTAAGACCTACACGAATACTGTAACCAAATTTGATACCTCCAGGTCATTCACACATTTAAGAAGTCTATATGCATTGGGCACAACAATTTTGATAAATAATTTATCGAATAACTTTTGTTCTACTTATCCGATTTTAACCAAAATTACAGAGTATACTAAGAGTATTAAGCACAGATGGGTTACCAAATTACACATAACCCAAAGAAATTTTGAAGTTATACGCGACTTACATAAAAAAACGTAACTTGTTCTAGATTTATGCATATAGTGAGCGTAGGGGGCGTGGCATCCAACTTTTGAAATAAACTTGATATGTGTAAGCAATGAAGGAAGCTTTGTACTAAATTTGGTGTCTCTATGTCTTATAATCTCTGAGATCTTGGTGTTCATACGGACAGACAGACGGACATGGCTATATCGTCTCGGCTGTTGACACTGATCAATATATATACTTCATGGGGTCGGAGATGCCTCCTTCTGCCTATTACATACATTTTCTGTTGGCACTAAGTTATAATACCCTTCTACCCTATGGGTATCGGGTATAAAAGATGCTTATAAATTCCTTGAATAATTTAATCTGGCAAGGTGTCAGCCCTGAACAGCCAAGTAAGAAAAGGTTTATGAAACTGCTAAGAACCTTACATTTTCCCAAATTTGTGTCACAACGGAAATTTCAGAGCGGAATTGCTCTCACCACTGATCATTTTATTTGTAGAACTCTTATTTTGTTTTTCCCGTTAATAGGGTCGGACGACTTAGCGGTGGCGATACAAAAAAAAAGGGGTAGGGGAAGGGAAAAGTTTAGTATTGAGGTAGCCCCAACCGCACTTAAAATATTGCCTGAAATTCGCTACATAGTATCTAGCGCTAGTTACCCCATAGTTTGTTGTTGTCCAACAAAACCTCCCTCTATTATTATTTTTGTTTGGCATTGACGAACTGTGCCTGCTATGCACCACGTAGTTACTTTTATTTTGACACGTCTGCGCACTGCCAATTGTCTGACTTAATTCGTTTGCGCGTGCCAAAAATAGTGAGTAGTCTAAATAACTGCGCCCTATATTTAAGTATGTCCAGTGTTTTCGGCACACGTTCAGCAGGTTTCTTGCGTAGTTGGCTTGCTGTTCTATTCTTACTTGCAGTCGTGGGCCCTGCTGCGCTCTTGGTTTTGCTTGTAGGTATACGCACTGGGACGCTCTTTTCTACGCTCGAAAGCCTGTAGGCTTCGTTTGCCGTTGTGTACGCTGATACGTTTGTGCTTCGTCCCAACCCATTTGCACAGCTGCGTTCACAGTCGTGTGCACCCGCTCTCTTGAATTTGTTTGTGAGTGGTGGTACCACTGCGGTGCTCTTTATTCATTTTGAAGCGGCAGTGCTAAAGTGCTTGTCGCCGCTGTTATTTTTGATTTCCTCTGTCAGTCCCGTTATTTTGCATATTAGTAAATTCAGAGAAAGGGTTTAATTTTAACATAGGATTTATTCTTAAAGCTAATCAACAGTACGAAGGTTTTCTTTCGACTTCGTGTCATTTAATGCTAAATGTGAGGGATGAATATTTCCCTTACATCAATCCCCTCCTTTCTTTGGGAAGCATAAGGAGACAACCACCCGCGATGGCCCCTTGGTAGTGATCCGGAATGTTTGTTGTCCAAACATTTAAAGGACTCGGCTGCTTGGCCGGTATTCCGCGTGGTCGATTTCCTATGGTACCAACTCCGGTACCGGTATTAGAATACTAATAGTGACGCAATCCCGTGTTTGGATCGGGGCAAAGGTCCCGTAAAATCTGCACACAGGTTTCGCCTAACTCGTTTTAATTTTCTGGCATTTCTCGCAAGATTGGAAATTTCGGGCGACAAATTCTTCCGGAATTTGTTGTATTAATTCCAATGATTGACGGGATAAAGCATCCGCGACGACATTTTGACTACCTAGTCGGTAGTCGCTTATCTAGCGACACTCCCGGCTAGGTTTTCGATAGAGTTCTGCCATTTCAGGGCGAGGTGATCGGAAATAATGTCGAAGTGGTATCCTTCCAAGTATTAACGAATCTGTCGAATTGACCACATCAAAGCTAAGCACTCCTTTTCCGCAGCCGAGTAGTTTCATCGGACTTCACAAGTCTACGACTGGCTTCGTTCTTCGTCCTGTATCCTTTGCGTCGATTCCGCTGCAATCCCACAGTCGCCAGCATCGGTCTGAACAGCATCGGTCTGAGCGACGGGGACATTGACGTCGTCTCGTGCTCCTTGGAAACGTTTCCGCTGTCGAGCTACAGAGGCGTCGGCGAGTGATGTGAGCCCATACTGGGACAGACTGTACAATAATTTTACATTTAGTTCCCAAAAATGAAATAGAAGCGATAAATAATTGCAATAATAAATAAATGTGTCAAAAAAGGGAATAAACTTACCGCCCCTTGCTGGCAAGGCTGGCAAAAATCCTCTGACTGAACCCTCCACGAGGGTGCCGGCTGGGCAATGGATACTGCATCGTCTCGGGCGACCGAGAGATGTCAGCATCACTTGCTCGCTTATGAGACCTTACAGTTTCTAGCTAAGGGACTGGGCCCAAGCTTTTTAGATTTATTCTGGAAAGCTGAGGTCCAGGACCATGGTCAGAGGTACTTGGCAGCAAGTATAAAATGCATCATGAATCCTTGGACTCAAATATGGAGGAGAATACAGAGGCGTCAACTCGGGCTGGGATGTCAGCCCAAACGTCGGTGGTAAGTGTGACCGATACTACCGGCGGGCACGGGGAGGAGAAATCCTCTCTGCGTGTCGCCAGTGGTCACGACGGTGGAGTGGACAAACTCCATCGACAAGAGGGACCTGGAACCAACTGCCACGGAGTCGGAGTTTGTGTTCACAGGCTCATCGATGACGGAGTCCGAGCTAGCGCTTGCGCTAGCGATGTTGCTCTTGGATGAGTCATCGAGCACGGATGAAGACGAAGTAACAGTAGTCCAGGGACCATCGAACAAGGAAGGCGCTTACCTCAAGCGCAAACAACGCTCAGGGTACAAGAGCTCTCTCAAGTTCCTTAAGGGACTGGAAGGCCGCAACCCATAGTCGTTGAACGAGCGTGAGAGGAAATTGCGGAAGAAGCACGAATACAACGTGCGGCGGTACTTGAGGCTCGGTGGCGTGTCCGGAAACACTCAGTCCGCTGAACCGAGTAGGAGTGCAGGGTGACAAGGGGTTTCAGGCAGTAGCCGTAGCTAACCTGACGGAGGAAGTCAAAACTTCCACGTCGAAGTTGGTGGAACCAAAGAAACCCAAGTCACCCTTAGAAGGAAAAAAGTGTGCACCAAGTAAGCTTGCAACAGCCACACCTCCTGGAAAAGAGAGAACGGTGAGCAAGCTACCGAAAAAGGCCAACCCACCTGTCAGCAAGAGGCAGAGGTCGGATGACTCGGCGAAGGCTTCGGAGAGCAAGCGGGTGTGTCTAAATAGGGACTTGACGGTAGTGCTATGCGAGCGAAGGAACGGACAAAATCTATACCTAGCCTCAGCATACCTCCCGTACGAAGAAACGCATCCACCGTCGGAAAGTATCCGAGCCCTTATTCAGCATGCGCAGGAAGAGGGCACAGATCTAATCATTGGGTGTGATGCTTGTGCCCACAACACCTTTTGGGGAGCAAAGACACTAACGAGAGAGGGGAGTCACTGCTTGAATTCGCAATGCTTACTAATCTTAATGTGTGTAATCGTGGTAGCCACCCCTTATTCCGCAATAAGAACTTAGCTGAGGTTATAGATTAACTCTAGCGACTAACAGCGACTCCCTCTCTGGCACGTTTCCACGGAATGCTCCTATTCGGATCATTACAGGAGGCAAAGGCACCCTTTAGGAACCCACGAAAGGCAAACTAGGTCAAATACTCAAAGCTTGTTATGGAATCTATTCCCCACCACCCAGTGGAAGGGCTAGACAACCCAGACAAAATGGAGGAATCTACCCAAAATGTCACAGATACTCTATGTAAGGCCTTCATCAAATCCTGTCCAATCAGCCGTCCACCAAAGTCAAACCGCAACAAGTGGTGGACTCCGGAACTCGGCCAGATACGAAAGGAAACGAGAAGACTTTACAATAGAGCTAAAGACGGAAACTGCCAGGTAGACTGGAATGCCTACCATCACAGTTTCAAGATATTCATGAAGGAAATCAGACGGGCAAAAAGAGACTTATGGTCTAAATTTTGCGAGGAACTAACCAGCACCACTGAAGCGTCCAGACTTTGAAGGTTGCTGGCGAAAGATCCAGCCACACCGGGGCTGCTTTGCAACCTGGATGGCACATTCACTAAAAATAGTTAGGAGTCTCTGCAACTCCTCATGAACGCACACTTTCCAGAATGCATACAAGCTGAAGACGAGAATGGGATCCCCACCTCTCACATCAGCGGCGATCCGGAGGGAAACGCGCCCCATGAGAGCCAAGTCCCAAGTCCGCCTACCTCAAAGGTAGATCAGTCGAGACGGCTCTCCACGAGGTGGTTAGCACAATTGGAGGCACACTGCAAAGGAAGGAGTTTACGTTAGCGGCATTTCTCGACATAGAGGGTGCCTTTAACAATGTCAGGATCGAGTCTATAACGGCAGCACTTGCCAACAACCCGACAATCACTCGATGGCTTAGCAACATGCTCCGCCAAAGAATGAAAAACGCCCAACTTTGCGCCAAAGAATGATAAATGCCAACCTCTGCGCCTCGACTATCAGGAGAAGGGCAACCAGGGGCACCCCGCAAGGGGGGTGATATCCCCCTTGTTATGGAACATTGTCCTTAATGACCTTCTTCTCAAACTGAAGTATAAAGGCTGCAGAGTGACTGATTATGCGGACGACCTGGTTCTAATGGTAACTGGCAGATTCCTTCCAACAGTCAGTGAGCTACTGAATGCCGCATTGAGCGAAACTCTGCGATGGGCGGAACACAACGGTCTGGGGGCCAACCCATAAAAGACCGAACTAGTTTTGTTCACTCGAAGATATAAGAAACCGAGCTTCAAACTTCCGACACTGGGAGGAACAGAGCTCAAGCTATCAAAAGAGGCAAAATACCTTGGATTCCAAACTCTCCTGGAGGAGAAACTCGAAGGAAAGGATGAAGAAAGCGTTACAAGCCTTCTTTGTGTGCAAAAAGACCTTTGGTAAAGGATGGGGATTGCAACCGTACATCCTTCATTGGTTCTACACTACAATTGTCAGACCTATACTGACGTATGGGGCTCTTGTATGGTGGGAGGCGGGACACACCGACTTCTATCTAAACAATCTTCGCAAAGTTCAGAGACTAGCATGCTTGGGAATAACAGGTTGTATTCGTTCTACCCCCCAAGCAGCGCTGGATGTAATGTTAAATCTGGAACCCATCGGAGTCTTCCTCAAGCACGCGGCAGCAAGGCTTCACGCCCAGTGCCTCCTTAAGCCTGGTGCAGGTCACAACTCCATTCTACATACATTAGAATTGACTGTGGCTGAGAACGACTACTGGGTACCAGAACATAAGTGGGATGACAGGTTTGAATCTGAATTCCCTGACAGATCCGATTTGGCAACAGGAATCTCCTTTGAGGCAGAATGATTTGTCAATCTACGCAGACGGATCAAAGACGATAGAATGCACTGGATCGGGGGTCTTCTTCGAAGACCTTGCAACCAAGCTTTCCTTTTGTCTTCCTGACTGGTGTAGTGTGTTCCAAGCGGAGATTTACGCTGTTTGGCAAAACACCAAGTTGATACGGACACTGGGCGGGAGCCCGAGGGACGTGTCCATCTACGTTGACAGCCAATCAGCGATAAAAGCACACTCTGGTGTTTGATGAGTGTGCTTTTATCGTGCTTTAAGAGTAAACTAACCCGAGACACAGTGATGTCACTGAACCAGGTAACGAGGCGGCTGATGAGTGTGCTCGGCTGGGGTCAGCGTCATCAGAAACTCTCACGGACAACGATATAAAGAGACCTATTCAGCACGTGCTATCGGAACTTAATTGTTCCATGAGAACGTCGGCTGAGAGACACTGGGCAGCATCATCGGGCTGCGAGGTGTCAAAAGCACTATGGCCAAGATACAGTCCCAAGCGAACAACCGAGCTCTTAAACTTTAAAAAGAAGGGTAGTAGCACGTAGACGTAAAAATATAATCGGAGTTTTCCTCCAATATCCCAACAATCCCTCCCAATCCCCTCTACTCCTACAAATCACACAGATCAGACATCACAATGGACCATATGGTCTCCGGGTGCTCTCGACTCCGGTCGATCCGTCTGTTTCACCAACCAACCAACCATCCGATCGTCTGAAATTAACGTGGATCAAATTATTTACGGATATTTTGTCAATTATGTGATATCAAAAAACCAAGGCCAGAATATTAACCACACTTATATAATTTTGTATTTCCTCGATTTGATAGATATCCTATTACTGGTAATTGATAGTAAAAATTCAAGCACTAACTTTAAATTGTGGCCAAAAGTAACTAAATTTTAACTATTTTCTTTTGTATTCCGAATCATTTTAAAGCTAATGTCGAACTTTTTAATCCAAATAAATTTAAACGAAAATAAAAAAAATGAAAAAATATAAATTTGAAAATGGAATAGAATACACAAATCTTCGAATGTAGTTACCTGGGATTCTTAATGAGTGGTTACTGTACTCGCCACTGTTGGGCGCCACTTTTCTTAGTAATAATAATAAATTATAATTGTAACGTGTAACGAAAGAAAGCACTAATGCAAGAGGACTGTTGCATTTGCAGGGCACGCTTTAGAATCCAGCTCTAGCTCGTCGGCTTTGTGGGTGGTGGTATTTCTTGTGCAACGTCCTTTTTTTCGCAACATATTATTAACGATAGGACTAGAATTGAGCGAGCTGCGACGAAAAAAATTGAAGCTATAAGCTTGTACCGGACGAGAGATAACTTCAGCCAAAGGAAATATGAAAAGGAAATCAGAGAGAAAGAGAGGGAGATAGAGAGAGAAAGAGAGAGAGATGGTTAACCATGTTCCACAGCTGTTATGTGGATGCTAAGCCCTCCCATTCTGATCACACCTCAGAAAACATTCTGGTGATCCCTTTACGTCACCCTACGACAGTGGAGTCACTGCATGATTCGACAATAATAAGATATAATTAGTCCATAATTATTATGTCGACGTTCTTCATGAGCATAACAAAAATAATACAAATTTAAAGCAAACAAAAAAAAATGATTTAAATTATACGAAAGAATTAAGAAATACCGTTTTAAATTTGCAATTGTACATATAATTTGTTTTTTGGTTTGTTGTTTTATCTCTAAGAAAATTGGTTTTTTTTTTGCTATCATAAATGTGGACTTTGCGATCAATATAAGCGTTAAAAAAAAATAATGTGCAAAAATGTGGAAAAATAATACACAAATTATAATACAAAATTAAAAATGTAATAAACTCACATTTTCTCCAAGCGGCGGTAGATTGATCTTCCGTGGGGCTTGTTGAGCTCAAAATTTTTGGGCTAATAAAAAAAATAAATATATATCTAATCGATTAAGCACATTATCATTTCTCACAAAGATCACAAATTATTGTTTCATTTCATTCATCAAATTAATCAACAACAAAACCAAATGTAATGGAATTTTAACATACAAGAAAAAATATATATCTTAATATATATAAATCTCGTGTCACAATGTTTGTCCTCAATGGACTCCTAAACCACTTAACCGATTATATTAAAATTCGCACATCATGTGCAGTTCGATCTAACTTGAGAGATAGGATAGTTTAAATTAAAAAAAATAGATAAAAAAAAAAAAAAAAAAAAAAAAACAAAAACTTTAGCCACAGCAACGCGTGGCCGGGTCAGCTAGTCAACTATAAAAATTAAATATTTTCCGTTCTTTTTAAACAATTTTTGCGATTTATTTGATTTCTAATCATTTCATTTCATAGCACATCGTGGATTCTATCTAGTTTGATGCGTATAACATTTTTTTTTCATTGTACATGAATATTAACAAATTGTTTACTGGAATTTTTTCACTTCACTGTTTTACTTCATGTCTTCGAATTGTTTTTGTTGTACATATTTCTTGTTTTATAAACTTTTCAACTTTTCTTGGATTTAAAACTTTTGTTTTATTTCACTTTGATTTTGTTTGTTTGTTTAAGCCTATTGGCTCACTGGCGTATCTATCTGAATAATGGGCTCAGCTGGTCAGCCGTACTGATGGCCAAAGAGACCTGGTGGGGGTGCTCCGGTGGCCAAGAAGGGGTGCTCCGTTCGCCAAGAAGGGGTGCTCCGGTGGCCAATAGGGCCCACAGGATGACGATCGAGTGGCGTTAGATACACCTGCCTGCAAAGAAGCGGGCTGGGCGGCGCTATAGTGGCCCCCGTTTGCGCCGAGGCAGGCGCTACGGCAACTAAATAAAGAGCTAAAGGGCACACAGGAAAAGGTTTGGTAATGCGACCTGCGACAAAAATTGTTTTTGTAGTTTTTTTTTTAATAAAAATTGTTTTAATTCGAAAAGAATTTGCTTACCAATTGCGATAAAAATAATAAGATGTTGTGCTCCGTATAATGGATGCGAAAAGATTAAATTTCCTTCCTCCAATGTCTTGCCTGTTCGCTCGGCCGGTCTCGGAGAAAAGAACGAGACCGGAACCGGGACAAATGAAGTTGGCTGCACATGTGCATTCTGCAGCTGGTGTCCACTGCACGTGCGTAACCTCAGCTTTTAATAGCACCTCTGTCGCAGCTGACAACCCGAAAGCTCGCACTGCAATTGTCTACGTTGCAACAATGTTGAGCCACGATTTTGGGCGGCATACTTTCGAGGGAAACTTCAAGCACTAACCAAAGAACACATAGATGTGTCAAATTGCTAAAAAAGTGATTTCACTTGAAACAGCATTATTAGCACCCCAAGCGAATACAACAATCGCTGAGTGCACGGCTGATTTCGAATTTCGAACATCGGAAGCAGTGCACAGCGAACAGCATCGAATTTACTTCAGTTGCGGATCGACTGCGGAATGATGAGCACGGGTGTATTTCGTTGCGCTGTGCTATCGTTTCTATGTATGCGTGTGTGTATGTACACGTTGGTGCATATGAGTATGCGTATACGTATGAAGTTTTGCAACTGCGCGACAAGCGGCTAGCGCAGGCCGTTTTTGTTCTTCTGAGACGAAAGTCATGAGAACGAAGATGACTTTTGTTGCTCGTGTCATACAAGCTTGCCACTAAGCGAACTTTTTACAAGGATTGAGTTGGCTCTGTTTGTGAAGTGTTGCTCTGATTTGCGGATACGATCCCCGATGAAAATTGCTATTATTTTTTACTATTCATTATATTTTATATACTACTTTTATAAATTTTGTATTATTGTTTGAGCAGTAGCTCCCTTTAAAATTATATCTTAACCAATTTTAATTAATGTTATAGTGTCTTAACTGCTTGTTATGAATTTGTGGAACATCGTTATTTTGCAACTAAATATTAAAATACATTTTAATTAATGTTTAATACTAATACTTTTTAAGAACTAATCCTAAACTAATTGTAATTAAAAATTGTTCAGAGCTAAATTCAAAGAGTGCTACTGCTCAAATAATATTAAAAAATATGTATAACAAGTAAGAAAGCTACAGTCGAGAGTGCTCGACCGTATGATACCCGCAACCCATTTCAAGAGAAAACAAAAAACTTAAATGATATATTAACAAAAAATATACCAAATATTCTAAAACTAGTTTTTTTGTATATATTTGAAAATAGCGGGTAAAAATTCACAACACCGACATGGTCACACTGTCAACTAAACAAACAAAGCGCGGGCAGCTGCAAGCATATAAAATTGATTCTTTAGTAACTTTCTTGTTTTTCATTCGATCTCAACCAAATTCACAGGAATCGTTAAGAATTATTATTATGCATACTAAAATTCAATGCTCTAGATCTTTTATTACGGTTTTTAGGGGCGGAAAGGGGCGTGGCAAAAATCTAAAATAAACTTGATCTGCATAGGACCTATAAGAGTACTGTCGCCAAATTTGGTAGCTATAACTCTTATAGTCTCTGAGATCTAGGTGTTCATACAGACGGACAGACAGACAGACGGACATGGCTATATCGTCTCGGCTGTTGACACTGATCAATAATATATATACTTTATGCGGTCGGAGATGCCTCCTTCTGCCTGTTACATTTTCTGTTGGCACTAAGTTATAATACCCTTCTACCCTATGGGTAGCCGGTATAAAAATAGCATAAATAATAAATAGTAATAATTAATAGCAATTTTCCTCGGGGATCGTACCTGCAATCAAATGCAAATCAGAGGAACACTCCACAATCAGAGCCAACTCAATCCTTGTAAAAAGTTTGCTTAGTGGCAACCTTGTATGACACGAGCAACAAAAGTCATCTTCGTTCTCAAGACTTTCGTCTTGGAAGAACAAAAACGGCCTGCGCTAGCCGCTTGTCGCGCAGTTGCAAAACTTCACACGCATACGCATACTCATATGCACCAACGTGTTCATACACACACGCATACATAGAAACGATAGCACAACGCAGTCGATCCACGACTGAAGTAAATTGGATGCTGTTCGCTGTGCACTGCTTCTGATGTTCGAAATTCGAAATCAGCCGTGCACTCAGCGGTTGTTGTATTCGCCTGGGGTGCTAATAATGCGGTTTCAAGTGAAATAATTTTTTTGACAATTTGTCGCAAGGTGGCGATTGTTAATACTGCTCAATTGTTAATACTATCCCCGTAGGTAGAAGTAGGCGGCTAGTCCCATTAGTTTCTACTCAAACGTGCATTGTGCGCTCTCGTCTAGAAGTGGATTTATCAGCGTGCTGGCGTGCTAGCATCACAACAAAATCTTGCCTTTCAGTTGATCTTCCCAGCCTTCCGCACTGGCGTCCGGCAATTCTTACAAATATCATCTAAGACTGAATCTTGATTCAACTGAGTTCATCCCTCATCTGAGAAACTTCTTTACAAGTGGCGCCCGAGCAGGGATGCCGGCGGCGCATATGGTGTGTGGTTGAGTTGTGGCTTGAAGCCTTACAACTATACTCAAAAAGTGTCGGAACGTAAAGTGCAGAGTGTGCGGCAGAAAACGGCGGTTGAAGATTCGTAGAGACAGCAACGGCACGAGTCGGCAACAATAATGTACAGTGTCGTCGTCAAAGCAGCGATGTCGCCAGTGTCAGCAGTCGCGCAATAACTTTGAGTCGTGAGCCTGCGTTTGTACGTATGTGTGTGCGTGCATATGCATAGAAAATGCGCAGCGGCTTATGCACGTGTGCATGAAAAGTTGGTAGAGTGAAAGAGCTGCGCAGAAGGCTGTCCAAGTTTATCCAAGAGGGACAGCATCCCCCTGTCGCTCGTGCTCGCCTCTCGCCTCTTGGAGTAGTAGGCGAAGGGCGCTAGATTTGTCGAGCAGCAAGAGGTCTACGGCGAGGCAAGTCGGGGTGTAAGGCACCACCAGAGATTGGAGCCGGATCTGAGAAGCCTTCAGTTTAGTGGGGCTTGGGCGTTGTGGGGCTTGGTGACCAAGCCGAAGGTGGTGCCGGCTATAAGGGTGGATTGCCTACGACAACTGTTGCCGCACGCAGACGTGCATTACTGAGCTCCGGGAAACAAAATAAATTACACAAGTTCAAAGCGTAGTGAGAGAAGTATTAATAAGTGTATAACGCGAAAAGTCTCATAAAATATTTAAATATTTGATTATTTACCAATTGATTAATTTATATTTACTTATATCCAATAAAATTCGATAAACTAAACCGCGGTGAAGAAGATGAGTCAAAGGGACATTTGTAAGCAGATGCAGCGTGAGCAAGACGAGCGCTGGCACTCTTTGCAATAAAACAACGCGTAGTTCTCTTTTGTAGCATAACTAACCCAAAATTCTGCTGACGAAAAACGCAGCGGTCAATTACCCCCAACCCGATGAAAGAACTCTTGCATTTAGCAAGTGAGCGACCTCGTTCGTGCTCTCCAGCATTACCATCTCAGGTTGCAGAGCGAAATGCTAAACAAGTAAGTAATGAACTGAGAGACCTGCTCCTACCTACGGAGGCTACCACAACAGTCTCTCTGACCACAGCAACTGCAACAACAATATCAACTGTAACGGTATCGGCTGCCCGTTCGATCCCGTCGTTATCTACAAATGCTCTCTTTGTGTCATCGATGACAACAACAAAAGCGCTTTACGAATCACCGATCAAAACAAACCAAACTAAATCAAATTCTACGACTGCTGCGTTGCCAATAAAACAAAAAGCAAAAAACGTAACTGATCCGCTTGTACAGACTGGAATGGATCGTTACATACAAATTAAACGGAAGTTAAGCCCTTTAAAATCGAATGCAAAAATTATCCCTAGCAGTTCTAGCGCATCTTCAAGCGAAAAGCTCAACAACACCAATAGGTTTGAAATTTTAGCAGACCTTTCAGGCGAACCCGAGGTAAATGTCAAAAAGAAGCCAAAGTCACCACCAATATACATACGGGTGAAAAGCTCCAATGCCCTTGTTATAGTTTTATCGAAGCATTTAACCGACAATAAAATGAACTACTACACGTTCCAACTGAAAAGCAGCAAGGGCCTACAAGTAGTACTAAAGGGCATAGAGTTTGATGTAACAAGAGCAGAAATAAGTAAGGCGTTAGAAGACAAGGGATTTAACTCAAAATCAGTCTTAAACATTTTAAACAAGGAAAGGAAGCCCCAACCGCTTAACAAGGTAGAACTTGAACCAGACAACACTTCTCTTAAAAAAAACAAAGTGCACCCTATATACAAACTTCAGTTTCTACTACATCGTAGATTTACCAGTACAATGTATGAATTGTCAAGAATATGGCCATACACGGTCATACTGCACACTGCGCCCTGTGTGTGTAATTTGTGGAGAGCTTCACGACTCCGTACACTGTCCGTCGAACAAAGGCAATTCTACCACCAAAAGGTGTGGTAACTGCGGTGGTAACCACACCGCTAAATACAGAGGCTGCCCAGTATATAAGGATTTAAAAGGCAAATCAACGGTTGTTGTAGTCGCTTGGGGTGCTAATAATGCTGTTTCAAGTGAAATCGCTTTTTTTGGCAATTTGACACATCTATGTGTTCTTTGGTTAGTGATATAACTTTAACTCAAGAAGCTACTCTTTCTATGCAACGAACCATCCCGATGTTAAAGCACACGGTGGGATTGGTATCTTGATTAGAAACCGAATTAAGCACCACCGCTACAAGGATCTAGCAACTACCCATATTCAAGCAACATCAACAAGAATAACTTACTCTAGCCGCAGTATACTGCTACCTCGTTTCATTGTTACTGAAGCTGAATTGATGCAGTTCTTTATCTCATTAGGCGAGCACTTCATAGCAGCAGGAGACTATAATGCCAAGCACATACACTGGGGATCTCGCCTCGTAACTCCTAAAGGTAAGCAGCTCTACAATATAAAAGCCAGCAACAAGCTTGACCACGTTTCCCCTGGTAGACCAACATATTGGCCAACAGACCCAAAAAAACTGCCCGATTTATTTGACTTCGCAATCCCTAAAAACATCCCAAGGAACCTGATAAGCGCCGAAAGTCTTTCGGATCTTTCATCTGATCACTCGCCTGTTCTTACTAATCTACTCCGTCATCCAATAAATGTAAATCAACCGACTGGATTGACTTCACACAAAACCAATTGGATCTCTTATAGGAAATATCTAATCTCGCATATTGATATAAATCCTGTACTTAACCTTGAAGCCGACATCGACAACTTTGTGAACACACTGGAGAACGCCTTTTTCACCGCTGCTCGCATTTCAACTCCTCAAACTGCACAAATACCTTACATGCAAAAGAAGACAAATCAACAAATCGAGCAGCTCGTAATCGAAAAGCGACGCCTACGACGAGAATGGTAGTCTCATAGGTCGCCATATGCAAGACAAATTTTAAAAGACGCATCCCGCAAGCTCACTAGAGCGTTAATGCAACAAGAAGCAAATACCCAACGCCGCTATAGAGAGCAATTATCAACATCTCCCAAAAAGCACTCTCTATGGAGAGCCCACCCAACTCTATGCTCCCCGACAGAAACTGTGGCACCTATAAGAAACGTAGTGGGCGGCTGGGCCCGCAGTGATGTAGACACAGCCAGAACATTTGCACAGCACCTTGAAAATGTGTTCCAGCCAAATCCTGCCACAAACGCAATTACACTACCGCCTGTAACAAATGACTTACCGCTTCACCGTGAGCCAATGGAATTTCACGTAAACGAAATCGCTCATATTATAAAAAACCAACTGGATCCGAAAAAATCACCAGGCTCTGACCAAATAATGCCAAAAATGATATTGAGCTCCCATATTGCGCAGTTTACACTATCACCCAGCTCTTCAATGCCATTACAAGGCTTGGCCACTTTCCAGAGAGATGGAAAAAATCAATGATAATAATGCTACCGAAACCTGGCAAAGATCACACAATATTGCACTGCAATATTTTTAGATGTAGCCCAAGCATTCGATAGAGTTTGGCTAGAAGGTCTAATACATAAGAGCAACGCTTCTTAATAATACACACAAACTATTAGCATCTTACCTATTCCACAGGAAATTCGCAGTGAAATGCAATTCTGTATGTCTGACGATTACACCTCTAGAGGTGGAGTCCCCCAAGGCAGCGTACTGGGCCCAACGCTATACGTTCTGACTGGCGAATAAAAATAAACGAACAAAAATGCAAGCATGTTACGTTTACCCTAAACAGGCAAAATTGCCCACCGCTCAGACTAATCAATTCCACACTTCCGCAAGCGAACGACGGTACGTATTTAGGAGTACACCTCGACAGACGACTCACCTGGCGAAGGCATATCGAAGCCAAGAGAACACAATTAAAACTATGGACCTATGGCTCGCAGTTATGGGGGAACGCTAGTAGTAGCAATATTAATGTTGTCCAGCGAGCTCAATGAACGATCCTGAGAACCATCACCCGGGCACCGTGGTACGTTCGCAACGAAAACATACATAAAGACCTCAACATTCAACCAGTCAGAGATTTAATAGCTGAACAGAAAGAGAAGTATCACAGCAAGCTTTCCTCGCACCGCTCCCGTCTTCGTCGTAATGATCAACCAAACCCGCGATAGAATTTTAAGAGAAGATACAAAAAATAAAAGCTAAGTATATAAAAAAAAAAAAAAAAAACGCAGCGGTCAATTACCCCCAACCCGATGAAAGAACTCTTGCATTTAGCAAGTGAGCGACCTCGTTCGTGCTCTCCAGCATTACCATCTCAGGTTGCAGAGCGAAATGCTAAACAAGTAAGTAATGAACTGAGAGACCTGCTCCTACCTACGGAGGCTACCACAACAGTCTCTCTGACCACAGCAACTGCAACAACAATATCAACTGTAACGGTATCGGCTGCCCGTTCGATCCCGTCGTTATCTACAAATGCTCTCTTTGTGTCATCGATGACAACAACAAAAGCGCTTTACGACTCACCGATCAAAACAAACCAAACTAAATCAAATTCTACGACTGCTGCGTTGCCAATAAAACAAAAAGCAAAAAACGTAACTGATCCGCTTGTACAGACTGGAATGGATCGTTACATACAAATTAAACGGAAGTTAAGCCCTTTAAAATCGAATGCAAAAATTATCCCTAGCAGTTCCAGCGCATCTTCAAGCGAAAAGCTCAACAACACCAATAGGTTTGAAATTTTAGCAGACCTTTCAGGCGAACCCGAGGTAAATGTCAAAAAGAAGCCAAAGTCACCACCAATATACATACGGGTGAAAAGCTCCAATGCCCTTGTTAACGAAATTGTAGAGCTTATTGGAAAGGACAACTTTCATATAAATCCCCTTGTACGGGGTAAAATCCATGAAACAAAAGTTCAAATGAAGTCGGAAGATAATTATAGTTTTATCGAAGCATTTAACCGACAATAAAATGAACTACTACACGTTCCAACTGAAAAGCAGCAAGGGCCTACAAGTAGTACTAAAGGGCAAAGAGTTTGATGTAACAAGAGCAGAAATAAGTAAGGCGTTAGAAGACAAGGGATTTAACTCAAAATCAGTCTTAAACATTTTAAACAAGGAAAGGAAGCCCCAACCGCTTTACAAGGTAGAACTTGAATCAGACAACACTTCTCTTAAAAAAAACGAAGTGCACCCTATATACAAACTTCAGTTTCTACTACATCGTAGATTTACCAGTACAATGTATGAATTGTCAAGAATATGGCCATACACGGTCATACTGCACACTGCGCCCTGTGTGTGTAATTTGTGGAGAGCTTCACGACTCCGTACACTGTCCGTCGAACAAAGGCAATTCTACCACCAAAAGGTGTGGTAACTGCGGTGGTAACCACACCGCTAAATACAGAGGCTGCCCAGTATATAAGGATTTAAAAGGCAAATCAACGGTTGTTGTAGTCGCTTGGGGTGCTAATAATGCTGTTTCAAGTGAGCTACAAGAAGCTACTCTTTCTATGCAACGAACCATCCCGATGTTAAAGCACACGGTGGGATTGGTATCTTGATTAGAAACCGAATTAAGCACCACCGCTACAAGGATCTAGCAACTACCCATATTCAAGCAACATCAACAAGAATAACTTACTCTAGCCGCAGTATACTGCTACCTCGTTTCATTGTTACTGAAGCTGAATTGATGCAGTTCTTTATCTCATTAGGCGAGCACTTCATAGCAGCAGGAGACTATAATGCCAAGCACATACACTGGGGATCTCGCCTCGTAACTCCTAAAGGTAAGCAGCTCTACAATATAAAAGCCAGCAACAAGCTTGACCACGTTTCCCCTGGTAGACCAACATATTGGCCAACAGACCCAAAAAAACTGCCCGATTTATTTGACTTCGCAATCCCTAAAAACATCCCAAGGAACCTGATAAGCGCCGAAAGTCTTTCGGATCTTTCATCTGATCACTCGCCTGTTCTTACTAATCTACTCCGTCATCCAATAAATGTAAATCAACCGACTGGATTGACTTCACACAAAACCAATTGGATCTCTTATAGGAAATATCTAATCTCGCATATTGATATAAATCCTGTACTTAACCTTGAAGCCGACATCGACAACTTTGTGAACACACTGGAGAACGCCTTTTTCACCGCTGCTCGCATTTCAACTCCTCAAACTGCACAAATACCTTACATGCAAAAGAAGACAAATCAACAAATCGAGCAGCTCGTAATCGAAAAGCGACGCCTACGACGAGAATGGTAGTCTCATAGGTCGCCATATGCAAGACAAATTTTAAAAGACGCATCCCGCAAGCTCACTAGAGCGTTAATGCAACAAGAAGCAAATACCCAACGCCGCTATAGAGAGCAATTATCAACATCTCCCAAAAAGCACTCTCTATGGAGAGCCCACCCAACTCTATGCTCCCCGACAGAAACTGTGGCACCTATAAGAAACGTAGTGGGCGGCTGGGCCCGCAGTGATGTAGACACAGCCAGAACATTTGCACAGCACCTTGAAAATGTGTTCCAGCCAAATCCTGCCACAAACGCAATTACACTACCGCCTGTAACAAATGACTTACCGCTTCACCGTGAGCCAATGGAATTTCACGTAAACGAAATCGCTCATATTATAAAAAACCAACTGGATCCGAAAAAATCACCAGGCTCTGACCAAATAATGCCAAAAATGATATTGAGCTCCCATATTGCGCAGTTTACACTATCACCCAGCTCTTCAATGCCATTACAAGGCTTGGCCACTTTCCAGAGAGATGGAAAAAATCAATGATAATAATGCTACCGAAACCTGGCAAAGATCACACAATATTGCACTGCAATATTTTTAGATGTAGCCCAAGCATTCGATAGAGTTTGGCTAGAAGGTCTAATACATAAGAGCAACGCTTCTTAATAATACACACAAACTATTAGCATCTTACCTATTCCACAGGAAATTCGCAGTGAAATGCAATTCTGTATGTCTGACGATTACACCTCTAGAGGTGGAGTCCCCCAAGGCAGCGTACTGGGCCCAACGCTATACGTTCTGACTGGCGAATAAAAATAAACGAACAAAAATGCAAGCATGTTACGTTTACCCTAAACAGGCAAAATTGCCCACCGCTCTGACTAATCCATTCCACACTTCCGCAAGCGAACGACGGTACGTATTTAGGAGTACACCTCGACAGACGACTCACCTGGCGAAGGCATATCGAAGCCAAGAGAACACAATTAAAACTATGGACCTATGGCTCGCAGTTATGGGGGAACGCTAGTAGTAGCAATATTAATGTTGTCCAGCGAGCTCAATCAACGATCCTGAGAACCATCACCCGGGCACCGTGGTACGTTCGCAACGAAAACATACATAAAGACCTAAACATTCAACCAGTCAGAGATTTAATAGCTGAACAGAAAGAGAAGTATCACAGCAAGCTTTCCTCGCACCGCTCCCGTCTTCGTCGTAATGATCAACCAAACCAGCGATAGAATTTTAAGAGAAGATACAAAAAATAAAAGCTAAGTATATAAAAAAAAAAAAAAAAAGGTAGACAAGAAATCTACTCTCTTCAAAGGTGACGATGCTCCTACTCCCGATTATGTGGTGGACAATGCCCATTTGGGTAGTATTGCGGAGCAGATCCGCAAGTGGGGGATGAGATATAAGGGCTGTTCTGATTCCCTTCCGCTCATAGAACGCCTGGAGGAGCGCACTGGGGCATACTGCATTGAAGTGAATCGAATACCTCGTGCCATCAGTGAAAGATTCAAGGACAGAGCAGCGCGCTGTTTGCGCAGAGTAGGTTATCGAGCAGCGGAAATCTGAGGAGTACAATGACGAACAAGAACTGTATAGGATATACGAGAACGCTGATAGGTGAAACTTTACCAATCTGCGGCAACTCATCCAATTACCACCGGAGTACGAGATGATCTGCACGCAACGCAAGGATCGGTGAGCATCCCGATGCGCCCGCTCCAATCCCAAGCCGGCGCCCAAACAAAAGGAAAACCTTTGTCTATACAGGCTGGCGGATCGTCGCTAGAGCAGAGATAGTGGGGCAAATTATCACGGCCGTTATCGACTTTGAGCGAGGAATGCGTCCGTAGGCGGATGATGGAAGGGGAACCTTAAGCGGCGCATACGTCTGGCGGATGGATCCGCAATGAAGGTGAAGCAGTAGCAGAGAGTGAAGGTGGAACTAGGTGGAAACTTATTTAGCATGCCTTTCATGCTAGACCACGTTATCTTTTTGGATCTGTTTGGATTTCCTTGAGTCGAACACTGACTGATCTCCTCTTTACAAGTGTAGTGACATTGATAATGCAACTGAACTGTTTTATAGTACATTAAACTCTTCATTCTACATATGCGTCCCGATATAACAAGCCTGTTTGGCTTACACGGGTATTGACATACCTTAAAAATAAAATGTCGAGAAATTACAAGAAGTTTAAGGAATCTAACTCTTCCTTTAACTTCTCTTGTTATTCGATTGCACGATCAAATTTTATTGTCCATAATACACAGTGTTACAATGACTACATCGTAAATTGTGGACGGCGCTTCGCAGTGATCCGAGGAGATTCTATAATTTTGTTAATATGAAGCGTGGTTCATCAACGATCCATCAACTGTTTTTTTTTTTAATACAGCGGAAACCAATCAGTCTATTGCTGATTTATTTGCTGATTTTTTTCAAACTACATTAAGTTCTCAAAACGATCGATTGGTTTTGCCTTATCCGTATCAGATAAATGACGCACATTGCATTTTTAAACCATTAATTACTAAAAGTTCACTATTAAATAATTTAAAGATTCTAAAGCCTATTTTCACCAGGGCCAGATGGAGTTCCAGCATGTGTGCTGAGGCCTTATTAATTTCATTATACATTCTTTTTAATTTGTCAATGGATTTATGTTCTTTTCCAAACTATGGGAAGGAATCTTTTATTATTCCTCTCTATAAAAAAGAAAATAAATCTAATGCCAAAAATTATAGAGGAATATCAAAATTGTCTGCTATTCCGAAACTGTTTGAGAAATCAATAGCCTCACAGTTACAACATTATTATAAAACTATTATCTCACCATGCCAGCATGGGTTTATCAAATATAGATCTACTACCACTAACTTACTGGAGGTCACTTCTTTGGTAATTGATGGTTTCAAAAACATAATGCAAAGTGACGTTATTTATACTGATTTCAGTAAAGCTTTTGACTCAGTTAATCACTCACTATTACTACATAAACTTTCTCTCTTGGGATTTCCCAAAAACTTAATGATCTGGCTATCTAGCTATTTAAATTTCAGAACCCATAAAGTGTATTTTAACGGCTTAGTCTCCAAGTCTGTTAAGGTTCCGGTGTACCTCACCTTGGTCCCTTGGTTTTTAAATTGTTTATTAATGATCTTCCATCCGTTATTAAATTTTCTCGTGTGTTAATGTATGATGTCAAGCTTTGTTTGTCGTCAGTAGATTGCCAATCTGGTCAAATACTGCAAGCTTATCTTGATAGTTTCCAATCTTGGTGTCAAATAAATCTTTTAAATCTTAATTGCAATAAATGTATTGTTATGTCTTTTTACAGGCGTTTTGCCTTTTAACAATACTTATTTTCTACATGCAAAACCTCTTGAGCGTATTGATTATGTTAAAGATCCAGGTATTCTGTTCGATCTTAAACTTAAATTTGACAAGCACATATTGGATATAATAATCGTGCACTAGGTGTCCTTGGTTTCATTTAACGCTGGACAAAAGAATTTAATGATCCCTACATCACTAAAATTCTTTATACTTCTCTTGTTCGATCTATTCTTGAATATGACTCTTGTATATGGTGTCCCCAATATAAGGTTCATCAGGAAAGAATAGAGTCCGTACAAAAACAATTTCTTTTGTTTGACCTTCGGGGTCTTAACTGGAGTGCTAACACTCTTTTACATCTTTCCCTTTCACTTTGTAGTGAAGACTTACATACCTGCCTTACATAACTCTTTATATTACTATTATATAATAAATAATGCTTCTTCGTTTTCCATTCTTAGAAACTTGATATTAAGTCATTTATCTAGTGTGTAACAACATAATTTTTAAATTAATTGAAATATATTTAAGCTACATGTTCGCGATTGTCTGTTGTGAGGCAAGGAATGCATACACTTCCAAACTCACTGAGTAAAACAAAGCAATTCGGAGGTGCAGGTTCGAAATATTTGTGATAAATCTCCATCTAAATTCAAAGGTATCTCACAACTCTGCCTAAAGAAGGACAATGGTACCTACACCGAAAATTAAGTAGACAATGCAGTCCTTCTATTTGAAACTCATTTTCCACTGTGTAAGATTATAAATGTGTAACGAACCGTCACAATGCCGGGATAGCCAGCTACTGTCCAGGGTTCGAAAAACAAGAATATTTATGTTTGGTCAGATGGACCGTCAGACGTCGAGGGATTTGCGAGACAGACGCGATCGTCTCGGCGGGAATTGGAAGGCTCTTCTTGGACTATGTAGTATGACGTTGTCGTCGTAACCGCACAGTAGCAAGATCGGCAGCTTTAGCGTAGTCGCTAATGGAACTAGGAAATAGGGTTACACCCGCTGAAAAGATCCCGTCCCAGAAACACGCGTGCGTGATTTCGAAATTATTCGTTTTCTTTTATTTAGGAATGTCTTAAAATTAGTTATCTATGTTTAATCCTAGAAGGCGGACACAAGTGCGTAGTTGCACTGCCCGATGTTGCAACGGGGTATCGCAAGCAAGAGGAGGGGAAAGTGGTCGCGGCTCGCTGTCTTCGTTTGTGTGTATATATGGGCATATACACTCAAACTGCAAAGCGTACACGGGCCGGCGCAACTGCGTGGTCGCAATGCTAGGCTCGTTGCAGGCACTTTGTAGACACGAGGGGAGGGGGTGGTCGCGATTCTCTATTTGTGTCTGTGTATGTGTGTGGTCACATATACACAAACCTTGCGTGCGCGCAGAAACTACGCAGCTGCGTAGTCGCACTGCCAGAGTCCGTGCGGCACTTCGTGGGCGCGAGGGAAGGGAGTGGCTCGCGACTCTCTGCTTGTGTTCGTGTATGTGTGTGGGCACACATACACCAACCTTGCGTGCGCGCGGAAACTGCGCAGCTGCGTAATCGCACTGCTAGAATCCGGGCGGCACTTCGTGGGCGCGAGGGAAGGGAGTGGCTCGCGATTCCCTTTACGTCTACTTGTGTAAGTGTGTAGTCACACTAACACAAGTTTAGCAAATGCGTACCGGCTCTGCGCAAGCGTGTTGTCACACTGCCCAGAACTGTTACGGCACTTTGCCGACGAGGGAGGCAACGCGCAACTCGCAAAGACGTTGGTTATGTGTGTGTGTGGTCACACGACACACGCCCGGCACGTGCAACGATCTACGCGGGTGTGTAGTCACACTGCTAGATTGCTGCGCCGACACCGTTGTAGGCGAGGGGGGTGGTAAAGCAGAGTTCGCACTGTGAATTCACTCGCGTAAAGCAAAGAAGAGCGCTCGTAATTGCGCTGATCTGATATTATTTTATTTAACACTGTTTGACTACTGGGGGGGTGGTAAAAGTACCAATTGTACTTGCTGACATACCTGCAATACGTTTTGCTGTCCGATGCACTGGGGTGCTTGCGTGTGTGTACTTATACGTGTGTACTTTCGTGTGTGTACTTGCGTGTGTGTACTTGCGTGTGTGTGGTCTGTGTCCCTTGATCGTTTTCCAGAGAGTGAGAGCCTGTCTACCGGCATCTCGTTAAGTAGGTCAGTTTCTTCTACTTAACATAGCCCTGTTAAGCTCACTTGAGTCTGTTAGCGTTAAGCTCCTGCTGACTCAAGTGAGCTGTTAAGCTCACTTGGGTCTGCTAGCGTTAAGCTCCTGCTGACTCAAGTGAGCTGTTAACTCGCGTGAGCGATCCTAGTTCCTACCGACCGTATATTACGATATTCACGATGGTTTTAGTATTTTTTCCTCTGTTTATTACTTATCGATATGTTGTGTGGCCAGACTTTTGGGCCGTCACACCCCCCCCTTTCCTCCCGGGCTACTTGTAACGAACCGTCACAATGCCGGGATAGCCAGCTACTGTCCAGGGTTCGAAAAACAAGAATATTTATGTTTGGTCAGATGGACCGTCAGACGTCGAGGGATTTGCGAGACAGACGCGATCGTCTCGGCGGGAATTGGAAGGCTCTTCTTGGACTATGTAGTATGACGTTGTCGTCGTAACCGCACAGTAGCAAGATCGGCAGCTTTAGCGTAGTCGCTAATGGAACTAGGAAATAGGGTTACACCCGCTGAAAAGATCCCGTCCCAGAAACACGCGTGCGTGATTTCGAAATTATTCGTTTTCTTTTATTTAGGAATGTCTTAAAATTAGTTAGCTATGTTTAATCCTAGAAGGCGGACACAAGTGCGTAGTTGCACTGCCCGATGTTGCAACGGGGTATCGCAAGCAAGAGGAGGGGAAAGTGGTCGCGGCTCGCTGTCTTCGTTTGTGTGTATATATGGGCATATACACTCAAACTGCAAAGCGTACACGGGCCGGCGCAACTGCGTGGTCGCAATGCTAGGCTCGTTGCAGGCACTTTGTAGACACGAGGGGAGGGGGTGGTCGCGATTCTCTATTTGTGTCTGTGTATGTGTGTGGTCACATATACACAAACCTTGCGTGCGCGCAGAAACTACGCAGCTGCGTAGTCGCACTGCCAGAGTCCGTGCGGCACTTCGTGGGCGCGAGGGAAGGGAGTGGCTCGCGACTCTCTGCTTGTGTTCGTGTATGTGTGTGGGCACACATACACCAACCTTGCGTGCGCGCGGAAACTGCGCAGCTGCGTAATCGCACTGCTAGAATCCGGGCGGCACTTCGTGGGCGCGAGGGAAGGGAGTGGCTCGCGATTCTCTTTACGTCTACTTGTGTAAGTGTGTAGTCACACTAACACAAGTTTAGCAAATGCGTACCGGCTCTGCGCAAGCGTGTTGTCACACTGCCCAGAACTGTTACGGCACTTTGCCGACGAGGGAGGCAACGCGCAACTCGCAAAGACGTTGGTTATGTGTGTGTGTGGTCACACGACACACGCCCGGCACGTGCAACGATCTACGCGGGTGTGTAGTCACACTGCTAGATTGCTGCGCCGACACCGTTGTAGGCGAGGGGGGTGGTAAAGCAGAGTTCGCACTGTGAATTCACTCGCGTAAAGCAAAGAAGAGCGCTCGTAATTGCGCTGATCTGATATTATTTTATTTAACACTGTTTGACTACTGGGGGGGTGGTAAAAGTACCAATTGTACTTGCTGACATACCTGCAATACGTTTTGCTGTCCGATGCACTGGGGTGCTTGCGTGTGTGTACTTATACGTGTGTACTTTCGTGTGTGTACTTGCGTGTGTGTACTTGCGTGTGTGTGGTCTGTGTCCCTTGATCGTTTTCCAGAGAGTGAGAGCCTGTCTACCGGCATCTCGTTAAGTAGGTCAGTTTCTTCTACTTAACATAGCCCTGTTAAGCTCACTTGAGTCTGTTAGCGTTAAGCTCCTGCTGACTCAAGTGAGCTGTTAAGCTCACTTGGGTCTGCTAGCGTTAAGCTCCTGCTGACTCAAGTGAGCTGTTAACTCGCGTGAGCGATCCTAGTTCCTACCGACCGTATATTACGATATTCACGATGGTTTTAGTATTTTTTCCTCTGTTTATTACTTATCGATATGTTGTGTGGCCAGACTTTTGGGCCGTCACACCCCCTCCTTTCCTCCCGGGCGGATGTGAACCCGGACTCGGCCTGCTCGGGAACGGTGGATCTGGTAGATCGTGTCCAACCAGACGTGGGTGAACCGGGCGCGGGTGTTGCGGCCCTCGGTCTGCCGAACCTCCTCGATGAGCCCTCGCGGTAGTTGGCGTCCCGGCGTTTCCACGGTCCAGGTCGCTGGTGCCTCCACCAATTCGCTCTCGTGAGCGACAACCTCCACCAGATCGAGGTCGTCTTGCTCGACCTCTGTTGGCAATTCTGGGGCCAGGATGCCCCAGAGCTCAGACAATGATTCCGGGGTGTTGTTGAGGTCGTCTCCTGCGTCCTCTCCGGTCGGTTGCTCTGCTTCTCCCGACACCTCGGCCTGAAGCATGTCTTTGTCCTCGGCTGGGTCTGGGATTGGGGTTTCGGCTATAGTTGTCGCGTATTGACGCCGAAACCTGGGGCCCTCCGTCTCATCCTCCGACGCAGACTCCCAGAACGGCCCTGTTTGGACCGTTGGGAAGTCTTGGGGTGTCTCCTCAACCCTGGCTACGGCGCATAACACTGGGCTGGCTGGCCTGGTCCATTGGTGTGGGGTGGTCCACGCGCCGGTGTTGCATATGGCAGGGCCGACATAGTTCCACGTCGGTGGGATGCCAAAGTATGTGGCGATTGTTTCGCCCGGGGGAACGATGACGTCCACCGTCGTGCGCTCGACTCGTGTCAGTCGCATACCCCACGGCCGGATGGCTGGCTCATAGGAGACCGCCTGCGCCACGCCCTCCACGAAGAAGGATTCGTCTTCCTCGCTGTCGGACGTGGGAGCAGCCTCCCAATGAGCCAACTCGTCTCCGTCCGTGGGAATGGCATGGTATACGCCATGACCCTGGCGTGGGTCTCGGCGTCCGACGTTTGGTCTTGGCGACCACGCCCCTGGGGCTGGTCCGATAGGGACGTCCTCTTCGTCCTCGTCGTCCTCTTCGTGATGACTCGTCGGCGAATAGTGAGTTTCCTCACCCGACTCTGGCCCGCACGAGTATTGCCACTCATACCCGGTCGGGGTAGGGTGTCTAACCTCCCGTGGCTCTGGCACGAAGGAATATTGCCATTCGGCCTCCGATGGCGTGTCATTCGCGTCCTGTGCCCTGCGCACGTGGGCATCCCACTCAGCGTCCTCCGGCCGGACGGCGGAGTAGTGTGGAGCATCGGGGTGAAAGTAGGTGGGGGACCGTGTTCCGCGGCCTGACCCTACCTCCTGCTCAGGGGTGGTGGCCATCCTCCTCACTCCGTCCCTGGGGGGTGTAGGGGTGTTGTCGCCGGCGTTGTCGCGCGGTGGGGTGTCACCCGTCAGATCTATGGGATCCATATTATTTTGAGCTGCGGAATAGTAGAGAGAGAGAAACGTCGGGGTTAGCTAATGTCACGGATTATACTGGAGTGTTTTAGTTCGGGGCGTTCGCGATGGAGGTGTTAGTGGCTACGTAAGTTTTAGTCTTGTTCACATTCTTCTTGACTTTCACCATCGACCTCCTCTTCCCGATCTAGGAACTCCTTCAGATCGGCAATATTGGCGACTCGCCGTTGGAGGGTCGTGGTGTGTTGCAGCCGTACAATGTTCGGAGATATGAACTTCTTTACGAGGTAAGGCCCGTCGAACTTCGGAGCGAGTTTCGCGGCGAATCCGTCCGCGGCGTTGGAGAGGTGATGTTGGCGCAACAAGACCTTCATTCCAAGAGCGGGCCGCCACTGTCTGCGGCGCAGGTTGTAGTGTCGGCTTTGGTCGTGGCTAGCTTGGTCCAGGTTTCCTCGGACGAGCGTGAATATTTCGCGGAGTCGTTTGGCCTTGGCGTCGGGATCTTCAGGGTTCGGGTGAAGTTCGGGAGACATTTCCTCGTATAGTCCTCCTGGGAGTCGGGGTTCCCTACCCTGTACCAGGAAGGCTGGGCTATATCCTGTTGACTCGGACGTGCTGGAGTTCACGGCCAACGTGATCTCTGGAAGTAGGGTATCCCAGGTGTTTTGTTGGCCGTCAGCCGCTGTTGCGCGTCGTAAGGGGACCAATTCCACCCACTTCGAGAATAGATCGAAGAACACGAGTAACATGGTGTTACCCTGTTTCGAGCGTGGGAGTGGTCCCACGAAATCGGCGCACACAGTGGCGAACGGCTCTTCGGCGGCTCGAGTGTGCATGTGGCCTGCCGGCTTTTGCTGTGACGTCTTGTATTTCTGGCAGCTCAGACAGTGTCGAATGTGTCGTTTTACATCGCGATGCATCCCCGGCCAGTAATATCGCTGTGCGACTCGCAAGATGGTCTTCCGTACACCGAGATGCCCTGCAGACGGCTGGTCGTGGCACTCCTGGAGTACTCGCAGCCGCATCTCTCGGGGTACGCACAACTTCCAGGTCACATCGTCGAAGTCGTCGGCTCGATGCACGATGTGGCGGTATAGTTGGCCCTCCCTTATTGTGTAATCTGGGTATCGCTGTGGTTCATCGCTTACCTGCTGGATCCGTCGAGACAACCAAGGACACGAGCGGGGCTCCTCCTTTAGCCGGTCTAGACGGGTGACGGGTTGTCGAGACAGAGCATCGGCGACTACGTTCTGTTTCCCGGGACGATACCTCACGTCGTACTGGTACTGCTGCAACTCCAACGCCCAACGTGCTACTCGGCCATGTGGTGACTCTAGTGAATTCAGCCACTTAAGGCAGCGTAGTTTCCTGATGGCCCAAATCACTGCCAGACACTCCTTCTCGGTAGCCGAATAGTTTTCCTCTGCCTTGTTCAGTCGTCGACTGACGTAGGAGATTGCACGCTCCTGGCCGTCGATTTCCTGAGTTAACACGGCGCCGATTCCCACGTTGCTTGCATCCGTCTGTAGCACAAACTTGGCGTGGAAGTCTGGGCACGCTAGGACGGGTGCTGTAGTGAGGAGGACCTTCAACTGGTCGAACGCGAGCTGTTGCTCCAGGGCCCACACCCACTTTCGGCCTTTCTTGAGGAGTTGAGACATCGGCTGTACCACGGTGGCAAAGTTGGGCACGAACCTTCTATACCACGAGGCCATTCCAATGCACTGTCTCAATTCCTTAAGGTTCGACGGCGGAGGTAGGTCACGGACGGCGGTTATCTTACCTGGGTCGGTATGGATCCCTTCCTCACTGATGACGTGTCCGAGGTAATGGATTCGTCGCTGGAAGAAGGCACACTTCTCGTGGTTAATCCTGAGGTTGGCCTGGCGGAGTCGGTCCAACACTTCCCGCAGATTCTTGGCGTGGTCTTCCAGGGAGTTCCCGACGACTACTATATCGTCCAAGTATGCGAACGCATGTGGCTCCATATCCACCCCTATGACCGCGTCCAGGGCTCGTTGGAAGGTCGCCGGAGCCGAGTGGAGTCCAAAGGGCATCACCTTCCACTGGTAGAGTCCGCGTCCTGGTACCGTAAACGCAGTCGCTTCCCGACTGCTTGGTGCCATGGGGATCTGCCAGTAGCCATTCTTTAAGTCCAGCGTTGAAATGAACTTGGCGTGTCGGAGGCGTTCCAGGATATATGTGATCCGGGGAAGAGGATACGCATCGGGGATTGATCGTTCATTTAGTTGTCGGTAGTCTACACACATACGCCATTGGCCGTTCTTCTTCCGAACCAACACAATAGGGGCGCTATGAGGACTGTGCGATGGCTCAATTAGGCCGTCCTGCAGCAGTTGGTCGACCTGCTCGTCGATGATGCGTCGCATGGCCGGATTTTTGGGGAAATAACGCTGCTTGATCGGCCTCTCGTCCCGAAGCGTTATATGGTGTTCCGCGATCGTTGTTACTCCGGTCATCTGGGAGAACTTTGGAATTTCCTCTTCCAGAAATTCCTGAATGGCGGGGGCGATCTCCGGTGGCCATGCGTCTGGGCTTGATGGGGTCGGATCCAGCTCGTCTTCCTGGTCTGGGAGCGAAGTCTGTAGATCCGGAGTGAGGGTGACATCGTAGGTACTGAGGCCTTCCATCTTAGAGCCTGATTTCGTAGTAGGCTCCAAGGCTCGAGCGAGAGGTGTACGGAGTCTCGGTGCTGGGATTGGGATAATGGGAGTATCCCGGGTGACGATCGTCCTTGGTGCTGGCGTGGGTGGAGTATGATTCGCCGATATTGGTTCCAACCGGGAGGCTTGGTGGGGTACCGAGATGAGCGGTGGAGCTTGTGCACTCCGAAGTCTGAGTTGTGCGGTCCCACAACTGATGTTGGTTTCCATCGCGCACAGGAAATCTATCCCGAGTATCACAGGCTCGAGGACATTGGGGAGAACCAGAAGGGGCATTCGTACTTGTCGATCCGCCAGACGAATGCGTGCCACCAATGTCCTCGTGACCTCGCGGACAGAGCCGTCGGCCAAGCGGATCTTGGCACCTCGCTGATGGGTGTTCCGGGACGTAGCGAGTTGGTTTGCCAGGTCCTCGCTTATAAAACTCCGTCTGGCTCCGGTGTCCAGAGTTCCCTCTACCGGTATCCGCTCGACGTGGATCCTGGCCATGATCCGTCCACCGGTCACGGACAAAACCGGGACTACTGGCGGGACTGGTTGAATGGCGTCCTGGGCTCCTCCCGTCGGGGCTGAGGACGCTGGTCGTTTCCCGTCATGTTCCTGCGACAACAATTCACTGTACGTACTTCTCTTTTTCCACAGTCCCAACAGAAAAGGACTTGTGGATTTTGGCACGCCGCCTGCACATGTCCTGACTGACCACATCGTCGACACACGCGTTGTACGTCTTGGATCGCGGATTGTCCAGACGGCGCAGTTCGAGGGCGGGGTTGTGTCAGTTCCGTGGGTACGGGGTCGGGGTCGCCTCGGAAGGGATTATGCCATGCGGGTGTGGTTGGTGCAGGTGCCACCGTTCGGCGTACAGCTGGCCGTGGAGGTGCTACCACGGTAGTCGTTGCCAGGTTTGTCAACGAACTGCCCTGTATACTTTCGAACTCGGTGGCTAGCCGAATCAATTGGTTCAAGTTAGTCACCTCATGCCGTCGAGCGTAGTATTTATATTCGGGCCGGGAGTTGTCGTAAATCCGCTCCAGCTCTTGCGCCACGCTGTAGTCAGCATGATGCATGAGGAAGCGGATTTCGGTCACATACTCCTTAAACGACTCGTGGTCGAGTTGTTTTCGGTCCCGAATACTGTCCTCGAGGCGTTCGAAGTATCGCGGCGGGAGGAAATATGATAGGAATTCCCTGCGGAATTCCGACCATGTGGCTGTACCGAGTCCGCTGGTGCGGAACCAACGCGCGGCACTGTCGATTAAACCTTCGGCCATACTCCGAGGTAACGCGTTCAACCCAATGCCGTAGGCTTGGGCTCGCTCCTCCAGCGCTTCGATAAAAGCCAGGGGATCACCTTGACCGTCGAACTGGATCCCCCATTTCCTAATCCGGTCAAGTGTGACCCCGCATGGCCTGGAACTAGGGATATCGTCGATCTCGGGGTAGGCATGCCTACTATTAGTCGGACCTGTCTGTGTAGGATGACTAGGGGCCGCATGTCTGGTTGTGGGCTCGTCTGTCTTGAACACCACCGGCGATGGAGCGGTCAAGAACTTGCGAGTCTGTTCTGACGTCGAGGCTTGGACCTCGGGCTGTGGAGTACGTGGCCGCGTGAACTGTACTTCTAATTCGGCCAGACGAGCCCACGCGTTTTTGTCTAACCGGGCCTTAGACACGAGTAACGCGAAGGAGCGCCTCAGGTCTTCGACTTTCCCTTCGGCCGAGAATTTGAACTCTTCGGCGAAAGCCTCGAGTTCATCTCGTCGCCGGAAATAAATCCATTTGATGCCAACGCCTGGGTTGGTCATCCCCTGTGAACACTCTTCGCTGTCGCTGTCCAGATGGCTTGTCATTGCGTTCGCGAGTCTGTCCCGTTAGTGGGCTTTAATCCACTCGAACTTTGCGTCCCACCTCTAATCTGACTATGGTCCCTGCTCGGGCGCCACTTGTAACGAACCGTCACAATGCCGGGATAGCCAGCTACTGTCCAGGGTTCGAAAAACAAGAATATTTATGTTTGGTCAGATGGACCGTCAGACGTCGAGGGATTTGCGAGACAGACGCGATCGTCTCGGCGGGAATTGGAAGGCTCTTCTTGGACTATGTAGTATGACGTTGTCGTCGTAACCGCACAGTAGCAAGATCGGCAGCTTTAGCGTAGTCGCTAATGGAACTAGGAAATAGGGTTACACCCGCTGAAAAGATCCCGTCCCAGAAACACGCGTGCGTGATTTCGAAATTATTCGTTTTCTTTTATTAAGGAATGTCTTAAAATTAGTTAGCTATGTTTAATCCTAGAAGGCGGACACAAGTGCGTAGTTGCACTGCCCGATGTTGCAACGGGGTATCGCAAGCAAGAGGAGGGGAAAGTGGTCGCGGCTGGCTGTCTTCGTTTGTGTGTATATATGGGCATATACACTCAAACTGCAAAGCGTACACGGGCCGGCGCAACTGCGTGGTCGCAATGCTAGGCTCGTTGCAGGCACTTTGTAGACACGAGGGGAGGGGGTGGTCGCGATTCTCTATTTGTGTCTGTGTATGTGTGTGGTCACATATACACAAACCTTGCGTGCGCGCAGAAACTACGCAGCTGCGTAGTCGCACTGCCAGAGTCCGTGCGGCACTTCGTGGGCGCGAGGGAAGGGAGTGGCTCGCGACTCTCTGCTTGTGTTCGTGTATGTGTGTGGGCACACATACACCAACCTTGCGTGCGCGCGGAAACTGCGCAGCTGCGTAATCGCACTGCTAGAATCCGGGCGGCACTTCGTGGGCGCGAGGGAAGGGAGTGGCTCGCGATTCTCTTTACGTCTACTTGTGTAAGTGTGTAGTCACACTAACACAAGTTTAGCAAATGCGTACCGGCTCTGCGCAAGCGTGTTGTCACACTGCCCAGAACTGTTACGGCACTTTGCCGACGAGGGAGGCAACGCGCAACTCGCAAAGACGTTGGTTATGTGTGTGTGTGGTCACACGACACACGCCCGGCACGTGCAACGATCTACGCGGGTGTGTAGTCACACTGCTAGATTGCTGCGCCGACACCGTTGTAGGCGAGGGGGGTGGTAAAGCAGAGTTCGCACTGTGAATTCACTCGCGTAAAGCAAAGAAGAGCGCTCGTAATTGCGCTGATCTGATATTATTTTATTTAACACTGTTTGACTACTGGGGGGGTGGTAAAAGTACCAATTGTACTTGCTGACATACCTGCAATACGTTTTGCTGTCCGATGCACTGGGGTGCTTGCGTGTGTGTACTTATACGTGTGTACTTTCGTGTGTGTACTTGCGTGTGTGTACTTGCGTGTGTGTGGTCTGTGTCCCTTGATCGTTTTCCAGAGAGTGAGAGCCTGTCTACCGGCATCTCGTTAAGTAGGTCAGTTTCTTCTACTTAACATAGCCCTGTTAAGCTCACTTGAGTCTGTTAGCGTTAAGCTCCTGCTCCCGGCACCCGGCTGCTTCTAGTCCACAGTGCCGCACATTGAAATCTGGCCACTAATATTATTAAGGAGCCCTATCCATCTACAGAATGGGCTCGAATACCTTTTGCCAGCTCTGGGGTATACACCCACGGCTTGGAGAACGGCCAGGGTGATTTTGTTACCTAAAGTTGGCAAAAAGGACCCCTTTCACCCGAAATCCTTTAGGCCCATCAGCCTGACCTCCTTCATGCTAAAGACTCTAGAGAAATATAAATAGTGGACAATTACATAAGAACTCACCACTTAGTAAGCAGACCGAATCAGCTGGGTAGCACTGCTGCTTCATACCAGGATAGTAGAGGTGGATGTAATCAAAACCATACTGAGAGCACTCACAACTAGAGGTTTTCCACAAGGTCGAGTCCTGTCTCCTTTGCTGTGGACCCTCTTTATCGACGAGCTTCTGGTTAGACTCGCAGAGACGGGCATTGTGTGCTAGGGTTTATGCCGATGACATATCCATAGTATGTGCGGGCAAATACGAGCACACGCTATGTGAAAGAATATCGGATGGTCTAAATCAGAGTTTATCGTAGTGTAATGAAGTGGAGCTAATTAGTAGCCCAGCCAAAACCTCAATTGTTGCATTCACAAATACCTATAAAATTAGATAATTGACGCCGGTTGTTATAGGTGGAGCAACTAAACCGATTGCCAAAGAAGTCAAGTATTTAGGTATAATAAAAGATCAACCACTAAACTGGAGGGAGCATGTTGAACATGTTGTCAAGAAAGCAGCGAAGAGTTGGGGCCTACCACCAAAAATAATGAGATGGATGTACCTGACTATTGTAAGACCCATTGTCAGTTATGGTGCGGTAGTTTGGGCCAGACGCACTGAACGTGCTAACACTAAAGTGCAACTGGGTAAAGTGCAGAGACTGGCCTGTGTTTGTATCTCGGGCGCTATGCAAACCTATCCATCGACGGCACTGGACGTCCTACTGGGTCTACCACCATTATATATTCATAAATAGAATATTGTGATCAAATCGCAGTACAAGATACTGGGGGAACTAGCTAACTTACCGGAACACTCGTGCTCCAAGTTATTAGCTAGGCTACCCCAAGATGCACAGCGGATCAGATATAACTTCTCGAAGTTATTCAGAACTGAGCTGAGCAGCAAACAAGAGTGGAGCAGTCTCTCTACTACTTACAGTGTGGTAACCCACGCCATTAGGTGGTATACAGATGGCTCACTCACCAATGAAGGGGCAAGGGTAGGAGTCTGTGGGCCCAGACTAAAGTACTCGGAATCGCTAGGAAAATTTTCCAGCATTTTTCAGGCGGAGATTCACGCCACAGAACGTGCATCCTTTAACATCTCGAGAGGCTATAAGCACAATGTTATTGCTATATTTTCGGATTGCCAAAGGCATTCATATATGATAAAATCCGAACTTGTATGGCAATGCTTACGTACCTTATACTAGCTTTCAGCGTGTAACAACACTATATTGGGTACCAGGACACGCTGGTATACCTGGAAATGAAGTCGCGGATACACTCGCCGACCGGGACCCAGTGCCACCTTTTGGGGGTAAGAACCCTTTTGCGGCTTTGTAAACCACTGTCTCAAATCTGAGCTGCAGGACTTGTGCTGTGCGCGCTGGACAAACTCCAGTGGTGCTGCTCAAAGTAAACGCCTATTCGGGGAGTACAACCGCAATAGAACAAGAGAGTACATTAACCCGAGCAAAAATTCACTCAAAATAGTGACAGGTATCCTAACAGGACACTGTGGACAACATAGGCATTTGTGTAATCTTTAACTAGCACACTAGCATGCACAATAAATCTTTATGATTGCTTTGCAAATATTGCCTATTAAGGCATCCTCTAAATATAATAATAATAATAACAATAAGTGTCAGCGGATTTTTATTCAATTTATACATTTCTCAGTGCTAGGAACTTATATGGCAACACTGCTTAGTCTTAATATTATTGTATCGTTTACTTTTGCACCCACAGGAAAATAACTTAAATTTTAAAAAGATGCGAGGGTGAGCTCATAAGTGATTGACCTTTACGTAATTTTTTCGACATGAAATTATTTTGGTTGCAAAATACATTTTTCATCAAATTCAACGAGGTGACACCCTTTTTTATATACTCTAAAAATATAAAATATTCAAAAAGTCAATTTTTTTTTTAAATTTTGGCAATTTTTAATTTTTGGTCAACTTTTATTACAATATTTGTCTCGGGGTGTTAAATAAAGCGTGTATGGATTCAAATCATACATCATTTTGACAAATTTTAGTCTCCATTGAATTATTTTACAAACCTCTTTTTATACCCGCTACCCATTCGGTATAGAGGTATTATAACTTAGTCCCAACAGAAAGTGTATATATTCTTGATCAGTGTCAACAGCCGAGACGATATAGTCATGTCCGTCTGTCACTCTTTCCATCATCAGTCTGTTCGTATGAACACCTAGATCTCAGAGACTATTAGACATGGACATAGACCAAATTTGGTACATAGGTTCCTGCATTCCTTACGCAGATCAAGTTTATTTCAAAAGTTAGATGCTACGCCCCTTCGCCCACAATATGCATAAATCTAGAACAAGTCACGTTTTTGTTTTGTGATGGACCAATATTTGGCCACACAAAAAAATATTCCAAAACACGTAAATATACTGCATTTTACAGTTAGCCAATTAGGATCACTCACGAAAGCTAACAGCTCACTTGAGCTAACAGAAACCTAGCGTAGGCTTTTGAAATAAACTTGATATGAGTAATGAATGCAGGAGAGAAGTAGTATGTTTACCTGATTACGAGAACATTGACACTAATGGGGTAATTTAGATGATAATTTTTGGGTTTTTAGCTGTCAAAATATGTCAAGTGGTAATTAAGAGTTTTGATAAGGGTCAAGAAAGTAGTGTAGGTGTTTAGGGATCGTGGTGATCAAAGAGGTTGGTAAACAAAAAACAAATAAATTAGACATTTGGGGGGTGAGTGTGGTTAAATAGTTTGTGGAAATTGGAATGTTGGGACTTGTTTGATTTTAGGGTAAGTCAAGTGTACGAGGACATATGACACCGAAAACTGGTGCGGCGACCGGCGATCGACGACCTTCGACAGCTGCAACAGCCGGAATCGATTAAATGTGTTGACAGATCTGGATGCGCGAGCGCAGCTGGCAACAGGTTTGGTGATTTTCGCCACCAGCATGCATTCGAACGTAACAGACAGGGAGGGGCGGGCCGTTGACACGCGCAGTCGTTCGAACGCAACAGGCATCACACCGAAAAACGGGGGGCGGGCCTTTGACACGTGCAGTCGTTCGAACGGAACATGCAGCTCATCGAAAAACTGGGGTCGGTGACTTCGAATAAGTTGACAACACCTGCTATCGTGTGAACAATTTTCGTTTGCATATCCCAATCCCAATCCCCAGTAAACTAAAGGTTTTGTTTGGAAATATTTATAATCATTTTTATTTTCACAAGTAGTGTATACAATTTTTGTGTGTATATTAAGAGTAATTTTATTTTCAAGTACAATGTTAAACAGCAATGTTCTAAGGTAACATTAATTTTCATAATTTTTTAGATTTGTATGAATGTACAGAAAATAGATGACAAGCAGATGTGTCGACTCCAGTATACATATCGTCTTTAGCCCATCAACCATATAGGAAATGCCGCGCATGAAAATTGGAAGCCAGCGTGGTATCAGTTAGTCTACTATTAAAAATTGCCAATGATTCCTCCAAGTATTCCAAGTGTTCAGGGAAAATTCGTTCTTTAAACATTTTGAGGAATTTCGTTATTCTGGTTATAAGTTTGTTTGATCATATTGTTCATTGTGGTATTGTTATGTTATCGGGTGAATACATTTTTAAAATTTTTGTATTTTGGGGTTTTTTGTTTTTGGATTCCGTGGACGTCTACTCGTCTTGATTTCCGAAATTTTAATAAGAAAATGATTTAGCAAGAAGTTAGACAACACGTTGAACTAATCCAGTCAACGGAGTGTATTTAACTATACGATCATGAATGAGAGGGCAATTGTAATGGCCCCATATCAAATAAAACAAATAAAAGAATAATAATTATACAACGAAATAGAACAAAAAATCAATGCGGCCGTTATAATTTGAATTCAAATTGTTACGCGCTTAATGACCACGAGCGACTCTGTGTGTAATTCGCATATTACAACCCTGTAATGTGAAAGGTATATTCACCATATGCAAGCACTTTGAAGGTTGGCTGATCTTCCGTAAAATAAGATAAGCTTTTTCGTGCTGTGCCGGCAAGGTAATTATTGAAGAAAATTTAAAAATGTATATATCTAAATTCCAGGTGACTTATTATACGATTTCATATAATTAGGCGTGCCCTGTTGATAGGGTCAACATTTCAACTAACGGCAGTCTCAGGAACAAAATATCAAGTGAGGCAGCGGAAGATCGTAGGAAAAATAAAAACGAAATTTTACACTGGACAAACTTAATTATGTTGTTGTGCCCGATAAAATATTTGCTTATACAATTTAAATTATTAATTGAAATCAAATCAAAGGTGTAAAAGAAATGAAAATTAAAAAAAACAACAACAACGATAATATCCCAGTACACCTATAAAGAAAAATATAGTACAGTAAAATTTTTGTCCACAAATGAAAGTGCCACCAAAACAATGAGAACCTACTGTTAATATAGAATTAACAGTTACCAAAATAAACAAAAAACAATTACGGTATCAAAGCACATCATCGAGAAGGCCTTCATCGAGGATTAAGTGGGTGAGTAAAAAAATAAGTCGCGTCGAGTCTGCTTCCACAACTTGGTAGTGTAACTTCCGTTAAAGTTGTCAGCGGCTCGCGCGGACTTTCTGTGTTTTGTGTTATCAATTGTTTTGTTTGTTTTGAGCACTTTCGTGAAGCGATGTTTATGAATAATAATACATAAAAAAATAATAGAACGCTGCGTAAATGATCAAGTGATCTTCAAATTAAAATGTTATAGAAATTGATGTGTCTTTCAGGCACGAAAGCAAAGTTAAAGTTTGTGCAATATAAAACAAGTAAGAAAGCTACAGTCGAGAGTGCTCGACCGTATGATACCCGCAACCCATTTCGAGAGAAAACAAAAAACTTAAATTATATTTTAACAAAATATATACCAAATATACTAAAACTAGTTTTTTGTATATATTTGAAAATATCGGGTAAAAATCCATAACACCGTTATGGTCACACCGTCAACTAAACAAACAAAGCGCGAGCATCTGCAAGTGAATTTTTCATATAAAATTGATTCTTTTATAACTTCCTTGTTTTCTAGTCGATCTCAACCAAATTCACAGGAATCATTGAGAATATCTATATTATTATGCCTACCAAAATTCAATGTTCTAGGTTTATTATTACGGCTTTTACAGATTTTGGGGGCGGAAAGGGGCGTGGCAAAAATCTAAACCAAACTTGATCTGCGTAAGACCTACACGAATACTGTCACCAAATTTGATATCTCTAGGTCATTCACACACTTAAAACGTCCATATGCATTGGGCACAACAATTTTGATGAATAATTTAACGAATAACTTTTCTTCTGCTTATCCGATGTTTACCAAAATTACAGGGTATATTAAAAGTGTCAAGCGCAGATGGGTTACCAAATTACTTATCATTACACAAAGAACTTTTGGAGTTATACGCAATTTACATAAAAAAAAACTTGACTTTTTCTAGATTAATGCTTATTGTGGGCGAAGGGGGCGTGGCATCCAACTTTTGAAATAAACTTGATCTAGGTAGGGTATGAAGGAACCTTTTTGCCAAATTTGGTGTCTCTATGTCTTATAGTCTCTGAGATCCAGGTGTTCATACGGACAGACAGACGGACAGACGGACATGGCTATATCGTCTCGGCTGTTGACACTGATCAAGAATATATATACTTTATGGGGTCGGAGATGCCTCCTTCTGCCTGTTACATACATTTTCTGTTGGCACTAAGTTATAATACCCTTCCGTTATAATACCTGTCCGTCTGTATGAACACCTAGATCTCAGAGACTATAAGAGCTAGAGCTACCAAATTTAGGGACAGTACTTCTATAGGTCCTACGCAGATCAAGTTTATTTCAAAAGTTGGATGCCACGCCCCTTTCCGCCCCCAAAAATCTGTAAAAGCCGTAATAATAGACCTAGAGAATTGCATTTTGGTATGCATAATAATAATTATATTCTCAATGATTCCTGTGAATTTGGTTGAGATCGAATGAAAAACAAGGAAGTTATTAAAGAATCAATTTTATATGCAAAATTCACATGCAGCTGCCCGCGCTTTGTTTGTTTAGTTGACAGTGTGACCATAACGGTGTTGTGGATTTTTACCCGCTATTTTCAAATATATATATTAAAAAAACTAGTTTTAGTATATTTGGTATATTTTTTGTTAAAATATCATTTAAGTTTTTTGTTTTCTCTCGAAATGGGTTGCGGGTATCATACGGTCGAGCACTCTCGACTGTAGCTTTCTTACTTGTTTAACTAAGAGGTAATGGTCAAAAGCTTTACCAAAGTCAATATAAATAACATCAGTCTGCAACTTATTCTGAAAACCTTTGATCACTAGAGGAGAAAACTCTAATAGGTTGGTAGTCGTAGATCTCTGTTTCACAAAACCATGCTGGAAGGGAGAGACAATAGATCTACAAGAATGATTAAGTTGAGATGTAATAATTTTCTCAAAGAGTTTCGGCATAACGGACAATTTGAAAATACCTCTATAATTATTAGCGTTATGTTTCGAACCATTTTTATGCAAGGGGATTATGAATGAATCATTCCATATAGCAGGGAAAGAGGCAGACTCAACAGACATAATAAATAATTTATGTAAAAGTAAATGCAATGATTCCGCACAATACTTAAGGACACAGCCTGGAATACCATCTGGACCGGGTGAAAATACAGGTTTTATTTGATTGGAGGAGATAGTGGGAGGGGGGAGCGTTAGCGCTTACAAAGCACATGAACCGGAGAGGGTCCACCCGAAAATGGTACTCGGTGCCACTGGGAGCCCACGCTGGTTGGTAATGATGGCCTCCTTAATAATATTGGCGTAGGCGTCGGCTCCAAGCACCAGCGAGATAGCCGATAGTTTCCTTCACCCACTGTGATGGACGGCACTTGCATGGCGGCTGCAAATGAGGCGTCAATGGCACTAAGAGAGGCTCCGGGATCAATGAGCGCCCTCGTCTGAAAGGATTTCCCCGTGCCCTTGATTTGCACAGTCGCCATTGGAAGCAAGTTGGTGCTCCTGTTCTGGAGGAGGGCAGCCAATGCGAGCGGGTCGGATAGAACGGATGGTGGAGCAGCCGTTGTAGCGTGCGCCTGTCGCCGTAGTGGTGTTGGGTGGACGTCCTGTGCGGAGGCATCGGATGATGCGGACGGGGTACGCGCCGGTGCTGGAACAAAACTAGTCGGAAATGGAAACTACCGGTTAATAACGTCCATATGACACGCCATGACATGAAACACAGATCGGAGGGCTGGACAACTAGATACTGGACGACTAGGAACGGTCGGGATTGGAAAGACCGATAGGAAGTAGTAATAAATTTACTACTGGGCGCTTGATGACACCGTGTAACGTCTGGACGTCGACGACTCGGACTCGATCGTCCTCCCCTGGATAGGCAAGTAAAACACGGCCAAGGCGCCATTCGTTAACAGGCATCGTCTCTTCCTTGACAATAGCCATATCGCCGATTTGTAGGTTAACGTTTGGGACTTGCCACTTGTTACGCTTATGGAGCTCTTTTAGGTATTCTTCTTTCCAGCGGATACAGAATTGCTGACTCAGAGCCTTGATCTTTTGCCAACGATTGATAATCGATGTGGCAGGTTCTAGGATAGTTGGCTCACTAACGGAAAGAAGCGGTCTGCCAAAGAGGAAATGGCCAGGAGTCAACACCAGCAGAAAATCTCGGGTGAGGGTTCTGGAAGCACCCACAAAAGTTTTGCCGTTGTCGGAATACATGTGGCTAGGACACCTTCTTCTCGCTATAAATCGCGAAAACGCTGCAAGCAACTTGTCTGCCGTGAGGTCGGAAGTGGGTTCCAGATGCATGGCCTTCGTAATGAAGCAAACGAAAACACACACATATCCCTTCGTAATGAGACAAGCCCGCCCGGTGTAGTTCTTTACTTCGAAAGGACCAGCGAAGTCTACACCTGATGGAAGGCGTTGGAAAAGCTTGCTCTTTCAGTCGGGAGAGTGCCCATTAGTTGTGTCTGAAGTTTCTTGCGGTGCCGATGCAGACTTTGCAAGAGTTTACAACTGATTTGGCTGGGGTCTTCAACTTTGGAATTCAATACTTCGCTCTGATCAATCGGATCATTAACTGATTGCCTCCATGTAAGGAAAAGGAGTGAGTGAATTGAATAAGAAGACGAGAGAAACGACAACTGTTTGGAAGTATAATAGGATGACGTTCATCATAGGTCAAGGATTCGGATGCGTCCACCCGGCCACAAGAGCGGATAACGCCCATCTGATCAAGAAATGGGTTCTGGTGGAGTATGCTGCTGGACCTTGGCATCGGTTTCTTCTCCAGCAGGTAGCCATACTCTTTCGCATATTCTTGTAGTTGGGTCTGTAGGACGAGAAGCGTTTGAGCCTCCGCCAGCTCAGCGCAGCTCAGCTCGAGCGGAAGACTCGTGCCTGGCTGACGACACCGTTGTATGAAACGTCGAATGTAGGCTACAACACGAAGCGCTCTATCCAACTTGGAGAAGCGTTCGAGGAGGTCACAAGCGGGTGCCTGTGCCATATATAGCCGATCCTGGAGAGTGCGTAATCTTGGCGACCCGATTCGCCACAAACGTCGACCATTTGCAGACTGGCTTACTGAGCCATGCCAACACAATGGTGGAGTCGGTCCAGTAATACAAATCTGCGTCACTGGTTGGGAGATGTTAGATGACGGCGGACGAGAGCTCGGCCATTAAGACTGCGCCGCAAAGCTCAAGTCGAGGCAGTGACACCGTTTCGACAAGTGCCACTCGCGTCTTAGCTGTCAGAAGACTGACCCACACTTGGTCATCCACTTCGTCTTGGACATAGAAAGTAGCACCATACGCTTGATGCGTCGCAGATCACGAAAGGCGCTAATCATCCTGCCGGATCAAACAAACGTGCGATTTGGGATAGCACTTCACGTTTGGAAAGGCTTGATGAAACCGGAATGTTAGGTGGAACGAAGAAGAACTCGTCAGCGGCCGCCTGCCACCGAACGCCAAGCGTCTTGGCAACGCTTGCTTCCTCAATATTCAGGAAGTCGTCTCTCAAGAGATGAATTTTAGGAATATCACTAAGGATGTCTTTGTTGTTGGCAGTCCATTTTCGCAATGGATAACCTGCCGAGGAAAGAGCCTGCTGTAATTCGTGAATGGCCTTAATCGCTTCCTTCTTCGTGTGAGCCCCGGCTAGCACATCATCCACGTACATATAGCACGCGATGATATTGCTAGCTAATGGAAATAGGGTCCTCACATCTCCAGCTAATTGCTTTAGGATTCAAGTGCTAGAAATGGCGCGAAATTGACTCCAAATGTGACAGTGCTGAGCTCGTAGTCACAGATGTCACCTTTAGGGTCACGGAATAGAATTCTTTGGAACGGAGTGTCCTTTGGGTGAACCAGGATTGCCGGTACATCTTAGTGATGTCGGCATTAAAGACATATTGGAAGAGACGCCATTTCAAGATCTGAATGGTCAGGTCAGACTGTAGGATCGGACCAGGATGAAGGACGTCGTTGAGACTGAGTCCATTCGTGGATTTGCAGGAAGCATGAAAGACAACACGAACCTTTGTCGTCGTGCTGTCAGGTTTAATGACTGAATGGTGTGGCAAGTAGAAGTTTTTGCCCGGAGCATGGGGTGATACTAGCTTCATGTGGCCTAGGTCCAAGTATTCTTGGATAACGGAATCGTACTCGTTCCTTAGCTCTGGCGTACAGCGTAAGCGGATCTCATTCTTGAGATACTGCGCTAAAGCAATTGACCTTGAATCACCCAATTGAATGCTATTGGGATCTCGGAATGGAAGTGTGACCGTGTATCTACCGTCTTCTTTTCTGACGGTAGATTGCACAAAATTCTGCTCACAAATACTGTCGGCTTCGTCCGGCACTCTTGAGGCAGATCCTCCACCTCCCAGAACTTTGTGAGCAGTTCATCCAGTGCTAGAACTTCTTTTTGCGTGTAGTGAAAGCCGCAATGGTTTTTTTTCGCACTGGCCGGAACAATTAGCGTCCCACAAATGTGAGATTTAACGCCATTCAGCAAGATTGACGGAAGGACGTCCGCTCCGATCAGCACGTCGATCTGGGAGCTCTTTGAAAATGATGGATCTGCTAACTGAATGTTTGGCAGATCTTGCAAGATACAATCGCCAATAGAGCAGCACGGAAGGTTACCAGCTAACTTTCGTAACACATAGGCGGAAGTCTCAATCTGCATCCTCGGCCGACTCATCGGCTCTATGTAGAAATGACACAATTTACGTGTCTGTGCTGAGACGGCCTGGTTCAAACCGAATACTTCCGCTTGAACATTTTTGAATGGCAACTTGATTCTGTCAAACAGACGTTTGGAAATGAAAGTTGCTTCGGAACCAGAATCGATCAACGCACGGGCAGGATAGTTAACCCCCAAATGCGCTATGTTGATCATCGCCGTGCTTAACAACACCCCTTGAGTGTTAGTGGCGAAGAAATTCTGTACGTTCGATTGTTGCAGAGATGGAGTGGACTGTATTGGAAGCTGCGAGTTGGGACTGGCAGCTGTCGAAATGGCGTCACTGCGATGAAGCAGCGTATTGTGACGCGCCTTGCAGGTGTAGCAGCTATGAGTGCTAGGCAACTCGCGAAGCTAGTGCCCTCTTGCAAAGCAATTGAGGCACAACTTTTTCTGCTTGATGTAGTTCGACCTTTCGGGAACTGACATCTGTAAGAAACGGGGGCACAGGTCCTACCCGTCGGAGCCACTTTTGCTTCGAAAGAGTGGACTTTCTTATGAGTGGTCGTATGACTCTTGACGGCAGATGGTCTCGCAGAGATTCCAGCTTGAGAAGCTGGCTTCACATCTTCGATGGCCTCTAAGGTACGGTACCTTTCGCTAAGGAAGAGATTCATCTCGCATCAAAGCGGAATCTCGGACTTGTTGGAGAGCGACTGCTCCCACAGTGCCAACGTCAAACGCGGCAATTTGGAAGAGCACAATAAAATTAATAGGCAATCCACATTCTCGGTCGAAATATTCGAGTGCTCTAGAGCTGTTAAACAGCCTTGGATGGTGCTTTGCAACTCTTTAAGAGCAGCTCCAGACCCGGACTGGATTTCGGACAGGCTGAAAAGGATTATCAGCTGACTATTGACTAGGAGCCTCTTGTTTTCAAGTCTCTCGCTTAAAGCCGCCCAGGCAGATGCGAAACCATCATTGGTAAGAGGAGACTTTGCAACAATTGCTTTCGCATCGCCATCGGTTTTAGCGTTGAGATAAAACAATTTCTCAACAGGAGTCAGTCTTGGATTGTTGATATATATTGCCGTAAACAAATCGCGAAAGGTCGGCCACCGTAAGTAATCGCCATGGAACACTTTGGTGTCGCAGGGAGGCAACCGGCACCCTCCAAATGAAACGTTGGCCATAGCCTGCTGTGGAGTAGCAGCTTGCTGGACTGGCTCGCTCAATTTGTTCATTGAGACGAGCTGCACAGCGTTCATAGACTGAGTAGCAAGTGTCATATTTGGCTTCCATTGCCTTTATGTCCTGGAAGTTAGCTTCACCTTGACAAAGAGCCTTAGTGCATCGTTCACACTCGGACTCAACCTTTGCCCACAGCGAGCAAACTTGATCGAGTCGCACTTTAAATGTGAAAAGCGCTGTGTCAGGAGCAGACTGGATTCTCATCTCAAACTGACACAGCTTGTTGGAAACGGCGAGGAATTCTTGCAGAGCCATCTGTATAGTTTTGATGATCTGTTGACCTGAATTAATGGTGACTTGCGGCTGGTGGTTGCGGAGGTTGTCTTTTTTTTCAGTCGCAGGAGCGCTTCCACGAGAGAGTGAGTTGGTTGGAGATCCTGCCTTAGCTTGCGAAGGGTTAACAAGGAGATGTTTTTTCTCTTTGTCGCTTCCGATTGGCAGGCTAGGCTCTCACAGAGCCGAAGTAAAACCGAAAATACCAAAAAAAAACCGAAAAATACCGCAGCACGATAGTGGTGAATTGAGAGAAAGTTATTTGTATTAAGAATTTTGGCGGACAAGGCAAGCGAAACGTAACAAGTGAAAGTTGAACGTATGTAGAAGGCTGTGCAGAGTACTCTGCACTAAGCAATAACGGACAGGAAAACACTTGGGATGCTCTTTTATTAGAAAATATATTTTGGCGGACTCCACACAAGTGTTGTTGTTGCCGTTATTCGAATAAAAACGCGGACTTCTCTTCACTTCGCTTGTATATTTTCAACTAACTTTAAATTCACAAAGAATCTCATCTTAAGCCTAGCTTAACCTACACGGCCTCTCTTCACCATAGTGGTGGATTGGGAGGCGTGGCGAAGGGCACGCACGCCAGGGATGCGCTCCTAGCCGGAAGATGGCTGTGTGGCCTGAGTAAGTAGATTGAAAGAAGTCTGCAAACAGATCGGCAGCGGCCTGATCACTGCATGCAGTCATATCTTGAAATGAATTTGAGGAAGGTAGTGAATAACATTTTCGTTTAGAACTGTCTAGGATTCTGAGCAAACTGTAACCGACACCGACGCAGATAAATATTGTAAAGTTGGGTGTTAAGTGAAACGAAATTCGATTTTGCAATAGCATATCGCGCGAAATCAGAAGAATTTCCTGTGCGTTGATATTTTTTGAAATATCGTGACTTTAGGTTTTTTAATCCACTTAATTCCCGAGAAAACCAAGTGGCCTATTAGACTTCAATGGATATCTACGAGGAACACACTGGACAAAAAAATGTTGTAGCGTTTTATAAAAAATAGTCAAAGCACCTTCTAAATTAATGGAATCATGAAAAAGAGAGCAATCATAATTTAAGATGAGGTCATTTAATTTATAAAAATTTTGGTCTATTTACTGGCTTAGGTATGTCAATGTGCTCAGAAACCGGTAGTTCAATTGACAACTCTAAAGTTGGATGATAAGAATCTTCAGGAACTACAAGACGGTCAATTCTACGTACAGAGGCATGAGCAGGATCTGATACAAATATTAAGTTAAGAAGACGGTTAATTTTCTATTATTATTATTATTTTTTATTATATACAAATAAGTCGGGTTTTCCTTCCTGACGCTATAACTCCAGAACGCATGCTAATATTATCATAATTAAAATTTTTTATGATATAAATTCAAAGAGAGCTACTGCTCAGATAATATTACAAAATTTATAAAAAAAATAGTATAAATAAATAAATAGTAATAATTAAACCCGCAATCAAATGCAAATCAGACCAACACTCTACCATCAGAGCCAACGCAATCCATGTAAAGACTTCGCTAAGTTGCAAGCTTGTATGACACGAGCAATAAAAGTCATCTTCGTTCTCAAGACTTTCGTCTCGGAAGAACAAAAACGACTTGAGCTAGCCGCTTGTCGCGCAGTTGCAAAACTTCACACGCATACGCATACTCATATGCACCAACGTGTACATACACACACGCATACATAGAAACGAAAGCACAGCGCAACGAAATACACCCGTGCTCATCGTTCCGCAGTCGATCCGTGACTGAAGTAATTTCGATGCTGTTCGCTGTGCACTGCATCTGATGTTCGAAATTCGAAATCAGCCGTGCACTCGGCGGTTGTTGTATTCGCTTGGGGTGCTAATAATGATGTTTCAAGTGAAATCACTTTTTTGGCAATTTGACACATCTATGTGTTCTTTGGTTAGTGGTGATACATTGTTTGACAGCTGTTTGACAAACCGGTATTTTGTTCACTGTGAAATTGTGAAAAAAAAGTGAAAAATATAAGTTGTGCGTTTCCTCACATTTTAATTGGAACCCGTCACATCAATCAAGTGTATTGTGCAAATTTTCACTCAATTCCAACAGCAGGCATTTATCTTTAAAGTGGTAAGTTGAACTGTGTAAATTATGTGGATCGTCCATTGGAGGTTAAATTCACCACTCTGTCCATAGTCCAAAATGCCTAAAGTAAGACGTGCGAATATCGGCCGCCGCACAAGACATGCAAGCCAGCAACAAGTGTATTCCCAGAACTTAAGCGAAGAAAGACAAAATACAATAAGAGAAAATGCCCGATTGAGACAACGCGTGAGCACACGAAGATCATTGGCATCATACAATCGTTTGGCATTTCAATATGATCCCACTGCGAACTACAGCGATGATGAACATTTAGATATTGGACCAATGACGACTTTATGCCGATATTGCTATTCGTTAAAGTTTAAAAGAGAAACGGCTGGATTGTGCTGCGCAAATGGAAAAGTCAAACTGGATCCATTACTTACATCATCACAGCCACTGAAACAATTGTTCGATGGAAGTGATCCCGATTACACCCATTTTCTTCAACACTGCTTTCGCATGACTTCTTTTGGAGCTAATATCATTCGAGAAGGCGGTTTCATGCCGACCAACACTCACACCAATACAATAAATTGCAACACACAACAACTAGATATACACCACACATTACACCATCACACGATCAGAAGTTACACCGTATTCTTCAACAAATAATTTTTTGCAATTACAGATACAAGAACAAATATATCACTTGCATGGTTCAATGGTGCCAACACCAGATGAACCGCATCAATTTCTGCAAATATATTTCATTTCGTAGATGGTGGATCAGCTGAAAGTGCGGTGCAATATACAGGGAACACAACAGTTAAAGAGACGAATTATTGAACAGCTGCAAGCATTTTTTCACGCTAATAATGCTGTGGTTAATATGTTCAAAACAGCATTGGAACAAATGCCATCGTATACGCACAAATTTGTCATAAGAGCGGGTTGTACCCCAACAGGTGAACATGTGCGAAGATTCAATGCACCCACCGTTAATGATGTTGCTGCAATTATTGCTGGCGATCACCAAATCGCTAAATCGCGAGACATTGTCGTTCAGCGAAGAAGCAATATCATGCATTGCGTAAACGAGACTCATCGTTTGTACGATGCGTGACAATATCCAATAATTTATTGGAAAGGGCAAGACGGATACAACATCACGTTGAAAATGGTCGATCCAATTACAGGTACAATATTTACACACTAATTATTGCTATTATTGGTTTCCATTAACAATATATGCTATTCATTCAGATGGTCATGTTCAAAATACTGGACGTCTGACGATTCTCCCATCATCTTATATCGGAAGCCCACGCCACATGCACGAATACGCTCAAGATGCTATGACGTACGTGCAAAACTATGGAACTCCGGATTTATTTATTACCTTCACATGCAATCCGAAGTGGACGGAAATTGAACGCGAGTTGGAACCGGGACAAAAACCGCAAGATCGCCATGACATAATCGCCAGAGTATTTCAGCAGAAACTCAAGGTTATGATGGATGTGCTTACTAAATATCGAGTTTTTGGTGACACACGTTGTTATATGTAGTGGGTGGAATGGCAGAAGCGTGGACTACCGCATGCTCATATCCTTACTTGGTTGCTGAACAAATTATATTCAAATGAAGTGGATGACATCATATCAGCTGAAATTCCTGATCCAGTCACTACACGACATTGTGACGACACAGATGGTACATGGACCGTGCAGTGCATTAAATCCATTATCGCCTTACATGGCTGATGGAAAGTGCACAAAACGATATCCGCTGAAACAACGAATTTTCCCAATTTGTAGACTCTCAATTAGCACTTACTGAAAATGTTTTCCCAAACATTAGTGAGAATTATCAGATTTATGCTTGGTTGAATCAACGAGCAATTCTTGCCGCAAAGAATAATGATGTACACGCACTGAATTCCACCATTTAAGCAAATATTTCTGGAGATTTGGTGACATAAAAATCCGTTGATTCCATAACAAATCCCGATGATGTAGTAAATTATCCAACATAGTTTTTGAACTCTCTGGACTTACCAGGATTTCCACCATATAACTTGCAACTCAAAGTTGGTACAGTTATTATGATATTGCGCAATTTGAATCCACCGCGACTTTGCAACGGTACTCGACTTTCGGTAAAAAGACTTATGCCGAATTTGATTGAGGCAACCATTATCAATGGAAAGTACGCAGGTGAAAATGTATGAATTCCAAACGATTCCAATTTCCAGTTCGCCTTGCGTTCGCAATGACAATTAACAAGTCGCAAGGCCAATCGCTTAGTGTTTGCGGGATAAATTTAGAAAATCATTGTTTTTCACATGGGCAGTTATACGTTGCGTGTTCACGAGTTGGGAAACCATCCGCTTTGTTTGTGTTAACGTCAGAACAAAAAACCAAATATGTGGTTTACTAATGAGCACTTCAATGACACGGATTTTTTGCGGACACGTACAATTCAGTATTTACTTTGTATTCAATTCCACACTTAGAGAAGTTCAACTAACTAATACTTTATTTTTGTAGTTGAAATGAATTCATTACTGTTATGAAATGAATCAAAATTTATCCTTTTCAAATAAAAAACAAAAAAATAATTTCTTCATCTTTTAATCACCAAAAGAATTAAAACCATCTGATGGCGAAATATAAATATGATTTTAAATATGGTTAATTTGTGATAGAGAAAAATCAAGAAGGCCATTTAGAAATTCATGCGGAAAAGAAGGAACTAGAGAATTATTTTCAGCAGACCAAGATATATTTGGTAAATTAAAATCACCAAGCACAAACAAAGATTCACTATCTAGTAGCTTAGAGGATATAGACTTTAAAATAGATAAGTGTTGAAAATAAACAGAAATATCAGATTGAGGTGGGATGTACGAACAAGTGATATAGGCTGAAGTTTGACCAAATGTTGTCTTAATGGCGACAAATTCAATGCCGAGCGGATTAATTCCGATTTAAGATCAGAATCAACAGCAATAAGAACACCACCACCAATTCTAGACAAACGGTCACATCTGTTAGACATAAATGTATTACTAAAGAGAGATAAGTTAGAAACTTCAGGCTTTAACCAAGTTTCCGTGAACAATAAGGTACTATGTTCAAAGCAGAAACTATTTGCATAGTGTTTGGATAATTTTGATGTAAAACCCCTTACGTTTTGATACACAATACGAATAGGGGAGGTTAGCTGAACAGGATTAATATTTAGTTTTTTGAAGCATTAGTGTTAGTTTTATTAACAGTACGAGCTTGAGCTAAGGTGATATTAGGTTAAAAATTTAATGGGGTAATGTTACGTTTCTTTGGCCTGAACTCATGTACCACCATATGAGGTGGCCAGAAACCACAAGAAAGGAAATGAGTCGGAAAGAACAGTTAATTTAAATGAAGCAATTTCCCGAGGAGTTGAGAAATTGATTTTTTGTATGGCTACCGATGCCGAGGAGTATCGGCAAATAATCGAGAAATGAATAACCGCTTTAGTATTAACAATAATATTGGGAGTAGGTGGTGAGGCAATAATCGGACAATAAGGAATAGAGGATCGATCCGAGGCCTCAATACAGACATTAGGAATCGGTGGTACTAAAGAAATTATGGTTCTTTCCGCGGATGAACGATTGCCACCACTAATCAAAGGAGTTTTTTAGACGAAATGGAGGGGATGGTTCTACAGGAATGCAAGAAGAATTGGGCAGCGGTGAAAATACTAGAAGTGGAGGACCATCAGGTTAAGGAGCAGATTGCGGGTCCGAGCAGGGCTTTGTAGGCGTCTTAAATTGACCAAGCAATTCCAAACTAGTATCAAAATTCACTAGAAAGGGACTTGGCCATTATACGAAGTTTAGCAATTTGGTTTTTCACGTAGTTATACATACGTGAAAAATCCAATTGCTTTTCAATGCATACTGGACATGACCACTTAATACTCCCACTGCCCTTTTTCACAGCATCGCTTATCTTATCATGATCGCGCCCGGTAATGCCTGCACATTTTATATGGATTAAACTTTCACTCAGCCAACAAGAAACATGTAAGAAAGCTACAGTCGAGAGTGCTCGACCGTATGATACCCGCAACCCATTTCGAGAGAAAATAAAAAACTTAAATGATATTTTAACAAAAAATATACCAATATACTGAAATTCGTTTTTTTTTATATATATTTGAAAACAGTGGGTATAAAAATCCATAACATAACGACATGGTCACACTTTCAACTAAACAAATAAAAGCGCGAGCATCTGCAAGTGAATTTTGCATATAAAATTGATTCATTAATAACTTCCTTGTTTTTCATTTAATCTCAACCAAATTCAAAGAAATTATTGAAAATATAATTATTGTTATGCATTCAACGCTCTAGGTCTTTTATTACGGCTTTTACGGCTTTTGGGGGCGGAAAGGGGCGTGGCAAAAATCTAAAACAAACTTGATCTGCGTAAGAGCTACATGAATACTGTCACCAAATTCGATATCTCTAGGTCATTCACACAATTTTGATAAATAATTTATGGAATAACTTTTGTTCTACTTATCCGATTTTTACCATTATTACAGGGTATATTAAGAATGTTAAGCGCAGATGGGTTACCAAATTACTCATCATTACACAAAGAACTTTTGGAGTTATACGCGATTTACATAAAAAAATCTTGACTTTTTCTAGATTAATGCTTGTTGTGGGCGAAGGGGGCGTGGCATCCAACTTCTGAAATAAACCTGATCTGCGTAAGGAATGAAGGAACCTATGTACCAATTTTGGTGTCTCTATGTCTTATAATCTCTGAGATTTAGGTGTTTATACGCACAGACAGACGGACAGACGGACATGGCTATATCGTTTCGGCTGTTGACACTGATCAAGAATATATATGCCTCCTTCTGCCTGTAACATACATTTTCTATTGGCACTAAGTTATAATACTCTTCTACCCTATGGGTAGCGGGTATAATTAAAATGTTTGCAAAAATTTATGTTATGATTTCCGATTGGGTGCTCTAAGTAAAAAGTCACTCCCAGTTGGTTGCACAATCAAGCTTTCAATTCCCACTGGGTCGCAAATTAACTGACAAGTAGTGTATGACGGTGAGCGAAAACAAAAACATCCAACAACAACTTGCCTATTAGGCGCAGCAAAAGAGCAAATATATGCAGGCCCGGCCGGAGTAGTGGGTTGAGTGCGTAGCTGGACCCACTCGAGAACTCCCGAGTGGTAAAATTACCCACTCGAAATAATCAAATACCATATATCGTCGGTCCTTCGTCGACTGAAAACATATTTAAGGTCAACAATGTCACAAAATCGGATGAACAACGTCGCACTTCTACCGAATATGACCGACGAGCTCGATCTGGAAAAACTTGTAAATGAGTTTATTTTTCGTAATTCAAAGCGTGCTAGTGTTTTTGCTTTGCGCAAATGAGTTTGTTTTAGAAAAATTACACGTTTTTCATGTTTTTGTTTACGTATATGTAGAAAGATCTCAACAAAAAAACATGTATCAAATTGATTTATTAATATAAACAACTATAAAAATTATCTCATGAAAATTTTTCTTGATCCACATACGCTTTGCTCTTCCTTAGTTAGTTAGTTTTTTAAACCGCTCTGGAATCTCGGTCTCTAAAAGAATTATAACTTCAACTCGAAAAAAGTTAAATTGGAGACCAATTTTTCTTATTATATATGTTTTCTTTAAGAACTAAGTGTTCTTGCCAGAACTCTATTATCCAATCCAATTCTCTATCCAATTCAACTGTAATGTCCACCAAATACTCAATTTGTCTGTCGACAAATTGGGAAAAACAAAAAAAAACTTGCATAGTCTTTTACATGGACCGATGGATATATGCATAGAGACATACATAGGTACCTCGAATTTTTAAGTATCCTGAAAAGTAATATAAAAAAAAAATTAGCTATCTGTTTAGTACTACACTAATTGTTTATGGAACAAATAAAATAAAACATAACATTTTTGAGCCGATATTTATTAAAAATACTTTAAGTCACGGGTCAGTGTCAAATGTACTATTTAGTTCAAAATTTACATTGCCGATAGGGTCTGATACGAACTTAAGAAGGACTTGAAAAGAACCATTGGCAATTGGAATAATAAGTGGGATGAAAATTAAAGTATCCTGATTTCACACTTGTTTTTGATGGAGTTCTTGATATATACATGTCACACTTGTATATCCCTTGTCTTTGGGCCATTTTTATTCTAGATGTCAGTTGCTTTTTCCACTTTGTTCGTCGATTCTGGAACCATGTCTTGATTTGAACTTCGGTAAGTGATAAGGTTTTGGAGAGCTCCATCCGCTTGCTTACGCTTAAATATTTATCCAGTTTGAATTCATTTTCGAGAAGTTCTAATTGTTTCGCACTGTAGGTCTGCCGAGGTTTCCTATCGATTGCTTGTTTTCTCAAACGTTTTCCTTAAAAAAAAGAGAAAATAAATGGTTTAACCAAATTGGAGGAACTTTTGTTGACTATACAATAAGTTACCTTGAAAACTGATTAAATTATGAAAATAAGGAGGCATTGTTAATTTGGGAGGATAATGTATGTGTGAAGCCGAATTTGTAGGCTCTGTTGTACATGCGGAATCCATAATATCAGCTCCATTTAAATTTAGATTTTGTAGAAATGGTAAAGATCTGGTAAGAAATGTATTCACATTGCTCCAATAATTTGTTTTTGCGTCTGTAAATAAACATAAGTATGAAAAACAACAGTGAAATGTGCTCGAATATTTAAGTAACTAGCCAGTTTCACACGCAGCTTCGCTCGCGTCATATTTTGTTTTAATATATTGATTTTTATTTTTATACCCGCTACCCATTGGCTAGGAGGGTATTATAACAGTGTCAACAGCCGAGACGATACAGCCATGTCCGTCTGTCTCTATGAACACCTGGATCTAAGAGACTATAATACCTTGATATATCAAAGTTGGTGACAGTGCTCGTGTAAGCCTTATACATATCAATTTTGTTTTAGGTTTTTGCGACAAGCCGTAATAATAAAGAGCCTTGAATCTTGGTATGCTTAATAATAAGTATAGTCTCAATGATTCCTGTGAATTTGATTGTAATCGAATGAAAAACATTGAAGTTATTCGAGAAACAACTTCATGGAGCAAAATTTAAATGCAGCTCCACTCGCTTTGTTTGTTTAGTTGACAATGCGACCACGTAGGTATATTACGTATTTTTTTCAAACAAATACACAAAAAACAATTTCGATATATTTGTTTGGTATATTTTTTGTTGAAAATTTCATTGAAGTTTTTTGTTTTCTCTTGAAATGGGTTGGGGTATCTTACGGTCGAACACTCTCGACTGTAGTTTTCTTACTTGTTATAACTTGTTCCAATGTTCCTCCTTCATCTGCTTCTTCTGTCTGTTCGTCATATTTTTCGACCACACTTTCTGTATTCTCTTTGCTTTTCGATTGCAATATGTCTCTGTGGTTCTTGGAGATATTAACATAACTGGAACTAATTCGCTTTAAAATTCTGACTCCAATGCTTTAAATTTCACGACTCAGCATGATTGTATGAACACCTAGATCTCAGAGACTATAAAAGCTAGAGCTACGAAATTTTGTGTAAAACAGATCTTGTTTGTTTTAGAATTTAGCCACGCCCATTATTGCCTTCAAACAAATTAATTTAAAGGTTTTGCGTATAGCTGTAGCTTATCTTTTGCATACTTATGAAATAGACCACCGCGGATATTTCCTATTAATTATATGCTAATTCAGTTTTACAATCACTTAATGGGCTTTGTCATTCTCTCACACTCGAATAATTTTTTTTTTGCAGCTAAAAGCATGCATCCAATAAAACCGCTTTGCCTTGCATTTTAATTTTTGTGTTTTTGGTCATCGACTGTGACATACCCGCAATTTGTTTTTTGAGAGTTTTTTTATATTTTAAAAACATTTAAGAAAAAAACCGAAGATTATATTTGGTGTGCAAGAATAATCCATATTTACCATACACGGTCATACGTCAACCAAACCAACTGCATATGATTTTTGCCCTACAAAATTATATGTTTTTGTCCGATTAAAACGAAATTGGCAGAAGTAAATTTAGAATAAAACTATTATTGTACGAAACAATTTGAGGGACGGAAAGGTTCTTGGCCGAAATATAATTTATTTAATATAATTTTATTTAATAAAATTACGACGTTTCACACTAGACAAATGACACAATTCCAATTGTTAAGAGTATAAAACGAAGAAGTATTATCTATATATATAATTTAGTTCATAGACACTGACAGAGCTATAGTACTATCAGCGCAAAACCCAAACGGTAAAAGTTATGATGCTGCAATTTTCGCACAACCTAGATATGGATATCTAGGCGCCCACTAAAGCGATTTTCAGAAATAATTACTCTAACTACACAGTTTTAAAATTCAATGCATGCAATGTACTAGTGTTTAGCCGCGCGGCCTGCAGTAACGGTAGTGGCTCTGGGGCTAGAGATGAAAGCTCTAGTCGGCCGGACGACCGAGTTCAACTCGCACTCTATTCTATCTATCGCAATTTTACTTATTAAAACAAGTAAGAAAGCTACAGTCGAGAGTGCTCGACCGTATGATACCCGCAACCCATTTCGAGAGAAAACAAAAAATTTAAATGATATATTAACAAAAAATATACCAAATATACTAAAATTAGTTTTTTGTATATATTTGAAAATAGCGGGTAAAAATCACAACACCGTTTTGGTCACACTGTCAACTAAACAAACAAAGCGCGGGCAGCTGCAAGTGAATTTTGCCTATAAAATTGATTCTTTAATAACTTCCTTGTTTTTCATTCGATCTCAACCAAATTCACAGAAATCATTGAGAATATAATTATTATTATGCATACCAAAATTCAATGCTCTAGGTCTATTATTACGGCTTTTACAGACTTTTGGGGGCGGAAAGGGGCGTGGCATCCAACTTTTGAAATAAACTTGATCTGCGTAGGACCTATAGGAGTACTGTCCCCAAATTTGGTAGCTCTAGCTCTTATAGTCTCTGAGATCCAGGTGTTCATACAGACGGACAGACGGACAGACGGACATGGCTATATCGTCTCGGCTGTTGACACTGATCAAGAATATATATACTTTGTGGGGTCGGAGATGCCTCCTTCTGCCTGTTACATACATTTTCTGTTGGCACTAAGTTATAATACCCTTCTACCCTATGGGTAGCGGGTATAAATATGTTAATTTAAGTATGTTGCAGAATGAAATTGTAATGTACAATAAATGGTGCTAATAATATGTATGTGTAATGTTGAATAAGCAACAACGAACTTATTTTGCATTGAAACTAAAAATATTTTGAAAGGCTTAAGTTTGTGATTGAATGCCGATCGGGCTACAACAGTAATGGTCCTGAAGATAGAGTATTCGCCTCTAAATTGGGAGTTCTGTGTTCGAGTCACGCAATGTAAATTTAAATTTTTTTAAATTTACAATAAACAAATTCTAATATATTTTTTAACTTACAATAAATAAATTTAATGTTTTTTTTAGATAAATAAATATGTATAAGTTAAAGAAACATAGTCTATGTTACGTTAAAATAGATCAGTGAGTTTAAAATTGCCTTTGAAACCTCCTTCAGCCCAGGCTGTGGTTCAGGGGATAGAATATCTGATTGCGGATGAGAAGGTCGTGGGTTCGAATCCTGATGGGGTTTCGTACTTTTTTATACCCGCTACCCATAGGGTAGAAGGGTATTATAACTTAGTGCCAACAGAAAATGTATGTAACAGGCAGAAGGAGGCATCTCCGACCCCACAAAGTATATATATTCTTGATCAGTGTCAACAGCCGAGACGATATAGCCATGTCCGTCTGTCCGTCTGTCCGTCTGTCCGTCTGTATGAACACCTGGATCTCAGAGACTATAAGAGCTAGAGCTACCAAATTTGGGGACAGTACTCCTATAGGTCCTACGCAGATCAAGTTTATTTCAAAAGTTGGATGCCACGCCCTTTCCGCCCCCAAAAGTCTGTAAAAGCCGTAATAATAGACCTAGAGCATTGAATTTTGGTATGCATAATAATAATTATATTCTCAATGATTCCTGTGAATTTGGTTGAGATCGAATGAAAAACAAGGATGTTATTAAAGAATCAATTTTATATGCAAAATTCACTTGCAGCTGCCCGCGCTTTGTTTGTTTAGTTGACAGTGTGACCAAAACGGTGTTGTGATTTTTACCCGCTATTTTCAAATATATACAAAAAACTAATTTTAGTATATTTGGTATATTTTTTGTTAATATATCATTTAAATTTTTTGTTTTCTCTCGAAATGGGTTGCGGGTATCATACGGTCGAGCACTCTCGACTGTAGCTTTCTTACTTGTTTAATTCAGCACCCAAACTTTTTATACCCGCTACCCATAGGGTAGAAGGGTATTATGACTTAGTGCCAACAGGAAATGTATGTAACAGGCAGAAGGAGGCATCTCCGACCCCATAAAGTATATATATTCTTGATCAGTGTCAACAGCCGAGACGATATAGCCATGTCCGTCTGTCCGTCTGTCCGTCTGTCCGTCTGTCTGTCCGTATGAACACCGGGATCTCAGAGACTATAAGACATAGAGACACCAAATTTGGCAAAAAGGTTCCCTCATACCCTACGCAGATCAAGTTTATTTCAAAAGTTAGATGCCACGCCCCCTTCGCCCACAATAAGCATTTATCTAGAAAAAGTCAAGTTTTTTTTTATGTAAATCGCGTATAACTCCAAAAGTTCTTTGTGTAATGATGTGTAATTTGGTAACCCATCTGCGCTTGACACTTTTAATGTACCCTGTAATTTTGGTAAAAATCGGATAAGTAGAACAAAAGTTATTCGTTCAATTATTTATCAAAATTGTTGTGCCCAATGCATATGGACGTTTTAAGTGTGTGAATGACCTAGAGATATCAAATTTGGTGACAATATTCGTGTAGGTCTTATGCAGATCAAGTTTGGTTTAGATTTTTGCCACGCCCCTTTCCGCCCCCAAAATCTGTAAAAGCCGTAATAATAAACCTAGAGCATTGAATTTTGGTATGCATAATAATATATATATTCTCAATGATTCCTGTGAATTTGGTTGAGATCGACTTGAAAACAAGAAAGTTATTAAAGAATCAATTAAATATGAAAAATTCACTTGCTGCTGCCCGCGCCTTTTTTGTTTAGTTGACAGTGTGACCATAACGGTGTTGTGGATTTTTACCCGATATTTTCAAATATATACAAAAAACTAGTTTTAGTATATTTGGTATATATTTTGTTAAAATATAATTTAAGTTTTTTGTTTTCTCTCGAAATGGGTTGCAGGTATCATACGGTCGAGCACTCTCGACTGTAGCTTTCTTACTGGTTTTAATTGCTTTAGTGATATACCAATTAGAATTAATTTTTGAATATTGACAATACACATGTATGTTTCAAATTATGAACGTTGTATAAAATGTAAAAATGTTACTGACAACATAGCAAATATGTATAATGTTGTGTAAGCAACAATGAAATTTGTTTTGTTTTTAAAATTTAGATTTTCATGGCCAACATGCAATACAATATAAATTTTCAAGAAGAAATTCAATTCGAAAAATTGTTATGCACTTTCGGCTGTACAAATAATGTTTTTAATGGTGTTGAAAAGCGTATTAAAGACAATAGCACGATTTTTGCTTTTAAATAAATTTGAATTTTTACATAATAATAAAATCTTATTCTAAATAAACAAGTAAGAAAGCTACAGTCGAGAGTGCTCGACCGTTAGATACCCGCTACCCATTTTGATTGAATTCAAAATGATATTTGTATAAAAAGCTTACCTACATTTTTTTTTGTATTAACATATTTTAAACAAAATCCATAATTTACTGACGTGGTCACACTGTCAACTAAACAAACAAACCGCGAGCAGCTGCATGTGATTTTGAGCTATAAAGTTGATTCTTGAATAACTTCCATGTTTTTCATTCATTTACAACCAAATCAGGAATCATTGAGACTATATTTATTATTATGAATACCAAAATTCAAGGCTCTAACTTTATTATAACGACTTGTACAGATTTAGGGGGAAAAAGGTACTGCAAAAATAAAAAAAAAAAATTGATCTCCGTAAGACCTACAAGATTACTGACACCAAGTTTGATATCCCATAGGGTAGAAAGGTATTATAACTTAGTGCCAACAGAAAATGTATGTAATAGGCAGGTATCTCCGATCCCATAAAGTATATATATTCTTGATCAGTGTCAACAGCAGAGATCCATGTCCTTCTGTCCGTCTGGCTGTTTGTCCGTCTGCCTGTATGAACACCTGGATCTCAGAGACTATCTAGTTATGACTGCACGCAGATCCAGTTTCCACTATAGCTTTTTAAAAACATACTTTAAAAGTGGTGCCGTATAGCTGTAGCTGTGAATTTATAAGCCAAAAAATATGTCATTTTATATGCGCCTTTCATACGCATACATGTATGAAAACACTTACAGGTAAGCAGACAACAGCGGTTCGAGTGACGCTCCAGATTATTTTTTTTTATAACCTAAAAATTTTTTATAGTGGATATAATATTTGGGAACACTATTGTAAATTGTTTAGAAATAAAAGAAAGTTAAATCTTGCCAACGAAAAACCCATACAATAAGTAATGTTAACTTTATTCTTATTAAAACGCTTCAAATTTATTGAAAATATGTTTGCTTACTGTTTCCGTATAACATATTTGCAGATGTTTTCGAATCAATTAAGTTACAATTTTTTTGCCTTAGGCAGTCTACATGAGAATCATTATTTTGGCACAGTATATTATCGATACTAAATGAACACAGTCGACTTATTTTTCGATCCGAATTATTTTTCATATTGATCATTTCACTACACGTTTCTATGCATGATCCAGAATTTGTGGACTGCCGATTCATAATAAACGTTTTAAGTCTCAAGTTTTTAGCTAACTAACGCCATAAATATCTGGCTCATGCCTGTATAGACTCCGCCTTAAAATTAGCACATTAGCTACAACTTTAACACTAAACTAACACCTAGAATGACTGTCCAGTTCATGGGAGTAAGTATCACAACGGCATCTAACCAATCACAAACAAGGCGGAAACTTTTTGAAGACCTTTTTCGATATGCATGTATACGCTACACTTATACAGGTATACTCGTTTGTAAATATACAGCATCGCTAGCGTGTGTACGATACGTACTAATTACGTCATGTGCACATAATGTGTATATATGCAAGATTACTTGTAAATGTATTTACATTTGAAGATTTGATGACGGCCATTCTGCGACTCAAATGATTCGGTATAGTTAATACTAACATTCAGAATGGATTGCTTTTCAAATTTTACATGTGATAATGATTTACTACTATTTAACAATCAATTGTAAAACGCACTGTTCTTCAAACTCATAAACACATACATACATTTAACTGCATTTTTAGGTAATCTTATACCTACTAAAAAAGAAGACAAATACAAGTACATAAAACAACCAATGTACAATGGGGAAAAAGGCTACGTTTTATGAACAAAAGTAAAAGCAACAAACAGAGTAATTAGAACGAGAAAAATTGTTATACTTGCCAACTGGAAATGTATACAAAAAGTAGAAGGAGACTTTTGCTAAGTTTTATTATTTATGTTAAGAAATCTATTGGAAGTAATTTTAGTAAGAAGACTCATTAATAACATAATTGTTTTTTTATATATTATTTTAGATTGTAAGAAAACACACTTTGTAAATGCTTTCAATTAATTAAATAAAATTTTGATTAACTTAAAGGTCGTCAACAAATATTTTATTTGTTTTTTTAAGAATAACATACTTTTTACTTAGCTTTAAAAATGGTTCCGTTAAGCCCATTGTTCATGTACAGAGTATTTGTACCTGTTTCATTGAAAATACGTGAAAAAGCAGCCTAACAACTATATGTGAATGTGCAAGCTGGCGAAAATGTGTGAAAACACATTTAAAATGTCCACGTTGCTGTTAAAGTTATACTAATATATATATATATATATATATGTATCGTACATATATGAGTTAATATGCACACAGTACATTCATAAATATATACGTAACCGCACCCACAACTGATTCTTTGACAACTCAATTAAAGAATGGAATTGGGTAAGCTCAAAAATAATCAATCAAATATCGAGTCTAATTTTAAAGGTAGGATCTCGAATTTTGGTACACAAAATAGTACATTTAGCCCAAACAATTTGATTGTGATCGCATGAAAAACTTGTAAGTTACTTAGGCAAGTTATATTGTGTACTCTCAAAATGGCTCGCGGGTCGCTGAAAACTTCTAAGTGTCATGATTTGCAATAGTGTCATGTCCTCAGTACTATTAATGAAATTTTGTTAAAAATCGGATTAGTAGAAAAAGTTATTTGTTAAAATATTTATCAACAAAGTTGTGCCGAATGCATATAGACTTCTTAAATGTGTGAATGACCTGGAGGTATCAAATTTGGTGACAGTATTCGTGTAGGTCTTACGCAGATCAATTTGTTTTAAATTATTGCCACGCCCCTTTCCGCCGCCGAAAACTGTACAAACCGTAATAAAAGACCTAGAGCATTGAGCATTTTGGTATGCATAATAATAATTATATTCTCAATGATTCCTGTGAATTTGGTTGAGATCGAATGAAAAACAAGGAATTATTAAAAAATCAATTTTATATGCAAAATTCACACGCAGCTGATCGCGCTTTGTTTGTTTAGTTGACAGAGTGACCATGTCGGTGTAATGGATTTTTACCCGCTATTTTCAAATCTATAAAAAGAAACAAATTTCAGTATATTCTTTGCGGGTATCATACGGTCGAGCACTCTCGACTGTAGCTTTTTTACTTGTTTTTTGTAAGCATTGAGCAACATATATACATACATATCGATATTTGAAAAATCTACTAGATTGAATACTGTATCAAATAAGTACCCGGAAATTCTCATTTTAAATTTGCTCGCTGAGAATTTTTAAAAAATTTTGTTTTTCCCAGACTGGTATTCAGTCAATTTTTATTGTTATGTGTCATTTAGTTTGCTTTGGGCGTCATTAGGAATAAGTCAATCTTTTGTGTGCGGCTATAGACGGCTATATATGGCGCGGTATTCCGATATTTGTTAACTTGTTTGCATGTCTTACTCGAAAACCCATGTCTCGTCACCAGTTATGATGTGTACGATTTAAATCTTTTAGCACCTATCGCGCTGCGACTTTTCGCATACCCAAAACATCAAACAAAATATGACGAGCGGTCTTATGAGATCTCTTGCAAAGTATAATGATGATTTTCGACCACCATTTCCTTTATTTTTTCGACGTTTTTATACCCGCTACCCATAGGGTAGAAGGGTATTATAACTTAGTGCCAACAGAAAATGTATGTAACAGGCAGAAGGAGACATCTCCGACCCCATAAAGTATATATATTCTTGATCAGCATCAACAGCCGAGACGATATAGCCATGTCCGTCTGTCCGTCTGTCTGTCTGTATGAACACCTGGATCTCAGAGACTATAAGACATAGAGACACTAAATTTGGCAGAAATATTCCTTCATACCCTACGCAGATCAAGTTTATTTCAAAAGTTGGATGCCACTCCCCCTTCGCCCACAATAAGCATTTATCTAGAAAAAGTCAAGTTTTTTTTTATGTAAATCGCGTATAACTCCAAAAGTTCTTTGTGTAATGATGTTTAATTTGGTAAGCCATCTGCGCTTGACACTCTTAATATACCCTGTAATTTTGGTAAAAATCGGATAAGTAGAACAGAAGTTATTCGCGAAATTATTTATCAAAATTGTTGTTCCCAATGCATATGGACGTTTTAAGTGTGTGATTGACCTAGAGATATCAAATTTGGTGACAGTATTCGTGTAGGTCTTACGCAGATCAAGTTTATTTTAGATTTTTGCCACGCCCCTTTCCGCCCCCGAAAACTGTAAAAGCCGTAATAATGAACCTAGAGCATTGAATTTTGGTATGCATAATAATAATTATATTCTCAATGATTCCTGTGAATTTGGTTGAGATCGAGTTAAAAACAAGGAAGTTATTAATGAATAAATTTTATATGCAAAATTCACTTGCAGCTGCTCGCGCTTTGTTTGTTTAGTTGACAGTGTGACCATGTCGGTGTTGTGGATTTCTTCCCGCTATTTTCAAATATATACAAAACACAAGTTTCAGTATATTTTTGGTATATTTGTTGTTAAAATATCATTAAAATTTTTTTTGTTCTCTCGAAATGGGTTGCGGGTATCATACGGTCGAGCACTCTCGACTGTAGCTTTCTTACTTGTTTTCAGTTGAAGAAGTCGAAGGCCGTCCTGAATCGATCACTTTTTCTTGCCCTTTTTGAACGATTTATACCTGCGTTCGAAACACAAAATTTCACACAAACTCTACCGCAATCCATAAAGCCAGGATGATCATGAAAACATATTTGTTAGTTAACTTTAAACCTAGCATTTTGGACATGACCATTGATACCTTTCCACTTTTTCTTCTGGACGATGACCCACATAGTATGCACATTCAAGTGGACCAAGCGATACCTAGCCAATGCTTGTTACGCGCGGATCCCAATCAACCCTCTCCCCGCCCAACCGACCGAGAGGCGCTGTCGCAGGACGAACGACACGATTCGCGATCGGAAAGGATAGATTTGGGCATGCAAAAAAAAAAAACACGGATAGCATAGAAAAAAAAACATTTCTTTTTTATTTTTTTTTTTGTTAGGATCGGACATAAAAAAAAACTGGTGGAATGAAAAAATTTTTATTTATTACTATACGCTAAATTCAGTCTAATTATAATTAAATAGGTTAGTAGTAAAGTCTTAAGATTAAAAGTGTTAGCGCTGGAAACAACATCATAAAATTTATTGTTATAACATATAACTCAGAAAGGGTCATGCAAGGCAGTATGAGATCTACATAGGGGGAGAGCAAGCGGAATGTAACTACGGGTTAGTCTAGATGGAACGGAAAAGGTTAGTCGGGATAAGACCCATTAATAAGATTAAAACCAGTAAGAAAGCTACAGTCGAGAGTGCTCGACCGTATGATACCCGCAACCCATTTCTAGAGAAAACAAAAAACTTAAATGATATTTTAACAAAAATTATACCAAATATACTGAAACTTTTTTTTTTGTATATATTTGAAAATAGCGGGTATAAAAATCAATAGCATACCGACATGGTCACACTGTCAACTAAACAAATAAAGCGCGAGCATCTGCAAGTGAATTTTTCATATAAAATTGATTCTTTAATAACTTTCTTGTTTTTCATTTGATCTCAACCAAATTCACAGGAATCATTGAGAATATATATATTATTATGCATACCAAAATTCAATGCTCTAGGTTTATTATTACGGCTTTTACAGATTTTGGGGGCGGAAAGGGGCGTGGCAAAAATCTAAACCAAACTTGATCTGCGTAAGACCTACACGAATACTGTCACCAAATTTGATATCTCTAGGTCATTCACACACTTAAAACGTCCATATGCATTGGGCACAACAATTTTGATAAATAATTTAACGAATAACTTTTGTTCTACTTATTCGATTTTTACCAAAATTAAAGGGTATATTAAAAGTGTCAAGCGCAGATGGGTTACCAAATTATACATCATTACACAAAGAACTTTTGGAGTTATACGCGATTTACATAAAAAAAACTTGACTTTTTCTAGATAAATGCTTATTGTGGGCGAAGGGGGCGTGGCACCCAACTTTTGAAATAAACTTGATCTGCGTAGGGTATGAAGGAATCTTTTTGCCAAATTTGGTGTCTCTATGTCTTATAGTCTCTGAGATCCAGGTGTTCATCCAGACAGACAGACGGACAGACTGACAGACGGACAGGCGGACAGGCGGACATGGCTATATCGTCTCGGCTGTTGACACTGATAAAGAATATATATACTTTATGGGGTCGGAGATGCCTCCTTCTGCCTGTTACATACATTATTTGTTGGCACTAAGTTATAATACCCTTCTGCCCTATGGGTAGCGGGTATAAAAATATCAAGAGATGCAGCGAAACATCGTAGGAAAATTGAAAAAAAAAAACATATTTTCTAACTGGAGGCAGATAATGTGCAAATTAAAACATCATACAAATTAAATTAATGAAAAGTATTAGAGAAACAATTAAAATAATTGCAAATGTGCGAAATACAGAAACAACATCCAAATATAAAACTATTCGAATTGTAAAAAAAAAAAAAAACAAAAATTACAGATATAGAAGAAATATAAAAACGAAATTGTGCACTGGACAAACTTAATTATGATTTTGTGCCCGATAAAATATTTGCTTATACAATTTAAATTATTAATTGAAATCAAATCAAAGGTTAAAATAAAAGATAACCAGTAAGAAAGCTACAGTCGAGAGTACTCGACCGTATGATACCCGCAACCCATTTCGAGAGAAAACAAAAAATTTAAATGATATATTAACAAACAAGTAAGAAAGCTACAGTCGAGAGTGCTCGACCGTATGATACCCGCAACCCATTTCGAGAGAAAACAAAAAATTTAAATGATATATTAACAAAAAATATACCACATATACTAAAATTAGTTTTTTGTATATATTTGAGAATAGCGGGTAAATATCACAACACCGTTTTGGTCACACTGTCAACTAAACAAACAAAGCGCGGGCAGCTGCAAGTGAATTATGCATATAAAATTGATTCTTTAATAACTTTCTTGTTTTTCATTCGATCTCAACCAAATTCACAGGAATCATTTAGAATATAATTATTATTATGCATACCAAAATTCAATGCTCTAGGTCTATTATTACGGCTTTTACAGACTTTTGGGGGCGGAAAGGGGCGTGGCATCCAACTTTTGAAATAAACTTGACCTGCGTAGGACCTATAGGAGTACTGTCCCCAAATTTGGTAGCTCTAGCTCTTATAGTCTCTGAGATCCAGGTGTTCATACAGACGGACAGACGGACAGACGGACAGACGGACAGACGGACAGACGGACAGACGGACATGGCTATATCGTCTCGGCTGTTGACACTGATAAAGAATATATATACTTTGTGGGGTCGGAGATGCCTCCTTCTGCCTGTTACATACATTTTCTGTTGGCACTAAGTTATAATACCCTTCTACCCTATGGGTAGCGGGTATAAAAATATACCAAATATACTAAAATTAGTTTTTTGTATATATTTGAAAATAGCGGGTAAAAATCACAACACCGTTATGGTCACACTGTCAACTAAACAAACAAAGCGCGGGCAGCTGCAAGTGAATTTTGCATATAAACTTGATTCTTTAATAACTTCCTTGTTTTTCAGTCGATCTCAAGCAAATTCACAGGAATCATTGAGAATATAATTATTATTGCGCATACCAAAAATTCATAGCTTTAGGTCTATTATTATGGCTTTTACAGACTTTTGGGGGCGGAAAGGGGCGTGGCATTCAACTTTTGAAATAAACTTGATCTGCGTAGGACCTATAGAAGTACTGTCCCCAAATTTGGTAGCTCTAGCTCTTATAGTCTCTGAGATCCAGGTGTTCATACAGACGGACAGACGGACAGACGGACATGGCTATATCGTCTCGGCTGTTGACACTGATCAAGAATATATATACTTAATGGGGTCGGAGATGCCTCCTTCTGCCTGTTACATACATTTTCTGTTGGCACTAAGTTATAATACCCTTCTACCCTATGGGTAGCGGGTATAAAAAGACATACATGTAAAGTAGTATGTAGACGCGCGACCAGACCGCAGCAGCAATGTGGTATTAAAGGCTACGCATAAGACGGTCACACAGGACGAAGAGGAGAAGACAGTTGAAGAAGAACGCGAAAGAAGCAAGTCGCAAGCAGAACGGTCGTCTGATATTTAAGTTGATACAATTCGAAACATTTTAACTGAAACGTGTATTTTATATTGCAAAACTCCCACCCGGTACTTATATTAAATAAAATCAGTAAGAAAGCTACAGTCGAGAGTGCTCGACCGTATGATACCCGCAACCCATTTCGAGAGAAAACAAAAAATTTAAATGATATATTAACAAAAAATATACCAAATATACTAAAATTAGTTTTTTGTATATATTTGAAAATAGCGGGTAAAAATCACAACACCGTTTTGGTCACACTGTCAACTAAACAAACAAAGCGCGGGCAGCTGCAAGTGAATTTTGCATATAAAATTGATTCTTTAATAACTTCCTTGTTTTTCATTCGATCTCAACCAAATTCACAGGAATCATTGAGAATATAATTATTATTATGCATACCAAAATTCAATGCTCTAGGTCTATTATTACGGCTTTTACAGACTTTTGGGGGCGGAAAGGGGCGTGGCATTCAACTTTTGAAATAAACTTGATCTGCGTAGGACCTATAGGAGTACTGTCCCCAAATTTGGTAGCTCTAGCTCTTATAGTCTCTGAGATCTAGGTGTTCATACAGACGGACAGACGGACAGACTGACAGACGGACAGACGGACATGGCTATATCGTCTCGGCTGTTGACACTGATCAAGAATATATATACTTTATGGGGTCGGAGATGCCTCCTTCTGCCTGTTACATACATTTTCTGTTGGCACTAAGTTATAATACCCTTCTACCCTATGGGTAGCGGGTATAACTATTAATAATCTTACATCAATCTTACATTTGGGGGCTCGACCGGTCCGGTGTGCGTGAGTGTAATAAACAAGTAAGAAAGCTACAGTCGAGAGTGCTCGACCGTATGATACCCGCAACCCATTTCGAGAGAAAACAAAAAATTTAAATGATATATTAACAAAAAATATACCAAATATACTAAAATTAGTTTTTTGTATATATTTGAAAATAGCGGGTAAAAATCACAACACCGTTTTGGTCACACTGTCAACTAAACAAACAAAGCGCGGGCAGCTGCAAGTGAATTTTGCATAGAAAATTGATTCTTTAATAACTTCCTTGTTTTTCATTCGATCTCAACCAAATTCACAGGAATCATTGAGAATATAAATATTATTATGCATATTAAAATTCAATGCTCTAGGTCTATTATTACGGCTTTTACAGACTTTTGGGGGCGGAAAGGGGCGTGGCATCCAACTTTTGAAATAAACTTGACCTGCGTAGGACCTATAGCAGTACTGTCCCCAAATTTGGTAGCTCTAGCTTTTATAGTCTCTGAGATCCAGGTGTTCATACAGACGGACAGACGGACAGACGGACAGACGGACATGGCTATATCGTCTCGGCTGTTGACACTGATCAAGAATATATATACTTTGTGGGGTCGGAGATGCCTCCTTCTGCCTGTTACATACATTTTCTGTTGGCACTAAGTTATAATACCCTTCTACCCTATGGGTAGCGGGTATAAAAATCGGTGACTTGAAAACAGTTGTTTACATTGAAAAAGCTTATTATTGGTAATTTGGAGTCAAAAGTTGAAAAGTTGTAAAGTTGTGCAGTTGTGAGACTAAGAAATTACAATAATCAGCCCAAAGTTGAAATAGAACAGTGAAGAAACCATTTAGTGTTCAAGGTCAAACGATCGCGTCGGTGTACATATATACAGAACATTGAAGTCTCGATTGCGTGCAGTGGTGAAATAGCGACAGAAACGACGTACCAAAGCGTATAGAGAGAAGAAAAAACCGTTACAATTGTGTGTATTCGTCAGTGAGTTAGTGTTTCGTGTGTATTGCAGAAGAATACGAAACACAAGCATACACCAGTTAAAAGAAAGGGAAAGAACATAATTTTAGGTATTAAAGTAGAAAAGATGGAAGGGGATCACGAAATAACAACAAATTCACAAGGAAGTTTGGATTTTCATATGGCGTTGCAAGGTGACATAAACGTTTCTACCAAGTTGGAGCAGCTAATCCAACTAATGGCGCTGAAAGTGGAAGTAGATGAGCAAAGGGAGAATCGCGTCAAGATTGCGGCCAATGGTTTTGATAAAACTATTAACGAATTTGACGGTATAACGGTGCTGAAATGGTTTGAAAATTTCGAATGCAATGCCGATGCATATGAACTGTCGGAAAAACAAAAATATGTCCAAGCTAGGGCTAAGATGACTGGTGCGGCTAAATTGTATTTGGAATCGGAATCGGTGTGTGACTTTAAAAACTTGAAAGAGAAGCTAATTGAAGAGTTCAAGTGCACTTGGAACGGTGCCGATATTCATCAATTGTTGCGCGATCGTAAAAAGAAGAAGTCTGAACGTTCCATGAATATATTCTCCAAATGAAAAAGCTGGCAAGCACAGGCGATGTCGAGGAGGCAGCAGTGATACGTCACATTATCAATGGCCTACAGATAAAAAGCGAGTACAAATGTGCTATGTACCGGTGCATGACATATGTATAAGGCACTCAAGGCGGAGTACGAAATCTATGAACTGACACAAGAACCTCAAAAGAAAAGTAACGAGAAGAGGAACAGTGACTCAAGTACAGTGGGCGGTACTAGCAAAGATGCCGCAAACAAATCACGTAAAGAGCATTGTTATAAAAGCGGTTCACCAGATCACAAACAAAACGAATGCAAAGCCGAAGTTAAGTGTTTCCGTTGCAATGAGAATGGGCATATATCCCGCAATTGTACTCAAGGTAACAACAAAGTACACATTGTTGCAGATCAGCGCCTTCTAAAAACAATCCTTTTAAATTATGTGCGTGTTGACTGTCTTGTCGACACTGGCTCTGACGTCACTATTGTAAATGAAAACGTGATGGAAAAGATGAACAATGTTGACATGTTTAAAAGTGCATCTACCTTGCGTGGCTTAGGCAATAAGTGCACGAAGCCAATAGGCTTTTTCAATGCGCGTGTAAAGATCAACCAGTTGCACACAGAGCACAAATTCTTGGTGGTGCCAAATAGTGCGATGGAGTATAGTGCGCTGTTGGGATATGACTTTATCAAGAAATTCAAGCTCTCAGCTGATGCCAATGGATTCATATTCGAAAGCCTTGATTCTGAGCAGCAGTGCTTAATGGAATATTCAGGTGACGTTCTCAGCGTATTCTAGGAGCACAATGACATTGCAGTGGCGCCTCAATACAAAGAAAAGGTAATGGAATTAATCGATAACAGTTTTCAAGAGATGGCGCACGAAAGCAGTGCCCAATCGAGTTGAGCATCACGCCAGATGGAGTTATAAAACCATTTCGTCAGTCGCCAAGTCGCTTATCCGCAGGTGAAGCAGAAGCAGTTAAGAATCAAGTAAGCGAATGGCTGGAAAAAGGTATTGTGCGTGAATCGTCTTCACACGTAGCTAGTAGAATCGTTGTTGTTAAAAAAAAAAGATCAAACGCTAAGAGTCTGCGTCGATTATCGGTGTCTCTTATTGAAGACGTTCTAGAAAAGCTGCAAGCCGCCAAGTATTTCACAATCATGGATCTGGAAAATGGGTTTTTCCACGTGCCCGTCGAAGAGGCCAGCAAACCATTCACCGCTTTTGTAACACGAGAAGGGTTATTTGAATTTAATAAAGCGCCATTCGGGTTCAGGTTTAAAAATCATATATTTCAAAAACTTATAAACGAAGACGTGATGCAGTTATATATGTACGACATTGTCGTATATTCCAAAACCGTGAACGAATGCATGGAAAAGACAAAAAGAGTACTGGAAACAGCAGCCGAGTTCGACTTAAAAATAAAATGGAAGAAATGCAGTTTCCTGGAACAGCGCATATGTTTTTTGGGGCATATGGTAGAAAATGGAAGGATCTGGCCTGGATCTGAGAAGACAACAGCTGTTAGCCATTTCGAAACTCCCAAAAACATCAAACATATTCAGTCGTTTCTTGGCCTGACAGGTTTTTTCAGAAAGATTATTCGGTAACGCTGAAGTCGCTCGACCACTAACCAACTTATTGAAGAAAGACGCCGAGTATAAGATTGGTCCTGCACAGATGGAGTCAATAAAATCGTTAAAAATGCTGTTAACTTGTGAACCGATCTTGCACATATACGCCAGAGATGCTGCTACTGAGTTACATACTAACGCATCCAAAGAAGGGTTCGGAGCAATGCTGATACAGTGGTTCGATGGAAAGCTTCATCCTGTCAACTTCTGGAGCAAAAAGGCGTCCGAAGCTGAATCTAAGAAGCATAGCTACCGTTTGGAAATTAAAGCCGCATATTTAGCATTAAAGGAATTCCGTCATTATCTGCTAGGAATCCGATTCAAGCTAGTAACCGACTGTGCAGCTTTTAAACAAGCAACGACCAAAGAAGATGTTTCAAGAGATGTGCAGCAATGGGTGCTTTACATACAAGGCTTTACTCCCGATATAGAACACCGTGCTGGAGAAAAGATGAATTACGTAGATCATCTAAGTCGCTACCCACAGAATGTCCTTATGGTGTCAACGGAACTTTCTGCTCGCTTGGTGAAGGCTCAGGAAGAGGATGAACATGTTAAGGCAGTTGTTCAAAGCCTTCAAGCAGGACCGTACGAAGACTACAAGATGAAAGGAGGTCTACTCTTTAAACAAGTCGCTGGAAACGAGTTTTTGGTGGTCCCAAAGATGATGGAGCGTGAGGTGATAGCCAACGCCCACGAAGATGGCCATTTTGCTGTACAGAAGAAAATGCATAGCATTAAGTAGCAGTATTTTATACCACACTTAGAGGGTAAGGTGTCAAAGTTCATTTCTAATTGTATCCGTTGTATCATCCATAGCAAGAAGTTAGGCAAGCAAGAGGGCTTTTTGCACTGCATTGACAAAGGAGATGTACCCCTCCACACTTTGCATATCGACCATCTAGGCCCCATGGATGCGACATCAAAATCCTACAAGTATATACTAGCAGTAGTCGATGCATTCTCCAAGTTCGTCTGGCTTTTCCCAGTTAAGTCAACAGGATACGAAGAAGTTGTAAAGAAGCTAACAGAATGGGCAAGCATTTTCGGTTGCCCAATGCGCATCGTTAGCGACAGAGGTGTCGCTTTCACGTCAAATGGATTTAGTGCAAATGGTATGGGTTCGCTCGATCTTCCATCAAGGATTTTCGGATAAGTATTGGTCTGGAATCCAAAAGCCAAATCTTTCGTTAGCAAGGCCGGCTGAAGATGGGAATGGGTTGCGTTTGGACAATCATTCCTGGAGGCGCTGGGCGCGTAGATGTTAGGTCGACCGGAGAGAATTCGGGTAGTGCAGATTAATCTGCACCTCTCGAGGGTTCATTTCATAGACCTACTACGGTGGATGGACAAGGAGAGGGTGGATGCGGCTCTCATCCAAAGATGCGGCTCTCATCGTAGGTGAAAGGTTTTGTGGTTTGGGTGCCCGCGAATACCATCTCCTTGTCCCAGAAACTGGGATCGAACCTCTGTCGTGGTAAGGACCGGACTTAATGTGCTCTTCTCTTCCAGATACAGCAACAGGGACTTGACGGTAGCGCCATGCGAGCGAAGGAACGGTCAAGAATATATATACTTTATGGGGTCGGAGATGCCTCTTCTGCCTGTTACATACATTTTCTGTTGGCACTAAGTTATAATACCCTTCTACCCTATGGGTAGCGGGTATAAAAATGTTGATTTGTTTGGGAATATTTATAAATATTTTTATACCCGCGTAGCTCAGCATAGCTTTCCACGACAGAACGTTTTCTTCTTCGAATTTCTTCGTTGCCATCATTTGTGTCAATCGCTTCTGTAGCTTCCATAGGTAACATCATTAAATTAGGACTTTCCTCTTTATTCTAAAATTAAAACAAAACCAGTAAGAAAGCTACAGTCGAGAGTGCTCGACCGTATGATACCCGCAACCCATTTCGAGAGAATACAAAAAGCTTAAATGATATTTTAACAAAAAATATTCCACAGAATATACTGAAATTTGTTTTTTTTTGTATATACATATTTTTAAGAAATCCATTAAATACCGACATGGTCACACTGTAAACAAAACAAACAAAGCGCGAGCATCTGCAAGTGAACTTTGCATATAAAATTGATTCATTAATAACTTCCTTGTTTTTCATTCGATCTCAACCAAATTCACAGGAATCATTGAGAATATAAGTATTATTATGCATACTAAAATTCAGTGCTCTAGGTCTATTATTACGGCTTTTACAGATTTTGGGGGACGGAAAGGGGCATGGCAAAAATCTAAAACAAAATTGATCTGCGTAAGAGCTACACGAATACTGTCACCAAATTTGATATCTCTAGGTCATTCACACACTTAAAACGTCCATATGCATTGGGCACAACAATTTTGATAAATAATTTAACGAATAACTTTTGTTCTACTTATCCGATTTTTACCAAAATTACAGGGTATATTAAAAGTGTCAAGCGCAGATGGGTTACCAAATTACACATCATTACACGAAGAACTTTTGGAGTTATACGCAATTTACATAAAAAAAAACTTGACTTTTTCTACATTAATGCTTATTGTGGGCGAAGGGGGCGTGGCATCCAACTTTTGAAATAAACTTGATCTGCGTAGGGTATGAAGGAACCTTTTTGCCAAATTTGGTGTCTCTATGTCTTATAGTCTCTGAGATCTAGGTGTTCATACGGACAGACAGACGGACAGACGGACATGGCTATATCGTCTCGGCTGTTGACACTGATCAAGAATATATATACTTTATGGGGTCGGAGATGCCTCCTTCTGCCTGTTACATACATTTCCTGTTGGCACTAAGTCATAATACCCTTCTACCCTATGGGTAGCGGGTATAATGAACAATTCGTAAGCATCAGTTGTGTTTTGTCTTGCTCTGCCTAATTCTGCGTTTATCTGTGTTTTAAAAGCATATTAATTTGTGAATTTTAGTTATATATCGATATTAACCTTTTGGTGCATGATTTGTGATAAATTTTATTCTATTGTTCGTAATATACATAATTGTAAATTACAACTTTTAAATTGCTGTGCTCATTGCTTGTGTCTTAAAGTTCTTTGTTTTGGGTTTCTCCGGTAGTCGTTTGCCGCCTAATAGGCAAGTTGTTGTTGGGTTTTTGTTTTCGGTCACCGTCTTATACTGCTTGTCCGTTATTTTGCGACCCAGTGGAAATTTCAAGCTTGATTGTGCAACCGACTGGTAATGACTTTTTACTTAGAGCACCCAATCGGAATCCATAACATACATTTTTGCAATCATTTTAATTTTTATTTTAATTTAATCGTTTCTATTTTCATTCTCTGTTATACATATGTATATATTTATATAATTATGCAGTGCTGCAAATTAAATTACACTTATGGGCCGACTCGTGAGGGAGTGCATTAAAAAGCAATTGGATTTTTCACGTATGTATAACTACTGAAAAACCAATTTGCTAAACTTCGTTCAAAGACCAAGTCTCTTTCTAGTAAATTTTATACTAGTATGGAATTGCTTTGTCAATTCGAATTTAAGACGCCTACAAAGCCCTGCTCGGACCCGCAATCTGCTCCTAAACCTGATGGTCCTCCACTTCTAGTATTTTCACCGCTGCCTTCTTCTCCTTGCATACCTGTAGAGCACTTCCCCTCCATTTCGTCTAAAAAAACTACTTTAATTAGTGGTGACAATCGTTCATCCGCGGAAAGAACCATAATTTCTTTAGTACCTCCGATTCCTAATGTCTGTATTGAGGCCTAGGATCGATCCTCTATTCCTTATTGTCCGATTATTGGCTCACCACCTACTCCCAATATTATTGTTAATACTAAAGCGGTTATTCATTTCTCGATTATTTGCCGATACTCCTCGACATCGGTAGCCATACAAAAAATCAATTTCTCAACTCCTCGGGAAATTGCTTCATTTAAATTACCTGTTCCTTCCGACTCATTTTCGTTATTGTGTGACCCGAGTTTCTGGCCATCTCATAGAGTGGTACATGAGTTCAGGCCAAAGAAACGTAACATCATCCCAGTAAATTTTCAACCTAACATCACGTTAGCTCAAGCCCCTACTGTTTGACCGTTTGTCTAGGATTGGTGGTGGTGTTCTTATTGCTGTTGATTCTGATCTTAAGTCGGAATTAATCCGCTCGGAGTCCGGCATTGAATTTGTCGCCATTAAGACAACTTTTGGTCAAACTTCAGCCTATATCACTTGTTCGTACATCCCACCTCAATCTGATATTTCTGTTTATTTTCAACACTTATCTATTTTAAAGTCTATATCCTCTAAGCTACTAGATAGTGAATCATTGTTTGTGCTTGGTGATTTTAATTTACCAAATATATCTTGGTCTGCTGAAAATAATACTCTAGTTCCTTCATTTCCGCATGAATTTCTAAATGGCCTTCTTGATTTTTCTCTATCACAAATAAACCATATTTATAACTGCAACTAGCAAACCCGGCGAACTCCGTTTCGCCACCAGATGGCTTTATTTCTTTTGGTGATGAAAAGATGAAGAAATTATTTTTTTGTTTTTTATTTGAAAAGGATAAATTTTGTTTCACTTCATAACAGTAATGAATTCATTTCAACTACAAAAATAAAGTATTATTTAGTTGAACTTCTCTAAGTAAATGGAAGTGAATACAAAGTAAATATTGAATCGTACGTGTCCGCAAATTATCCGCGTCTTTGAAGTGCTCTTTAGTAAACCACATATTTTGTTTTTTGTTCTGACGTTAACACAAACAAAGCGGATGGTTTCCCAACTCGTGAACACGCAACGTATAACTGCCCATGTGAAAAACAATGATTTTCTAAATTTATCCCGCAAACACTAAGCGATTGGCCTTGCGAATTGTTAATTGTCATTGCGAACGCAAGGCGAACTGGAAATTGGAATCGTTTGAAGTCAAACGGAAGATCAGTCGGAATCATTGGTATTCGAGGAATACATACATTTTCACCTGCGTACTTTCCATTGATAATGGTTGCCTCAATCAAATTCGGCATAAGTCTTTTTACCGAAAGTCGAGTACCGTTGCAAAGACGCGGTGGACTCAAATTGCGCAATATCATTATAACTGTACCAACTTTGAGTTACAAGTTATGTGGTGGAAATCCTGGTAAGTCCAGAGAGTTCAAAAACTCTGTTGGATAATTTACTACATCAGTTTGTTTTAAGGACGGACGGGGATGTAAGCCGCACATTCATAGAATGTCTAACATCCGATTTGTCCGATTTATATAAGAGCCACATGAAGAATGTGGTACCTATCGAAATGAGTGCACAGGATAAGTACAACTTTGATGAGGCTATTAATTGTTATATATACAAGGGTAGTTTGGGTAATGACAGAGTGAGAGATCACTGTCATTTTACAGGCACATACCGAGGTGCAGCACATAATTCGTGCAACCTCAACCATAGAAAGGGAAATTTTATCTCCGTGTTCTTTCACAATTTATCAAAATATGATGCACATTTGTTTGTGAAAGAGCCCGGGGAGATTAGGGGGGATATTAAAGTAATTCCTTTGAACAAGAAATTATATATTAGTATCTCAAAATTTGTGCCAGTAGGAGATGATACCCTGGAAATTATGTTTTTGGACTCTTTGAGATTTATGCCCTCTAGTCTAAGCACACTTGCGGGAAATTTAAGTGAGAACAATTGTAATGTTCTTAAAGCTCAATACCCAAACAAATTCGATTTTGCCCTACTTCGTAGGAAAGGAGTATTCCCTTATGAATATTTAGATTCAGCTCAGAAGCTGGAAGAAACTTGTCTCCCACCAAGGATTAAGTTTTACAGCAATTTGACAGAGTCAGAATGTTCTAAGGTAGATTACAACCACGCATGCTCAGTGTGGAATAACTTCAAGTGTCAAACTCTTAAAGACTACTTGAAGTTATATTTGAAAACTGATGTTTTATTGTTAACAGACGTTTTCGAAAACTTTACATCAACTCGTACCTGCTCACTATTACATAACTCCAGGGTTGTCATGCGATGCGATGTTGAAAACAACAGAGATCCGCCTTGAGTTACTCACAGATATTGATATGATAAGACATATTCAGTGTGGAATTCGAGGTGGATTAGTTCAATGTAGTCATAGACACACCAAAGCAAACCACAAATACCTTAAAGATTTTGTTTCTACAAGAGAATCGGAATATTTAATGTATGTGGATGCAAATAACCTTTATGGTTGGGCCATGTCTGAATCTCTGCTTTACGGTGAATTCAAATGGTTAGAGCGGGCAGAAGTGCAATCATTTGACATTGATAATATATCTGATAACAGTGAGTATGGATATATTGTTGAGGTTGACTTGGAATATCCATACTCACTCCACGATATGCACAATGATTTGCCCTTCTGCCCGTTCAATAGATTACCATCAAAATCATCAAAAATTCCCAAGCTAATAGCTGATCTCCGCGATAAGGAGAAGTATGTAATACACTACAAAACTCTACAGCAGTGTATTAAGCATAGGTTGAGGATAAAAAAGATTCACACCGTCTTAGAGTTTAAGCAGAAGGCCTGGCTTAAAAAGTATATTGACATTAACATTGAGCATAGGACTAGGGCAACAAATAATTTTGAAAAAGATTTTTTCAAATTGTTAAATAATGCTGTCTATGGTAAAACCATGGAAAACAGCGAAAAGAGGGTAGACATTCGGATTGTTACAGAATGGAATTCTCCAGACGTAGGTCCACAAGGTGGGCGCCCTAGATTGTGTGCCAGAGACTTGATATCCAGATCAAATTTTCATAGTGCAACAAAGTTTAATGAAACTATGTTTGCAATTCAGATGAAAAGATTACACAACATTTGTGATAAGCCAATATATTTAGGCTTTGCAGTGTTGGAATTATCTAAATTCAAAATGTATGATTTTCATTATGATTATATGAAACCTATATTTAACAAAGCACTTAAATTAAATGATATGGACACCGATTCGTTTATATACTCTATAAAAACGAACGACTTCTTTGAAGAAATTCGTGATGATGTCGAATTGAAATTTGATACATCTGAGTATTCAAATAAATTGGCTACGTTATACAATTTTAAACAGTGTAACAAGAAGCGTTTAGGTTTCTTTAAAGATGAGATGCATGGTAAACCAATGAGTGAGTTTGTTGGGTTACGTTCAAAAATGTATGCATATAGGTGTGAAAATTCTAGTACTGCTAGGGAAATATGCGTAAAAAAGAATAAAGGGGTAAAGCGCAGTTGTCTGGAGAAGGTCACATTTGAGGGATATAAAAATTGTTTATACACAGGACAGCAAGAACGTGATAGAATGTACATGTTTAGGTCTAGAGGGCATGAAATTAGTACATTAAAAATAACAAAAACTATTTAAGACCACAAAGATGACAAAAGAGTAATTTGTGAAGATGGGGATTCAAACATAGCAATATGGCATTACTCTTCAATTCCCAATGAAATTGAGGGTTGTATATCTACTCTAGAAGCACAGTCCAGTGTTTGGCGCAGCCAAATATGTGCGTTGGAGGAGAACTCATAAAACATTTAAAGTACAGTGAGGAAGGTAAATGCTTTAAAAAGAAAAGTAGAAATAAAGGAAAGTGCGGTAGACATTCAAGAGGCTCAAATGATAATGCATTTTATGTTATTAGATGGAATTAAAAAAATAAAACGATAATTTAAACTTTATTATGTGATAGTTTATTTAAAAACAAAATGTATACTTATAAGATATTTAGATAATAGTAATTTAATTTTAATAAACTTAAAAAATATTGTTCAAAATACGATAAATAAATGATATAGATTGAAAAAGAAAAGAAAAAATGTTTTACTTAAAGATTACAAAATTTCAGTTTTATGAATCCAGCTGTCTTTGGTTTTGGAGAAACCCAGCCAGCGGACCAGAGCTCTATTTCAGCACTTTTTCAACCAGGGTATTGGGAAAAGTTGTTTTTTTCATTTCTTCTTTATAGAAACCACCTTTGATTGGATTCCCATTCCAGTCTTGCAGTAAGTATGTTGTTGGGTAAGTATTTTGTACTTTAGTTATTCTGAATATTTCAGTTGTCCAATTTGGGGTATATCCCTTTTCAAATACATGTACATATATATTTGCTGATGCGTACATAGTCCCCCATCTTTAGTTTACTACCAGCAAACATTTTAATATTATTGTATGCAGTTTTCAAGATGAGTTTTTCATTCTCACTGTTTACATTGATGGGTGCAATTTTTATGGTCCTGTGTACTCTATTGTTGTATATGTCAATTAGTTCTATATACACATATACATTGAATAGTGATTGGTTTCATATCGTTTCATCAAAGCTGTAAATTGAGTATTAAAGAACTCTTTACCATCGTCTGATTGTAGATTCTTGGGTACTCTTCGTCCTGATTTAAATATTTTCTCCATTGCCTGAGCAACGTCCTTTGCATGTTTCAACTTTATTGCTTAACCCCAGGCAAATTTTGAGAATGTGTCTATTACTGTTAGCAAGTATCGATGTTCATTATTTGATTTTGCGTACTTCCCCATTTCAACCAAGTCGACTTGCCATAAATCATTTATTCTCTTTGTGATGACTCTACGCCGGAGAAAATGTTTCCGCGAGGGAGCATGTAATTCGTTTACAATACCTCGTCTGCTCATATTTATATGGTTTGTAATCAAAATAATAGAAATAGAAAAAATACTTGAACTGATAACCATATTTAATTTTTTCATAAATGTTTGACGTAAGTTCCTCAAGTCTCAATATTCTATCATCGAGTTCTGCAGTTTTAAAATTTATTGATAGATAAACAGCATCTTGATGTTGTGAAATCGTTGACATTAGGGAATCACTCATCTCGTTTATAATCTTATCCACATATTCTTTGATGATAATGTCTGTGTTCTCTTTTGGAACGACACCATTTTTTATACGTTTTCGTTGAATATTAAAGTTCCCATCTGTATCGATGTAGAGTCCCGATTAAGCTTTCTCATCTCGTGTTAAATGATTAGGGCTCTGCTTCTCAATTATTGATGTAATTTCATTAGTGTGATTAGTATTTCCAGCTGATTGAGAGGCTTTTAAGAGCTGCAGTCGTTCAACCAACTCTTTTGGATCATCCCAGTATCCATAATTGGGTTTCTTCATATTAAGGGTCATAAATCCAGAACCAGATACACTTGCTTTGGAGCATTTGGGTGTAGACTCTGCAGTAGGTGTTTTGGCTAAAAAGTAGTTTTATAATTTTCGTATATTCATGTGCTCTTGTTCCTTTCAACTGTCCACTTGGATGAAAGTTTTTCGATATACATTAGTTTTAATCAAAATTTCTCTATATATTTTTAAGTCATTTTGATTGTAATTTTGTGGGTGACGATGGAATATTAAAGAATATAATCCATTTGTCAGTTCCCAGTTTTTACCATCTTCAAATTCAATTTTATTACCAGATACATTTATGTAGTTACTTCCCATCATCATTATGACTAACAATATTTTTGTAGTTTAAAATTAAAAAAATAATTCAATTAAAATTAAAATCTTAAATCTCTGGGGGTATTTAATCAATATTAATCTAACCCAGCATTCGCTGCATGGATTGGGGAAAACCCAGTAAAAACCCAATCAGGTCAGATGGAAGGTTAGTTAACTAGTATTTTACTTCTTTTATTACGGCTTTTACAGGCTTTTGGGGGCGGAAAGGGGCGTGTCAAAAATCTAAAATAAATTTGATCTGCGTAGGACCTATAAGAGTACTGTCACCAAATTCGGTAGCTCTAGCTTGTATAGTATCTGAAATCTAGGTGTTCATACAGACAGACAGACGGACATGGATATATCGTCTCGGCTGTTGACCCTGATCAAGAATATATATACTTTATGTGTTTGGAGATGCCTCCTTCTGCCTGTTACATACATTTTCTGTTGGCACTAAGTTATAATACCCTTCTACCCTATGGGTAGCGGGTATAAAAATAGCTGAAAATAAAAGTTGAAAATAAAAGTCGCAGTTTTAAGAAATTCTGAAAATCCAAGCTAAAACACCTCCCCAATTAAAAAATGTTGTATTGTTTGGATATATTTATTATAATTTCATTTAAAATTTATTTTTATTCAACTGTATTTCATATTATAATACAGTCCCACACATATCTGGGTCCTCCTCAATGTCTTTTAAGAGGGCATCTAAATCCTCTTGGGTTATAAGATTGTTGGATGTCAACGGTTCGAGAAGGTTGAAGACACTTGTGTGTATGAACTCCTCCTCCCCTGATTCACCACCACCCTGTTTGACAATTGATTTACGAGTGTTTATATTATACAAATGTTTCATCATTTTATAACGACCTCAATCCACCATCGTTCCTCATTGAATGAAGTACTTCTCTAATTAACATGCGTTTATTAACACAAAAGAAAAGCATCTTAGTGAGAAACATTGAGGGCGGTGGGCATGAGGAGGTTACCCAACACAATTAGAGCTTTAATTGTTGGTCCATCAAATTGTCGAAAAACCAATGTGATGATTAGCCTCATAGAGAGTCCAAATGGAGTAAAATTTGAAAATATTTATGTATTTTCAAAGAGTTTATATCAACCGAAATATGAGTATTTGGAAAAACTTATTAAACCAATAAGTAGTAGTAATCTCTAAGGATGACGATATGAAAACTGGCCGACATAGAAAATGATTTGATCAATTCATTATACTTTAATTAAAATGCATATAAGTATAATGAGGTGACGGTGAAAAGACAGTCAACAGTCAGGCTTCAAAATAACTACATCTTTAACATTTACATCGAACGGGAACACATCAGTTATAACCGAAAACTTTTTCCCACAAATTGAACTAACACGCAATTATGAGTGTGCTCTCAATGACTTTTATAAGTACAATTCTATACCAAACGTTGATAAAGGAAACAACTTATTTCATAGAAATACTAGCGGGCTTGTATGAACTCGATGACATCACAAAATAAATTTTTAGTTAGCTTAAAGAGTATGGTCTACATGATACCCTAAAAATTCAAAGTAATAACAACACACTCCAAGTGCAAGTTTGCACTAGAAATGAAGCAGTGTTTTTTCATAGTGAACGAACTATTGGACAGCTATTTGGATTTAATAAATGTATATTAAGAGACACACAAGTCTGAAATTTACATCTCAGATAATCCAGTAAATATTTAATAAATAAATACAATTAGGTTGGAATGTAACATTATTAGTGGCTCTTATGTGGGTAATAGATCAAATCATGTGCTTCATGAATTTGGAATTAATGTCCCATCAGAATATAAAATGAACAATTCGTAAGCATCAGTTGTGTTTTGTCTTGCTCTGCCTAATTCTGCGTTTGTCTGTGTTTTAAAAGCATATTAATTTGTGAATTTTAGTTATATATCGATATTAACCTTTTGGTGCATGATTTGTGATAAATTTTATTCTATTGTTCGTAATATACATAAATTGTAAATTACAACTTTTAAATTGCTGTGCTCATTGCTTGTGTATTAAAATTCTTTGATTTGGGTTTCTCCGGTAGTCGTTTTGCCGCCTAATAGGCAAGTTGTTGTTGGGTTTTTGTTTTCGGTCACCGTCTTATACTGCTTGTCCGTTATTTTGCGACCCAGTGAAAATTTCAAGCTTGATTGTGCAACCGACTGGTAGTGACTTTTTACTTAGAGCACCCAATCAGAATCCATAACATACATTTTTGCAAACATTTTAATTTTTATTTTAATTTAATCGTTTCTATTTTCATTCTCTGTTATACATATGTATATATTTATATAATTATGCAGTGCTGCAAATTAAATTACACTTATGGGCCGACTCGTGAGGGAGTGCATTAAAAAGCAATTGGATTTTTCACGTATGTATAACTACTGAAAAACCAATTTGCTAAACTTCGTTCAAAGACCAAGTCTCTTTCTAGTAAATTTTATACTAGTATGGAATTGCTTTGTCAATTCGAATTTAAGACTCCTACAAAGCCCTGCTCGGACCCGCAATCTGCTCCTAAACCTGATGGTCCTCCACTTCTAGTATTTTCACCGCTGCCTTCTTCTCCTTGCATACCTGTAGAGCTCTTCCCCTCCATTCCGTCTAAAAAAACTACTTTAATTAGAAGCATAATTTCTTTAGTACCTCCGATTCCTAATGTCTGTATTGAGGCCTAGGATCGATCCTCTATTCCTTATTGTCCGATTATTGGCTCACCACCTACTCCCAATATTATTGTTAATACTAAAGCGGTTATTCATTTCTCGATTATTTGCCGATACTCCTCGACATCGGTAGCCATACAAAAAATCAATTTCTCAACTCCTCGGGAAATTGCTTCATTTAAATTACCTGTTCCTTCCGACTCATTTTCGTTATTGTGTGACCCGAGTTTCTGGCCACCTCATAGAGTGGTACATGAGTTCAGGCCAAAGAAACGTAACATCATCCCAGTAAATTTTCAACCTAACATCACGTTAGCTCAAGCCCCTACTGTTTGACCGTTTGTCTAGGATTGGTGGTGGTGTTCTTATTGCTGTTGATTCTGATCTTAAGTCGGAATTAATCCGCTCGGAGTCCGGCATTGAATTTGTCGCCATTAAGACAACTTTTGGTCAAACTTCAGCCTATATCACTTGTTCGTACATCCCACCTCAATCTGATCTTTCTGTTTATTTTCAACACTTATCTATTTTTAAGTCTATATCCTCTAAGCTACTAGATAGTGAATCATTGTTTGTGCTTGGTGATTTTAATTTACCAAATATATCTTGGTCTGCTGAAAATAATACTCTAGTTCCTTCATTTCCGCATGAATTTCTAAATGGCCTTCTTGATTTTTCTCTATCACAAATAAACCATATTTATAACTGCAACTAGCAAACCCGGCGAACTCCGTTTCGCCACCAGATGGCTTTATTTCTTTTGGTGATGAAAAGATGAAGAAATTATTTTTTTGTTTTTTATTTGAAAAGGATAAATTTTGTTTCACTTCATAACAGTAATGAATTCATTTCAACTACAAAAATAAAGTATTATTTAGTTGAACTTCTCTAAGTAAATGGAAGTGAATACAAAGTAAATATTGAATCGTACGTGTCCGCAAATTATCCGTGTCTTTGAAGTGCTCTTCAGTAAACCACATATTTTGTTTTTATACCCGTTACCCATAGGGTAGAAGGGTATTATAACTTAGTGCCAACAGAAAATGTATGTAACAGGCAGAAGGAGACATCTCCGACCCCATAAAGTATATATATTCTTGATCAGCATCAACAGCCGAGACGATATAGCCATGTCCGTCTGTCCGTCTGTCTGTCTGTATGAACACCTGGATCTCAGAGACTATAAGACATAGAGACACCAAATTTGGCAAAAATGTTCCTTCATACCCTACGCAGATCAAGTTTATTTCAAAAGTTGGATGCCACGCCCCCTTCGCCCACAATAAGCATTTATCTAGAAAAAGTCAAGTTTTTTTTATGTAAATCGCGTATAACTCCAAAAGTTCGCGATATTATTTATCAAAATTGTTGTTCCCAATGCATATGGACGTTTTAAGTGTGTGATTGACCTAGAGATATCAAATTTGGTGACAGTATTCGTGTAGGTCTTACGCAGATCAAGTTTATTTTAGATTTTTGCCACGCCCCTTTCCGCCCCCGAAAACTGTAAAAGCCGTAATAATGAACCTAGAGCATTGAATTTTAGTATGCATAATAATAATTATATTCTCAATGATTCCTGTGAATTTGGTTGAGATCGAGTTAAAAACCAGGAAGTTATTAATGAATCAATTTTATATGCAAAATTCACTTGCAGCTGCTCGCGCTTTGTTTGTTTAGTTGACAGTGTGACCATGTCGGTGTTGTGGATTTCTTCCCGCTATTTTCAAATATATACAAAACACAAGTTTCAGTATATTTTTGGTATATTTGTTGTTAAAATATCATTAAAATTTTTTTTGTTCTCTCGAAATGGGTTGCGGGTATCATACGGTCGAGCACTCTCGACTGTATCTTTCTTACTTGTTTGTTCTGACGTTAACACAAACAAAGCGGATGGTTTCCCAACTCGTGAACACGCAACGTATAACTGCCCATGTGAAAAACAATGATTTTCTAAATTTATCCCGCAAACACTAAGCGATTGGCCTTGCGAATTGTTAATTGTCATTGCGAACGCAAGGCGAACTGGAAATTGGAATCGTTTGAAGTCAAACGGAAGATCAGTCGGAATCATTGGTATTCGAGAAATACATACATTTTCACCTGCGTACTTTCCATTGATAATGGTTGCCTCAATCAAATTCGGCATAAGTCTTTTTACCGAAAGTCGAGTACCGTTGCAAAGACGCGGTGGACTCAAATTGCGCAATATCATAATAACTGTACCAACTTTGAGTTGCAAGTTATGTGGTGGAAATCCTGGTAAGTCCAGAGAGTTCAAAAACTCTGTTGGATAATTTACTACATCAGTTTGTTTTAAGGACGGACGGGGATGTAAGCCGCACATTCATAGAATGTCTAACATCCGATTTGTCCGATTTATATAAGAGCCACATGAAGAATGTGGTACCTATCGAAATGAGTGCACAGGATAAGTACAACTTTGATGAGGCTATTAATTGTTATATATACAAGGGTAGTTTGGGTAATGACAGAGTGAGAGATCACTGTCATTTTACAGGCACATACCGAGGTGCAGCACATAATTCGTGCAACCTCAACCATAGAAAGGGAAATTTTATCTCCGTGTTCTTTCACAATTTATCAAAATATGATGCACATTTGTTTGTGAAAGAGCCCGGGGAGATTAGGGGGGATATTAAAGTAATTCCTTTGAACAAGAAATTATATAGTAGTATCTCAAAATTTGTGCCAGTAGGAGATGATACCCTGGAAATTATGTTTTTGGACTCTTTGAGATTTATGCCCTCTAGTCTAAGCACACTTGCGGGAAATTTAAGTGAGAACAATTGTAATGTTCTTAAAGCTCAATACCAAAACAAATTCGATTTTGCCCTACTTCGTAGGAAAGGAGTATTCCCTTATGAATATTTAGATTCAGCTCAGAAGCTGGAAGAAACTTGTCTCCCACCAAGGATTAAGTTTTACAGCAATTTGACAGAGTCAGAATGTTCTAAGGTAGATTACAACCACGCATGCTCAGTGTGGAATAACTTCAAGTGTCAAACTCTTAAAGACTACTTGAAGTTATATTTGAAAACTGATGTTTTATTGTTAACAGACGTTTTCGAAAACTTTACATCAACTCGTACCTGCTCACTATTACATAACTCCAGGGTTGTCATGCGATGCGATGTTGAAAACAACAGAGATCCGCCTTGAGTTACTCACAGATATTGATATGATAAGACATATTCAGTGTGGAATTCGAGGTGGATTAGTTCAATGTAGTCATAGACACACCAAAGCAAACCACAAATACCTTAAAGATTTTGTTTCTACAAGAGAATCGGAATATTTAATGTATGTGGATGCAAATAACCTTTATGGTTGGGCCATGTCTGAATCTCTGCTTTACGGTGAATTCAAATGGTTAGAGCGGGCAGAAGTGCAATCATTTGACATTGATAATATATCTGATAACAGTGAGTATGGATATATTGTTGAGGTTGACTTGGAATATCCATACTCACTCCACGATATGCACAATGATTTGCCCTTCTGCCCGTTCAATAGATTACCATCAAAATCATCAAAAATTCCCAAGCTAATAGCTGATCTCCGCGATAAGGAGAAGTATGTAATACACTACAAAACTCTACAGCAGTGTATTAAGCATAGGTTGAGGATAAAAAAGATTCACACCGTCTTAGAGTTTAAGCAGAAGGCCTGGCTTAAAAAGTATATTGACATTAACATTGAGCATAGGACTAGGGCAACAAATAATTTTGAAAAAGATTTTTTCAAATTGTTAAATAATGCTGTCTATGGTAAAACCATGGAAAACAGCGAAAAGAGGGTAGACATTCGGATTGTTACAGAATGGAATTCTCCAGACGTAGGTCCACAAAGTGGGCGCCCTAGATTGCGGCCAGAGACTTGATATCCAGATCAAATTTTCATAGTGCAACAAAGTTTAATGAAACTATGTTTGCAATTCAGATGAAAAGATTACACAACATTTGTGATAAGCCAATATATTTAGGCTTTGCAGTGTTGGAATTATCTAAATTCAAAATGTATGATTTTCATTATGATTATATGAAACCTAAATTTAACAAAGCACTTAAATTAAATGATATGGACACCGATTCGTTTATATACTCTATAAAAACGAACGACTTCTTTGAAGAAATTCGTGATGATGTCGAATTGAAATTTGATACATCTGAGTATTCAAATAAATTGGCTACGTTATACAATTTTAAACAGTGTAACAAGAAGCGTTTAGGTTTCTTTAAAGATGAGATGCATGGTAAACCAATGAGTGAGTTTGTTGGGTTACGTTCAAAAATGTATGAATATAGGTGTGAAAATTCTAGTACTGCTAGGGAAATATGCGTAAAAAAGAATAAAGGGGTAAAGCGCAGTTGTCTGGAGAAGGTCACATTTGAGGGATATAAAAATTGTTTATACACAGGACAGCAAGAACGTGATAGAATGTACATGTTTAGGTCTAGAGGGCATGAAATTAGTACATTAAAAATAACAAAAACTATTTAAGACCACAAAGATGACAAAAGAGTAATTTGTGAAGATGGGGATTCAAACATAGCAATATGGCATTACTCTTCAATTCCCAATAAAATTGAGGGTTGTATATCTACTCTAGAAGCACAGTCCAGTGTTTGGCGCAGCCAAATATGTGCGTTGGAGGAGAACTCATAAAACATTTAAAGTACAGTGAGGAAGGTAAATGCTTTAAAAAGAAAAGTAGAAATAAAGGAAAGTGCGGTAGACATTCAAGAGGCTCAAATGATAATGCATTTTATGTTATTAGATGGAATTAAAAAAATAAAACGATAATTTAAACTTTATTATGTGATAGTTTATTTAAAAACAAAATGTATACTTATAAGATATTTAGATAATAGTAATTTAATTTTAATAAACTTAAAAAATATTGTTCAAAATACGATAAATAAATGATATAGATTGAAAAAGAAAAGAAAAAATGTTTTACTTAAAGATTACAAAATTTCAGTTTTATGAATCCAGCTGTCTTTGGTTTTGGAGAAACCCAGCCAGCGGACCAGAGCTCTATTTCAGCACTTTTTCAACCAGGGTATTGGGAAAAGTTGTTTTTTTCAGTTCTTCTTTATAGAAACCACCTTTGATTGGATTCCCATTCCAGTCTTGCAGTAAGTATGTTGTTGGGTAAGTATTTTGTACTTTAGTTATTCTGAATATTTCAGTTGTCCAATTTGGGGTATATCCCTTTTCAAATACATGTACATATATATTTGCTGATGCGTACATAGTCCCCCATCTTTAGTTTACTACCAGCAAACATTTTAATATTATTGTATGCAGTTTTCAAGATGAGTTTTTCATTCTCACTGTTTACATTGATGGGTGCAATTTTTATGGTCCTGTGTACTCTATTGTTGTATATGTCAATTAGTTCTATATACACATATACATTGAATAGTGATTGGTTTCATATCGTTTCATCAAAGCTGTAAATTGAGTATTAAAGAACTCTTTACCATCGTCTGATTGTAGATTCTTGGGTACTCTTCGTCCTGATTTAAATATTTTCTCCATTGCCTGAGCAACGTCCTTTGCATGTTTCAACTTTATTGCTTAACCCCAGGCAAATTTTGAGAATGTGTCTATTACTGTTAGCAAGTATCGATGTTCATTATTTGATTTTGCGTACTTCCCCATTTCAACCAAGTCGACTTGCCATAAATCATTTATTCTCTTTGTGATGACTCTACGCCGGAGAAAATGTTTCCGCGAGGGAGCATGTAATTCGTTTACAATACCTCGTCTGCTCATATTTATATGGTTTGTAATCAAAATAATAGAAATAGAAAAAATACTTGAACTGATAACCATATTTAATTTTTTCATAAATGTTTGACGTAAGTTCCTCAAGTCTCAATATTCTATCATCGAGTTCTGCAAATTTAAAATTTATTGATAGATAAACAGCATCTTGATGTTGTGAAATCGTTGACATTAGGGAATCACTCATCTCGTTTATAATCTTATCCACATATTCTTTGATGATAATGTCTGTGTTCTCTTTTGGAACGACACCAGTTTTTATACGTTTTCGTAGAATATTAAAGTTCCCATCTGTATCGATGTAGAGTCCCGATAAAGCTTTCTCATCTCGTGTTAAATGATTAGGGCTCTGCTTCTCAATTATTGATGTAATTTCATTAGTGTGATTAGTATTTCCAGCTGATTGAGAGGCTATTAAGAGCTGCAGTCGTTCAACCAACTCTTTTGGATCATGCCAGTATCCATAATTGGGTTTCTTCATATTAAGGGTCATAAATCCAGAACCAGATACACTTGCTTTGGAGCATTTGGGTGTAGACTCTGCAGTAGTGGTTTTATAATTTTCGTATATTTATGTGCTCTTGTTCCTTTCAACTGTCCACTTGGATGAAAGTTTTTCGATATACATTAGTTTTAATCAAAATTTCTCTATATATTTTTAAGTCATTTTGATTGTAATTTTGTGGGTGACGATGGAATATTAAAGAATATAATCCATTTGTCAGTTCCCAGTTTTTACCATCTTTAAATTCAATTTTATTACCAGATACATTTATGTAGTTACTTCCCATCATCATTATGATTAACAATATTTTTGTAGTTTAAAATTAAAAAAATAATTCAATTAAAATTAAAATCTTAAATCTCTGGGGGTATTTAAGCAATATTAATCTAACCCAGCATTCGCTGCATGGATTGGGGAAAACCCAGGAAAAACCCAATCAGGTCAGATGGAAGGTTAGTTAACTAGTATTTTACTTCTTTTATTACGGCTTTTACAGGCTTTTGGGGGCGGAAAGGGGCGTGTCAAAAATCTAAAATAAATTTGATCTGCGTAGGACCTATAAGAGTACTGTCACCAAATTCGGTAGCTCTAGCTTGTATAGTATCTGAAATCTAGGTGTTCATACAGACAGACAGACGGACATGGATATATCGTCTCGGCTGTTGACCCTGATCAAGAATATATATACTTTATGTGTTTGGAGATGCCTCCTTCTGCCTGTTACATACATTTTCTGTTGGCACTAAGTTATAATACCCTTCTACCCTATGGGTAGCGGGTATAAAAATAGCTGAAAATAAAAGTTGAAAATAAAAGTCGAAGTTTTAAGAAATTCTGAAAATCCAAGCTAAAACACCTCCCCAATTAAAAAATTTTGTATTGTTTGGATATATTTATTATAATTTCATTTAAAATTTATTTTTATTCAACTGTATTTCATATTATAATACAGTCCCACACATATCTGGGTCCTCCTCAATGTCTTTTAAGAGGGCATCTAAATCCTCTTGGGTTATAAGATTGTTGGATGTCAACGGTTCGAGAAGGTTGAAGACACTTGTGTGTATGAACTCCTCCTCCCCTGATTCACCTGAGATTCAGTTGAATCTTCCTCCTCCGTTAGCATCGTGATTGGTAGGTTGTCTCTCAACCTCCATAAAATGTTAAAATTGTTGATGTTGTCGAAGTTGTTGATGTTGTTGTTGTTTTGTTTGTTTGTTGATGTTGTTGTTGCTGCTGATGCTGCTGTTGCTGGTCACTGAATGATATTTTCCTTTGAGGAGCTGGTTGATTTTATATTCTTCAACGATGAACAAAGGAACATATTCTCGAGCATTTCTCGAGTGGGGTTCACAAAGGCCAACCGATTTTCAATTCGTTTGTAACGGGACACACAGTCCAAACATGTGCGATCTTACAAGGAACACACACACACACACACACACACACACATATCAATCATCACAATCATAATAAATAATGACATTTTTTCCGGGGATGGTACCCCCAATCAAATGCAAATCAGACCAACACTCTACCATCAGAGCCAACGCAATTCTTGTAAAAAGTTCGCTAAGTTGCAACCTAGTATGACACGAGCAACAAAAGTCATCTTCGTTCTCAAGACTTTCGTCTCGGAAGAACAAAAACGTCCTGCGCTAGCCGCTTGTCGCGCAGTTGCAAAACTTCATACGTATACGCATACTCATATGCACCACCGTGTACATACACACACGCATACATAGAAACGATAGCACAGCGCAACGAAATACACCCGTGCTCATCGTTCCGCAGTCGATCCGCGACTGAAGTAAATTCGATGCTGTTCGCTGTGCACTACATCTGATGTACGAAATTCGAAATCAGCCGTGCCCTCGGCGGTTGTTGTATTCGCTTGGGGTGCTACTAATGCTGTTTCAAGTTAAATCACTTTTTTGGCAATTTGACACATCTATGTGTTCTTTGGTTAGTGCTTGAAGTTTCCCTCGAAAGTATGCCGCCCAAAATCGCGGCTCAACATTGTTGCCACGTAGACAATTGCAGTGCGAGCTTTCGGGTTGTCAGCTGCGACAGAAGTGCTAGTAAAAGCTGAGCTTTCGCACGTGCAGTGGACACCAGCTGCAGAATGCGCATGTGCAGCCAACTTCATTTGTCTCGGTTCCGGTCTCGTTCTATTCTCTGAGACCAGCCGAGCGAACAGGCAAGACATCGGAGGAAGGAAATTTAATCTTTTCGCATTCATTATTTTTATCGCAAAAACTAAAATTCTTTTGGAATTAAAACAATTTTTATTAGAAAAAAAACTACAAAAATAATTTTTGTCGCAGGTCGCATTACCAAACCTTTTCCTGTGTGCCCTTTGCCGCTAAAGCAGCTCTTTATTTATTTGCCGTAGCGCCAGCTTCGGCGCAAGCGGGGGCCATTAAAGCGCCGCCCAGCCCGCATCTTTGCAGGCAGGCGTATCTAACGAAACTTGGCCATCAGCACGGCTAAGCAGCTGAGCCCATTATTCAGATAGATACGCCAGTGAGCCAATAGGCTAAAACAAACAAAATCAAAGTGAAATAAAACAAAAGTTTTAAATCCAAGAAAAGTGGAAAAGTTTATAAAACAAGAAATATGTACAACTAAAACAATTCGAAGACATGAAGTAAAACAGTGAAGTGAAAAAATTCCAATAAACAATTTGTTAATAAACATGTACAATGGAAAAAAAAATGTTATATGAATCAAACTATATAGAATCCACGATGTGCTACGTGGATTCTATATAGTTTGATTCATATAACATTTTTGAAATGAATGATTAGAATGAAATGATTAGAAATCAAATGAATCGCAAAAATTTTTTAAAAAGAAATAAAATTATTTAATTTTTATAGTTGATATATATATTTTTTTCCTGTATGTTAAAATTCCATTACATTTGGTTTTGTTGTTGATTAATTTGATGAATGAAATGAAAAAATACTTTGTGATCTTTGTGGTGAGAAATGATAATGTGCTTAATCGATTAGATATATATTTATTTTTCTGATTAGCCCAAAAATTTTGAGCTCAACAAGCCCCACGGAAGATCAATCTACCGCCGCTTGGAGAAAATGTGAGTTTATTACATTTTTAATTTTGTATTATAATTTTTCTTATTATTTTTCCACATTTTTGCACATTATTTTTTTTTTTTTACGCTTATATTGATCGCAAAGTCCACATTTATGATAGCAAAAAAAAAACCTATTTTCTTAGAGATAAAACAACAAACCAAAAAACAAATTATATGTACAATTGCAAATTTAAAACGTTATTTCTTAATTCTTTCGTATAATTTAAATCATTTTTTTTTGTTTGCTTTAAATTTGTATTATTTTTGTTATGCTCATGAAGAACGTCGACAAGAAAATTAAATAACTAATAATTATGGACTAATTATATTTTATTATTGTCGAATCATGCAGTGACTCCACTGTCGTAGGGTACCGTAAAGGGATCACCAGAATGTTTTCTGAGGTGTGATCAGAATGGGAGGGCTTAGCATCCACATAACAGCTGTGGAACATGGTTAACCATCTCTCTCTCTTTCTCTCTCTATCTCCCTCTCTTTCTCTCTGATTTCCTTTTCATATTTCCTTTGGCTGAAGTTATCTCTCGTCCGGGACAAGCTTATAGCTTCAATTTCTTTCGTCGCAGCACGCTCAATTCTAGTCCTATTGATAATAATATGTTGCGAAAAAAAAGGACGTTGCACAAGCAAGACCACCACCCCCAAAGCCGACGAGCTAGAACCGGATTCTAAAGCGTGCCCCGCAAATGCAACAGTCCTCTTGCCTTAGTGCTATCTTTCGTTACACGTTACAGTTATAATTTTTTATTATTAATAAGAAAAGTGGCGCCCAACGTGTAGGGCCTTAGTGAATACAGTAACAACTCATTAAGAATCCCAGATACATTTAAAGATTTGTGTATTCTATTCCATTTTCAAATTTATATTCTTTCATTTTTTTTTATTTCTGTTTAAATTTATTTGGTTTAAAAAGTTCGACATTAGCATTAAAATGATTCGGAATACAAAAGAAAATAGTTAAAATTTAGTTACTTTTGGCCACAATTTAAAGTTAGTGCTTGTTTTTTTTTTTTTTTTTTTTACTATCAATTACCAGTAATAGGATATCTATCAAATCGAGGAAATACAAAATTATATAAGTGCGGTTAATATTCTGGCCTTGGTTTTTTGATATCACATAATTGACAAAATATCTGTGAATAATTTGATCCACGTTAAAATCAGACGATCGGATAGTGTACACATTTTTAATGGTGTCACAACCACGTAGGACTAACGGAAATTTTTTTTTATTCAATCCCTTCTCAGAGGCTTTTCTACCTTGATGGTTTAATTGGAAAACAACGGGAACAATTTAGACAATTCCATTGTCCTTAAATCAATCTAGTTAATTGAATTACCTCTACATATTTATCACATCTATTTACGTATATGAGAGAAATTTTGGTTAACAAATATAGTCACGACTCGTGGGACGTTAGGCATTGATTTCGACTAATAATTATTATATGATATTTCTGATTGTTGTTATATGTTTGACTTTTTTTTTGTTGCGCTTAATTTTTTTGCTAATGCTAAATCAACAATTGTCAAATTTAATTTGGATTTGTTCCGATTTTTATACCCGCTACCCATAGGGTAGAAGGGTATTATGACTTAGTGCCTACCTGCGAGAACCAAGCCCGCATCCTCTGATATGGCCCTAAAGCTTTTGATAAGCCTTAGGGCCATGGTTCTATAGGCTGCCCGAGCCTCTTTGAGGTGTGAAGGCTTCGTATTGGGCCAAGCACAGATCCTTGTGGAACACCTGAGGAAACTTGGTACTTTTTGGGGGCTTCGCTCGTTTCGTACCAAAGTACCCTCTCTCGGAAGTAGCTTCCAACAATATCCTTGAGGTATGCAGGGATACCCATGCTACTCATGGCGCTGAGGATACTGGTCCACTTAGCCAAATTAAAGGCGTTCTTCACATCAAGAGTGACTATCGCACAGTATTCCCTCCATCCCCCTAGCCATCTCTCTCCGACTAGCGCGTTTTGGGCGATGGTCCGGACCTCAGACAGCGCGTCGATTGTACTCTTTCCCTTTCGGAACCCATACTGTTGGTGCGATAGCCCACTGGGTCCCTCAATGAACGCTTCCAGCCGGCAGTACAGAATGCGTTCGAACAGCTTTCCCACTATGTCTAGTAGACATAGGGGACGGTAAGCACTGGCAGTGTTCGTGTTACCTTTACCCTTTGGGATGAGTATAAGCCGTTGGTTATTCCATGTTTTGGGAAAAAGCCCTTCAGCAAGGCACTGTTGAAATGTGCTGCCAAACAATTCGGGCTTTGCCACAGCTACGGCTTTAACGACAGTGCCTGGTATTCCGTCCAATCCCGGAGCTTTGTTAGGCTATATTCTTTGTGCGGCTTGCACTATTTCCTCTGGGGTGATACTTGGAAAAGGCACGCCAGAGGTAGGTTCCGCAGGTTGCCATAGGGTAGTTTCCTTTGGGAACAGTTCCTCTACAATACTGGCCATTACGCCGGGCTCAATGTGTAGCTTGCCCGCCGGAGTTTTCAGTTTTTTATAGACTATCTCATAGGCCGAGCCCCAGGGGTTCTCGTCAATACTGCCGAGCAGGTCCTTGAACGCTCCAGCCTTTACGGTCGCGATCGCTCTCTGTAGTGCCGCCCGAGCTGTTCTATGGCAGTTCACTATCTGCCAGTGGTCATCGCGTCCTCTCGCCCGCGGTGCTCTTCTTCTTGATGTGAGACACTCCGTTCTCAGTAGCTTCAAGGACTCACTCCACCAGAAAGCTGGTGGTTTGCTCCTTTTTGTCATTTTTCGAGGCATTATAGCGTCGCACGTCGTTTCTAGTAGTCTAGTCAGGTTCGTGGTCATAGTCTCAGCTTGGCCTGCTGGGTTCTCCAGACCGTCTATCATATACGTCAACATGTCCTTGTCCCACGCTCGTCCCAGTTCCTTTCTTCGAATCCTATGTGTCGCACTCGTCATTTTAATGTTCGTAAGGATCAGCGCATGGTCACTTAGCGTCACATCCTCCAGAACTTTCCACGTTGCGCCTATTGCTAGAGCCCTGCTAGCGAAAGTGACGTCAATATGCGATGATCCTCTGTCATTGTCGAAGGTTGGTTTATTTCCGTCGTTAAGTAGGACTAGGTCGAGTAGGCCCATTGCGTTGACCAGAGCTCTTCCTCGACGATTGGATGCTCTACTTCCCCATTCAGTGGCCCAGGCATTAAAGTGCGCTATCACAACCGGGCTACGTCCTCTCTCGTGGTACACCAACGTGTCCAGCATCGCTTCGAATTGTTCAGGACTGTCGCTTAGGGGAGCTTAGCAGCTGTAGAGATGGACCCCTCTCAGTCTGGCGTAGGCGAAGCCACGTAGGGGAGGGGTCTGAAGTTCTTGGACATGGGTTCCGGTGCAGCATTTGATTGCAGCCTTGTCCAGTCCGTCCAAGATCATGTCCGCATTCCCACCGTAGATGTAGGGTTCACTCAATAGCAGAATGTCGATCTTGCGTTCCACTTCGGTCTGCCGCAGTAGGCTCTGGGCAGCCGCACAGTGGTTAACGTTCAGTTGGCCAATCCTAATGTAATCTTGCATGTTGCTGGCTCTTTCCTTCTGTTTGATTTTTGGCCTTCCGATAGGTAGGACAGGCAAAGCCGCCGGTAGCATGGTTTCGGTCCTTTCCTTTGCAGCAAATCAAGCATTGCGGCTTTTCTGTGCATCCCTTGGCCTTATGCCCTCTGGCCCTTCACCGTAGACAGCAGTCAGATCGATCATCTCTCTACAGTTGCTTGCTTGATGGCCGTAATCCAGGCATTTAATGCATCGTATAGGGCTAGTGTCTTGGGTGATGCGACACCTTGACCAGCCCACGGTAATAGTACTCTTTTTTAGTACTGTTATGGCATCGCTGACAGCTAACAGTACCGTTGCTATTTGGGTCCCGTCTCGCATCCTTCTTAGTCCTTTCACATTCGGACTTGAGATCGTCGGGTATTGGGCCTTTAAACATTGGAGAAGGTCCCAAGTGGTCGTTGCCTCATCCATGCCACTGCATTTCAGTGCAGTTCTTGGCATGCCTGAGCGTACCGTGGCGATGTTGTGATTATGATATGTGTGTTTTTATTTGTTTTTTTTTTATATTCTTTATTTTATACTTTTATGTTTTACTATGCTTATCTATACTTAAGGTTAATTGCGGGATCCAAAAATACATATGAGGAGCCGAGGCCATGTGGTACGGCCGTAAAGCAATGCTTCACATGGACTGTGGCTCCTTCTATGTCGACGACCGTCTCTCTCGCTCACATCTTCGTAGCTCTGCCATGGTGAAGGCTGCGAAGTTGTCAAACGCAGTCCACGTTGATTTTCCATTGCGTTAGGAAAAACCCTTCGCGAAGGCACTGTGTGTATACCAGGGCAAACATTTGTGGCTTCAAGGACATGGCCAGCTTCATCACGCGGTTGGGGATTCCGTCCGGGCCTGGTGCCTTCTTCAAGGGCATTCTGCGGGCCACTGATAAGACCTCATTCACGAACGGAGTTGAGTTTGTTTCGCTATGGAGCAGCGCATTACTGGCACTGGATGGAAACAGCGCCTCGATGATAACCTTAAGTTGTTCCGGATCAGAGGGTGAGGCAGAATTATTCGCATGTAGTCGCTTCATGACAGTCTTATATGCCCTACCCCATGGATCACCGTCGGCTGAATCACACATCTCCAGAAAGCATTCACGCTTGCTCATTTTTATGGCCTTTTTAAGCGTTTTTCGGGCAGTGCAGTATGTCCTGTGCAGGTCCGGCCAATCGTGGTCGTTTCTTCTGCGTGCGCGTTGGAATCGTCTCCTGGCAGAAAGGCAAAGGCGTCTGGCTGCCGCGATTTCGCCGTTCCACCAGTAAGTCGGCGCCTGATTGCCTCGAAACGACTTCCTTTGACTCATACTGATCATACATGCGTTCCGCGTATGGTCAGTTATTTGACTGGCCATCTGCTGCGGAGTGCCCGCTACATTGAGGCTGCTCATCGCTTCCGAGAAAGCTGGAATTTGGAGAGTTTTCACTTTGAATGCTTGTCTTGCTGGGATCCATGTCGAGCGTCGCATATTTCTTATACGCACAGAAAACACCAATGCCTCGTGATCACTAGCAGTGTAATGGTCGCCTAGTCGCCATATAGCGTTAGGTGAGAGGGAGCTCGTTACAAACGTCAGATCGACAATTGAGCCTGCGCTTCCTCGGTTGATGGTATTTCTCGACCCATTGTTGAGGAGCACCACGTCCAGCGTCGTAAACGCTTCGAGAAGCGCGTGGCCTTTAGATATTGCGTCTAAGCTGCTGCTTTTTAAAGTATCACTGCCCCACTCCTGAGCCCAGGCATTGAAGTCTCCTGCTATTATTGTTAGTCGGTGGTCTCTGGCGTCATCAACAAGCTCGTCTATTGCGGCTGCAAAGCTCTGTCGGCTGAGGCTAGATGGAAAGTAGCAGCTATAAACCCACACTTCCGATAGCCTAGCCCTTACAAAATGGCGAAAGGCAGCGCATAGATTTGGTCTTAGCGGTGACATTCCGCAGGACCATATTGCCGCTTTGGTGGTGGTGCTATTGATCCAGCAGCCGTCTTCGGCGAAACAGTATGGTTCGCTAATAATTGCGACATCTATGCTCAGATCCCGTACTATTTATGTGAGCAGGTCGTTAGCAGCCTCACAGTGGTTTAGATTTATTTCATAAAATCTAAACATTCTTGGTCGATTTGTTGTTTACGCGTGCCAGCGCCATCGAGCATCTGTGGCTTCCAGCTATGTGGTTGCGTGGCTTGTTGTCATCAAATAGGAAGCATTTTTATTTTGTGCCCTTCGGCTCCACAGCGGAGGCACCAGCCACTCCTGTCCACCGTGCTTTTACAATGCGCGGAGATGTGCCCGAACTCTAAGCACTTATAGCAGCGTGCTGGCAGATTCCTTTCCCGGATGCGACATATGGACCAGGCAATGCGTATTTTAGCAGGATTCACGACTCTTGTTGCTATCTTCACAGGAAGGCTAATTATGGCCCTCTGTGTGCATCCAAATGCTGGACCTAGGCTTTTTATGTCGGTTGCTGCGAGTTCAACCTCCATTTGTTACTTAAACGCTTTCACCAAATCCTCTTTTGTGACCATTTCGTCCAGGTCGAGTATTTCAACTCGAGTGTGCTGCAATAGCGTACGCGCCTCCACTTTTCCTTCCAGGACAGTGCTTATGCCTTCACGGAGCTGCTGCTCTCGCCGACACTCCTCAACTTCTCGTCCTGGCTACGTGTCACCAGATTGAGAATTTCCGAGTACGTTATCTTTCCCTTTGGTTCAATAATTATCGCATCGGGGCGTTCTCTCGGCTTGCGCGGCTTTGCCCTTCCCGTGACTTTCGTCCATTCTACTACCTGAGCACACTCTTTGCTCTTTTGCGACGCAGTACTGTTAGGCTTCTCCGCCAGGTTTGTAGGAGATGGTTTCCTACGCTTTGATGCACTCTTGATTGGCTGCTTGTTTAGCCGTTTCTCACCACTGCTTTGGGGCGACCACTGCGTCTCCTGTGTGTGCTGCGCTGAGTTGTCGCTCTTCTTTTTATTACAGTTAAAGATATGAGGAGCCGACTTTTGTAGTCTCAACACCTTATGCACCAAGTCCTTCATCTCTTTGTTGAGATATCTGGCATCTCTAATAGATTTTGACAGTCTCGTCTATTACTGTTTTCAGCACCGATTTTAAGTCCTCGTTCTTTCCGGCCAAGGCTGCTTCATAGTAAAAAGGGTTGGCCGGGATTATAGCAGGAGCTGAGACAGGCTCCATTACTGATCAGGAGCTGAGACAGGCTCCATTACCTGCACGTTTCCACTTGATGCCAACAAGTTTCTGCCAGTGACGCCATAAATTTCAGAAGCGGAAGACTCTTTTTCCGCAGCATCTTTCAGTACTGGCCAAACGTCTGCACTTGGCAGGTCAGCCAGATGGGATATGCCACCACACACGGTTCGTACTGACACGTTTATAAGCGTTTTACGGCAAGCTCCTTCTTTTTTCCAGGACAAGAAAACGCGATTTCAGGAATTAAATTGGGAGCCACTTAAAAACACCACTGCACTTCGAAACACCACGCCTGTGTCCATGATATGTGTGTGTGTGTGTATGTGTTCCTTGTAAGATCGCACATGTCTGGACTGTGTGTCCCGTTACAAACGAATTGAAAATCGGTTGGCCTTTGTGAACCTCACTCGAGAAATGCTCGAGAATATGTTCCTTTGTTCATCGTTGAAGAATATAAAATCGACCAGCTCCTCAAAGGAAAATATCATTCAGTGACCAGCAACAGCAGCATCAGCAGCAACAACAACATCAACAAACAACAAACAAACAACAACACCAACAACTTCGACAACATCAACAATTTCAACATTTTATGGAAGTTGATAGACAACCTACCAATCACGATGCTAAAGGAGGAGGAAGATTCAACTGAATCTCAGGTGGCGGAGGAGGAGTTCATAGACACAAGTGTCTTCAACCTTCTCGATCCGTGTACATCCAACAATCTTATAACCCAAGAGGATTTAGATGCCCTCTTAAAAGACATTGAGGAGGACCCAGATATGCGTGGGACTGTATTATAATATAAAATACATTTGAATAAAAATAAATTTTAAATAAAATTATTATAAATATATCCAAACAATACAACATTTTTTTAATTGGCGCGGTGTTTTAGCTTGGATTTTCAGAATTTTTTAGAACTTGGACTTTTATTTTCAGCTATTTTCAGAATTTTAAGAACTTTAGCTTTTATTTCAGCTTTTATGTTCAGCAATTTTTATACCCGCTACCCATAGGGTATAAGGGTATTATAACTTAGTGCCAACAGAAAATGTATGTAACAGGCAGAAGGAGGCATCTCCGACCACATAAACTATATATATTCTTGATCAGTGTCAACAGCCGAGACGATATAGCCATGTCCGTCTGTATGAACACCTAGATCTCAGAGACTATAAGAGCTAGAGCTGCCAAATTTGGGGACAGTACTCCTATAGGTCCTACGCAGATCAAGTTTATTTCAAAAGTTGGATGCCACTCCCCTTTCCGCCCCCAAAAGTCTGTAAAAGCCGTAGTAATAGACCTAGAGCATTGAATTTTGGAATGCATAATAATAATAATATAATAATAATTTGGTTGAGATCGAATGAAAAACAAGGAAGTTATTAAAGAATCAATTTTGTATGCAAAATTCACTTGCTGCTGCCCGCGCTTTGTTTGTTTAGTTGACAGTGTGACCATAACGGTGTTGTGGATTTTTATTCGCTATTTTCAAATATATACAAAAAAAACAAGTTTTAGTATATTTGGTATTTTTTTTGTTAAAATATCATTTAAGTTTTTTGTTTTTTCTCGAAATGGGTTGCGGGTATCATACGGTCGAGCACTCTCGACTGTAGCTTTCTTACTAGTTTTTATTATTTTTTTTATATTGTTTTGTTATTACTTTTGGTTTACTATTATGGGTATTGACCGATCGCCGAATAAGAGAGCTATGGGCAAACCAAGTGCAATTTGTCCGTTATGTAAAACAGAAATTAAGTCGATTGCAGAGGCATACAAAACAGCATGCAATCGCGAACTTCACAAAAAGTGTATCGACGCACACTTTAAAAAATCCGACAAATAGTCAAGGGTTGCAAACTCGGTCCCAATCTAAAAGCCGCCATATCGAAGAACAGAGTGTCGAATTCACGGTGGACGATGTGACTGGCACATCACAGAGCGCGATAAATACACGGATTAGGGATCAAGACAAGGGCGATACTATAAACCCTATCTTATTAACCGGCCTGATAAAGTGGTCCAAATATTAAATGGTTGGAAGATGAATTTTTCTGGAACAGGAATGTCTGTTTGATTATTTCATATATAGAGCCGAGGCTCTTACGGATCAAACTTTAGGCGAAAATTATACCGTCCTTTGTAAGAACGCGAGTGTGCTTTTTGAAGGAATGGCGGTATCACAAAACAGTTGCCGAAGTTCGTTGGGGAAATTTATGCACAGCCGTCGCAATTTCGAGTAGAGAGGGATGATTGTGACATTGACACAATTAATAAGGAATCGGAAACAAAAACAGAATGAATCCTTTGCTAATTTCTACGATGTCATATCCATTTTACTCGATCAACTAGAATGGCCGTGGTCTCCAGTAAAAGTTGTTCAAATCATTAAAAACAATTTGAGACCAGAGATACGGCATGAAATTTTAAACGTTGAAATAAGAACAGTCTCTGAATTGAGAGAAATTTGTCGAAGACGCAAAACATTTTTGGAATATGTGAAGAGATCTCACGGATACGCAAAGGCAACACCTTTTAAGCGTGAGGTCTCAGAATTAGTTCAGCTACAAGATGATAGTGAGGCAGAATCTGAAAAGGATTTTGATGTAGAAGCTGTTTCCTTGATATGCTGGAACTGCCGAAAGGAAGGGCATAGATATCAAGATTGTATATCCGACAGAAGAGTTTTTTGTTACGGCTCTGGAGCGGCCAATACCTACAAGCCAAGTTGCAATAGGTGTTCAAAAAAACTCCAAGCCCGGAATTATTGGAGAAAGAGGTAGCTTACAAAACGATAAACAAAAATGCTACCACTGCGGATGGAAGCCCTCAACGTGTGGTAGGCCGATTAAAAGTTGACGTGGAATACGGCAACATTAAGAAGTCCCTAAATATTTATATAGTACCATCCTTGAAGCAAGATCTTTACTTGGGTATAGATTTCTGGAGGCTTTATAATATTCTTCCGAAAAGTTTGGAAGTGTTTAGCTTAGAAGCTACTCAAGGCTCAGTTAGTAGCAGTGTTGATATTGATCAACATGAGTTGTTCAACAGCAACAAAGCAAAGTTGTTCAATGCCATACAATGCTTTCCCTCATTTTCTCAAGAAGGTCTTGGTAAGACTAACTTGATTTCACACTCTCGCCCGCTGTAGAGAAGGCTATGTATGCGGAAATCGATAGGATGTTGCAGCTTGGGGTAATAGAAAAATCGGAAAGCGGGTGGTCTTCTCCAATTGTCATGGTGACCAAGCCAGGCAAAGTTAGAATTTGCCTCGATTGTCGTAAAGTCAACAGTTTCACTGAGAAAGATGCATACCCACTTCCGCAAATTAGCGTTATTCTAAGTCGTTTGCCAAAAGCCGAGTACAGCTTGGACCTGAAAGATGCCTATTGGGAGGTACCCTTAGAAGTCCAATCCCGTGACAAGACGGCGTTTACTGTACCTGGAAGACCCCTTTATCAATTTAAAGTGATGCCGTTCGGGTTGTGCAACGCCACTAGCACAATGTCCCGACCAATGGATAAAGTTGTACCAGCACATCTCAGAAACGAAGTGTTCGTTTATTTGGATGACCTTTTAATAGTGTCAGATAGCTTTGAAAGACATTTAGATGTTTTAAGAGAAAAATCTCTTCACATTAAGCGTACAGGTCTGACGATCAATATTGGCAAAAGTCATTTCTACATGCGACGTGTGCGCTATTTGGGCCACATAATTGGTGACGGTGGAATTCGAACTGACCCTGAAAAGATTAAAGCCATCCGAGATTTTCCTGTTCCGAAAACCTTACGAGGATTGAGGAGTTGTATGGGGTTATGTGGATAATATCGAAAGTTCGTTCCTAATTTCGCATCGCTTGCTTCTCCTTTGACCGATTTGATGACGACGAAAAGGAAATTCAGTGTCACGACTGAAGCGTTAAGAGCGTTTGAAGTACTGAAATCACGCCTTAGCGAAGCTCCAGTGTTGTGCAGTCCTGATTTCTCAAAACCATTCGCAATACATTGCAATGCCAGCAAAACGGGTGTTGGTGCTGTGTTGGTTCAGGTTGCAGAAAATGGAGACAAGCGTCCTGTCGCTTTTATCTCAAAAAATTAAACAAAGCTCAGCGAAATTACACGGTCACGGAACAAGAATGTTTAGCGACGATTGTAGCTCTCAAAAACTTTCGTGCTTACGTGGAGGGTCACGAATTCACCATCGTGACCGACCACGCATCTCTAAAATGGTTAATGTCCAATCATGACTTGAATTCTAGACTAGCTCGATTGGCTTTAGCATTGCAAAGGTATCGGTTTAAAATAGAGCATCGCAAAGGATCCTTGAATGTGGTACCAGATTCTTTATCGAGAGTTAATGAGGATGTGGTGGCAGCAATTGATTTACAAAAAGGTTTCAAGCTGAACACTTGACCGGCGAACAGCTACACGATTAGTACGCTTGGAAGCCCTGGGTACCTAAAGAATTGGTTCCAGAGATCCTTTTCCAAGTACACGATAGCCCTCTGAGTTCGCATGGCGGCATACACAAGACCATTGAAAGGGTGAGAAGATATTATTTTTGGCCCGGGCTTGTGTCTGACGTTAAAGCGTACATTAACGCTTGTGAGGTATGCAAAACTACAAAGTCACCTAATAGTTCTCTTAGACCGCCATTGGGAAAGGCTCGTCTTTTCATTGACTTTCTTGGGCCCTATCCGGGCTCAAAAAGCAGAAATATTGAAATATTTATCGTTCTTGACCATTTTTCAAAATATGTATTCTTAAAACCGGTCAAAAGGATAAATGCTTCCCTGATAACCAAGTTTCTCGAAGAAGAGTTATTCATGACTTTCGGCGTTCCGGAAACAATAGTTTCTGACAATGGATCGCAGTTTCGTTCAGAAGCGTTCAAAAAGTTGACGCAACAATACGGCATTAATCACACTTTCGCTGCTGTTCATTCACCTCAAGCAAACGCTTCCGAAAGAGTAAATCGTTCTGTCATATCGGGAATTCGAGCTTATGTACGCCCGAATCAGAAGGATTGGGACGAGTGTTCAAATCAAATATGCTGTGCTTTGAGGTCTTCTGTACACTCAAGCATTGGAACCTCGCCTTATTATATGGCTTTCGGAAAACACATGGTCACATCTGCGTCAACTTATTCATTGCTCAGGGAGTTGAACATGCTCGATGATCGATCCTTAACGTTTGATCGGACCGATTCGTTCGACATTGTTCGAAAGAAGGCGTGCAAACAAATGAAAAAAAAGCATGAGGAAAACGAAAGCGATATAATTTACGTTCAAGAGTAGTGACTTTTGCTCCAGGACAAGAAGTGTTCCGTCGCAATTTTAAACAGAGTTGCTCCCAAACTGGCTACAACGCCAAGTTTGGTTCAGCTTTTGTAAAGGCCCAAGTTCGGAAAAACTTAGGCAATTCGTACTATGAACTTGAAGATTTGCAAGGACTTTTATTAGGCAATTATCACGCCAAGGACATTCGGCAGTGATGTCGCTTCAGGCGGTATCATCCTAGGGTATCTACATGAAAGAAATACCCTAGTGTGATTGTAGCGGGGGGGTTTTGTAACGAAAGTATGCCGCCCAAAATCGTGGCTCAACACTGTTGCCACGTAGACAATTGCAGTGCGAGCTTTCGGGTTGTCAGCTGCGACAGAGGTGCTATTAAAAGCTGAGCTTTCGCACGTGCAGTGGACACCAGCTGCAGAATGCGCATGTGCAGCCAACTTCATTTGTCCCGGTTCCGGTCTCGTTCTTTTCTCTGAGACCGGCCGAGCGAACAGGCAAGACGTTGGAGGAAGGAAATTTAATCTTTTCGCATCCATTATACGGAGCACAACATCTTATTATTTTTATCGCAATTGGTAAGCAAAAACTAAAATTCTTTTGGAATTAAAACAATTTTTATTAGAAAAAAAACTACAAAAACAATTTTTGTCGCAGGTCGCATTACCAAACCTTTTCCTGTGTGCCCTTTAGCTCTTTATTTAGTTTCCATAGCGCCTGCTTCGGCGCAGGCGTATCTAACGCCACTCGATCGTCATCCTGTGGGCCCTATTGGCCAACGGAGCACCCCTTCTTGGCCAACGGAGCACCCCTTCTTGGCCACCGGAGCACCGCACCAGATCTCTTTGGCCACCAGTACGGCTGACCAGCTGAGCCCATTATTCAGATAGATACGCCAGTAAGCCAATAGGCTAAAACAAACAAACAAAATCAAAGTGAAATAAAACAAAAGTTTTAAATCCAAGAAAAGTTGAAAAGTTTATAAAACAAGAAATATGTACAACAAAAACAATTCGAAGACGTGAAGTAAAACAGTGAAGTGAAAAAATTCCAATAAACAATTTGTTAATATTCATGTACAATGAAAAAAAAATTTTATACGCATTAAACTAGATAGAATCCACGATGTGCTATGAAATGAAATGATTAGAAATCAAATGAATCGCAAAAATTGTTTAAAAACAAATGGAAATATTTAATTTTTATAGTTGATATATATATTTTTTTCCTGTATGTTAAAATTCCATTACATTTGGTTTTGTTGTTGATTAATTTGATGAATGAAATGAAACAATACTTTGTGATCTTTGTGGTGAGAAATGATAATGTGCTTAATCGATTAGATATATATTTATTTTTTTTATTAGCCCAAAAATTTTGAGCTCAACAAGCCCCACGGAAGATCAATCTACCGCCGCTTGGAGAAAATGTGAGTTTATTACATTTTTAATTTTTCTTATTATTTTTCCACATTTTTGCACATTATTTTTTTTTTTTTACGCTTATATTGATCGCAAAGTCCACATTTATGATAGCAAAAAAAAAAACAATTTTCTTAGAGATAAAACAACAAACCAAAAAACAAATTATATATACAATTGCAAATTTAAAACGTTATTTCTTAATTCTTTCGTATAATTTAAATCATTTTTTTTTGTTTGCTTTAAATTTGTATTATTTTTGTTATGCTCATGAAGAACGTCGACAAGAAAAGTAAATAAGTAATAATTATGGACTAATTATATTTTATTATTGTCGAATCATGCAGTGACTCCACTGTCGTAGGGTGACGTAAAGGGATCACCAGAATGTTTTCTGAGGTGTGATCAGAATGGGAGGGCTTAGCATCCACATAATAGCTGTGGAACATGGTTAACCATCTCTCTCTCTTTCTCTCTCTTTCTCTCTGATTTCCTTTTCATATTTCCTTTGGCTGAAGTTATCTCTCGTCCGGGACAAGCTTATAGCTTCAATTTCTTTCGTCGCAGCACGCTCAATTCTAGTCCTATTGATAATAATATGTTGCGAAAAAAAAGGACGTTGTACAAGCAAGACCACCACCCCCAAAGCCGACGAGCTAGAGCCGGATTCTAAAGCGTGCCCCGCAAATGCAACAGTCCTTTTGCCTTAGTGCTGTACACTCAAGCATTGGAACCTCGCCTTATTATATGGCTTTCGGAAAACACATGGTCACATCTGCGTCATCTTATTCATTGCTCAGGGAGTTGAACATGCTCGATGATCAATCCTTAACGTTTGATCGGCCCGATTCGATCGACATTGTTCGAAAGGAGGCGTGCAAACAAATGAAAAAAAAAGCATGAGGAAAACGAAAGGCGATATAATTTATGTTCAAGAGTAGTGACTTTTGCACCAGGACAAGAAGCGGGGGGGTTTTGTAACGGCGCCTGAAGCAAATATTCCTTTATAATTTCTTCGCCTAAAAGTCTGGTATAGACTATGGGCTCGACTGGGCTTGAAGCACTAACCAAATAACACATAGATGTGTCATATTGCCAAAAAACGAGAAGTTCATATGTGCCAACTGTGGTGAGGATCATATGTCAAGCTTTAAGGGCTGTCAGGTCAGAATTGACCTGAACAAAAAACTAAAGCCAGCGACTGCAGAGCAGCACCAGAAATAACCATCGACAAGGTCCAACAGCACAATTTATCCCACACGCTGCCGTTAGAAATTGATTCTCATATGCTGATTTGGTAAAATCAAAGGGGGAGGAACATGTACCAGTAAAACCAGGCTACTCTCGATCTCGCAATGCTAATGAAAATCCTAGACAAGATGACAGATTCACCATCCTGGAAAAAGCGGTCCACGACATAAACTCCAGATTGGATCAAGACCAAGAAACAATGGAAGCAAATAGAGCCTTTCGTGACCTGGTACAAAAACTCATATCAAAATGATCAATACACTAATAAAAATCGGATTGTGAAACGCACGAGGATTGATCAAGAACGTTGAAGAGCTTCGACTTTTCCTTTGTGCCAACAAAATCGACATAATGCTTCTAACTGAAACGCATATGCGTCCTGGACAACAAATATACCTACCTGGATACGACCAATACTACGCTAATCATCCCAGCGGTACCTCAAAGAGTGGAGCTGCTGTGCTAATTCGCTCGAGCATTTCACACTCCCAGACTGAGCCTATTTTATGGATGAAACTACAAGCAGCTAGTGTAAATATCCTGACGAACGGTGGATGCATCAAAGTTTCCTCCCTTTACCTGCCTCCCAGTGAACCTTGGAGTAAGGCCGACTTTGACCAACTGCTATCGGCCTAGGGTAATAGGTTCATTGCAGGCGGAGATTTCAACGCCAAACATCAATGGTGGGGCAACCTAAGATCATGCACTCGAGGAAGGAGATTGCAAGACGCCATAACAAGCAGCACATGCCAAATTTTTGCTACAGGAGACATGAGCTTTCTTCGGATCACTTACCAGTATTAGCAGATCTGCATCAAACAGCACAGGTCAAGCAGAAGAAGCAAAATATTCTCCCACATGGCTGTCGAACAGAGGACTTTAGAACAGATCTAGAGAACAGAATAAACCTGAACATGGAAATAAACAGCCCAGAAGATATAGACGACGCTGTCTCTATTTTTATGCGTAATATATCCCTGGCTGCATCCTTTTCGACACCACCAACCTCTTGTTCTCAAAGTCAGAGTCACCAAGCTACGCTACCACCAAATGTTGCCGCACTCCTGAGCATGAAAAGAAGAGTACGAAAAGAATACGTAAGAACGAGAGATTTACGTGTTTACCAAATCTACAGAAGACTGTCTAATCGTGTTCAAAAAGCGCTTTCCAGAGGTAAGCAAGTCAAGATAGATGGGATTCTAGAGGAAGCTAGTCCGGATGCGTCTACCAATTACTCTCTCTGGAGACTTACAAGCCGCCTAAAGAGACAGGCAATCCCAAAAACCCCAATTAAGAGCCTCACCGGTGGATGGTGTTTCTCCAGCCAAGAAAAGGCTGAAGTATTTGCAGACAGCCTTGAAAGTAGATTTATGCCATTTAACTTCACAAATGAGGTTACACGAAGGCCAGCCATGGAGCGCAAGATGTACGCAGTTTCGGTGTTTATGGACATCAAACAGGCGTTTGATAGAGTGTGGCATGACGGTCTGCTCTTCAAACTAAGAGGCAGCCTTACCCCACAGTTGTTTCAGCTCGTCAGAAGCTTGCAGTGCTCACAAGAAGCGTAAGCATTGGCATTGCTACTGAAGCACTGCAGCAGTATGTAAGCTCCTTCGAAGCCTGGGCTCGGAAATGGAACATAGGCATCAACAGCAGCAAGTGTGCGAACGTTACATTCGCCACAAGACCACTTTCTTGCGGAAACATCACCATGCAAGTCTCCATATTGTCACACAAGCGAAGTCAAAAGTACCTTGGTGTTATACTGGACAGAAGGCTGAACTTCAAAATGCACACCACCATGGTCAAGAAAACGGTCATGGAAAAAGCTGGGAAAATGGCCTGGCTACTTGCACCGTCTAATAAGCTCTCCCTTTGTAGTAAAGTTCGTATCTACAAAACCATCCTCACACCGATCTGGAGCTACGCTGTCCAAATCTATGGTATTGGAGCTCAGACAAATCTAAACAAAATAAGAGTAGCCCAAGCAAAAATATCACTATCTAATGCCCCCTGGTACATGCGCACAAGAGATATAGAGAGGGATCTTAAGGTCCCCAAGGTTGGCAATGCTATCCAGAAGCATTCGAACAATTTTCTACAGAGAATGGATTTTAATCCCAATCCTTTAGCGAGAAGGCTAAGAAATGCTCCAAAAAAGAGAAGACTAAAGAGGTGCCATCCACAGGACCTTTCGACGAGGTCCCTAGTATAGTAACCAATTAGCCAATAACTTTAACCAATAGATTTACGTAAATACATCATAATATGATTAATTGTTAATAATTGTTAAGGTATAACTTGTCAAGCTGTCAATAAGGTAGCAGAACACAAGTTAAATAATAAAATATACAAATTTTTAACAAAAAAAAAAAAAAAAAAGATGAGCACGGGTGTATTTCGTTGCGCTGTGCTATCGTTTCTATGTATGCGTATGTGTATGTACACGTTGGCGCATATGAGTATGCGTGTGCATATGAAGTTTTGCAACTGCGCGACAAGCGGCTAGCGCAAGTCATTTTTGTTCTTCTGAGATGAAAGTCTTGAGAACGAAGATGACTTTTGTCAAAGTGAAATGACAAGAGTTTTAAATCCAAGAAAAGTGGAAAAGTTTATAAAACAAGAAATATGTACAACTAAAACAATTCGAAGACATGAAGTAAAACAGTGAAGTGAAAAAATTCCAATAAACAATTTGTTAATATACATTTGAATAATATACAATAAAAAAAAAAAATGTTACACACATCAAACTAGATAGAATCCACGATGTGCTATGAAATGAAATGATTAGAAATCAAATAAATCGCAAAAATTGTTTAAAAGGAAATGAAAATATTTAATTTTTATAGTTGATATACATTTTTTCTTGTATGTTAAAATTCCATTACATTTGGTTTTGTTGTTGATTAATTTGATGAATGAAACAATAATTTGTGATCTTTGTGGTAAGAAATGATAATGTGCTTAATCGATTAGATATATATTTATTTTTTTTATTAGCCCAAAAATTTTAAGCTCAACAAGCATCACAGAAGATCAATCTACCACCGCTTGGAGAAAATGTGAGTTTATTACTTTTTATACCCGCTACCCATAGGGTAGAAGGGTATTATAACTTAGTGCCAACAGAAAATGTATGTAACAGGCAGAAGGAGGCATCTCCGACCCCATAAAGTATATATATTCTTGATCAGTGTCAACAGCCGAGACGATATAGCCCTGTCCGTCTGTCTGTGTGTATGAACACCTGGATCTCAGAGACCATCTGTGCTTAATACTCTTAGTATACCCTGTAATTTTGGTAAAAATCGGATAAGTAGAACAAATGTTATTCGTTAAATTATTTATCAAAATTGTTGTGCCCAATGCATATGGACGTTTTAAGCGTGTGAATGACCTAGAGATATCAAATTTGGTGACAGTATTTGTGTAGGTCTTACACAGATCAAGTTTGTTTTAGATTTTTGCCACGCCCCTTTCTGCCCCCAAAAAACTGTAAAACCGTAATAATAGACCTAGAGCATTGAATTTTGGTATGCATACTAACAATGATAGTCAGAATGACTCCTGTGAATTTGGTTGAGATTGAATGAAAAACAAGGAAGTTATTAAAGAATCAATTTTATATGCAAAATTCACTTGCAGCTGCTCACGCTTTGTTTGTTTAGTTGACAGTGTGACCATGTCGGTGTTGTGGATTTTTACCCGCTATTTTCAAATATATACAAACAAAACACAAGTTTCAGTATATTTTTGGTATATTTGTTGTTAAAATATCATTTAAATTTTTTGTTTTCTCTCGAAATGGGTTGCGGGTATCATACGGTCGAGCACTCTCGACTGCAGCTTTCTTACTTGTTTTTTGTTTGCTGTAAATTTGTATTATTTTTGTTATGCTCATGAAGAACGTCGACAAGATAATTAATTAGTGCTTTCTTTCGTTACACTTTACATCGAATAAACTTCTAACCATGCTTAATCTAGGACTAGAGCAGGGTCTCGTTTTAAGGAAGACACCTTCGTTCGTACCGTCAGATGTGTCTCTATTCCGGACTTCACTCAGCACTTGAGGGGGGAGGAGTAACCGTCTCTACCCTATTCGTAGAGATGTAGAGTCTGCGACGAACTCGAAGAGGCACGATCCAACTGGACACAATCGGGAACTACCGTTATAAACAGACAAGAGAAGACAGAATCGCGAAGTGGCGATTGTTTTCGGTTGAGTCAGTCGAGTGTGAACATCGCTAATGGACAGACGTTACAAAATAAAAGAAAACACGAATAAATAATAAAGTGTATATTTCGAATTAACTAATCAAAAGGGGACATCTACACCACTATTGTTGTCAACATATTGGCAACTCGCGGGCCGTGGGGACGCACCACCTAGCGTTTGGCAAAAGACAATCGCGAACACATAAGTTAATTATTTATTTTGAAATAATAACAAAAAAATTTGATCAAAGTTCCAACTGGAACCGACGGTTCCAACTGGAACCGTTCTTTATTGATTCAAATTAGAGACTAAAAACTAAAGTTTAAGCTAGCCCTATATAAAGCTGTGAGTTTCAGCAGCGGCGTTGACTGCGCTGCTTCTGGTTGGCGAGTTGGGTGCATTTCGCGATGTTCTTGGAATTGGCTTGCACCGGCATGTGGCGGATGTGTTGGGCAACTTGGTTTTGGTCTTCTTCGAATCTTACAGGTGCACTCGGCGCGTGCAGGAAGTTGGTCAGACGCTGAGTCTGCATATTGGACATGTGGGATTTTGGTTGATAATATTACGTCGTTACACACTAGATAAATGACTTAATATCAAGTTTTTAAGAATGGAAAACGAAGAAGCATTATTATACATTGTATAGGGTAGAAGGGTATTATAACTTAGTGCCAACAGAAAATGTATGTAACAGGCAGAAGGAGGCATCTCCGACCCCATAAAGTATATATATTCTTGATCAGTGTCAACAGCCGAGACGATATAGCCATGTCCGTCTGTCTGTCCGTCTGTCTGTCTGTATAAACACCTAGATCTCAGAGACTATTAGATATAGAGACAGCAAATTTGAAACAAAGGTTCCTGCATTCCCTACACAGATCAAGTTTATTTCAAAAGTTGGATGCCACGCCCCCTTCGCCCACAATATGCATAAATCTAAAAAAAGTCCGGTTTTTTTATGTAAATCGCGTATAACTCCAAAAGTTCTTTGTGTAATCTTGTGTAATTTGGTGTAATCTGTGCCTCATACTCTTAGTATACCCTGTTATTTTGGTAAACATCGGAAAAGTAGAACAAAAGTTATTTGCTAAAATAATTATTAAAATAGTTGTGCCCGATGCATATGGACGTTTTAAGTGTTTGAATGACCTAGAGATATCAAATTTGGTGACATTATTCGTGTAGGTCTTACGCAGATCAAGTTTGTTTTAGATTTTTGCCACGCCACTTTCCTCCCCCTAAAACTGGAAAAGCCGTAATAATGGACCTAGAGCATTGCATTTTGGTATGCATAATAATAATTATAGTCTCAATGACTCTTGTGAATTTGGTTGAGATCGAATGAAAAACATGAGAGTTAGTAAAGAATCAATTTTATATGCAAAATTCACTTGCAGCTGCTCGCGCTTTGTTTGTTTAGTTGACAGTGTGACCATGTCGGTGTTGTGGATTTTTACCCGCTCTCTCGAAATGGGTTGCGGGTATCATACGGTCGAGCACTCTTGACTGTAGCTTTCTTTTTTGTTTCTTATACAATGGTAATCGTTATAGTTAGAACGTAAAATACGAAAAGGGTTATGTAAGGGATAGTCTTCACTACAAAGTGAAAGGGAGAGATGTAAAAGAGTGTTAGCACTTCAGTTAAGATCCCGAAGGGCAAACAAAAGAAATAGTTTTTGTACGGACTCTATGCTTTCCTGATGAATCTTATATTGGGGACACCAAATACAAGAGTCATATTCAAGAATAGGTCGAACAAGATAAGTATAAAGAATTTTAGTGATGTAGGGATCATTAAATTCTTTCGACTAGCGCTTAATGAAACCAAGGACACCTATTGCACGATCAGTTATAGCCAAGATGTGCTTGTCAAATTTAAGTTTAGGATCGAGCTGAATACCTAGATCTTTAACATACTCAATACACTCAAGAGGTTTTGCATGTAGAAAATAAGTATTGTTAAAAGGCAAAACGCCTGTAAAAACACATTACGTTACATTTGTTGCAATTAAGATTTAAAAGATTTATTTGACACCAAGATTGGAAGCTATCAAGATCAGCTTGCAGCATTTGACCAGATTGACAATCTACTGACGATAAACAAAGCTTGACATCATCAGTATACATTAACACACGAGAAAATTTAATAACGGATGGAAGATCATTAATAAACAATGTAAATAACAAGGGACCAAGGTGAGGTACACCGGAAGTGACCTTAACAGACTTGGAGACTAAGCCGTTAAAATACACTTTCTGTGTTCTGAAATTAAAAAAACTAGATATCCAGATCATTAAGTTTTTGGGAAACCCCAAGAGATAAAGTTTATGTAGTAATAGTGAGTGATTAACAGAGTCAAAAGCTTTACTGAAATCAGTATAAATAACGTCAGTTTGCATTTTGTTTTGGAAACCATAAATTACCAAAAAAGTGACCTCCAGTAAGTTAGTGGTAGTAGATCTATATTTCATAAACCCATGCTGGCATGGTGAGATAATAGATCTACAATAATGTTGTAACTGTGAGGCTATTATTTTCTCAAACAGTTTCGGAATAGCAGATATTCCTCTACAATTCTCAGCATTTCCATTTTTATGGAGAGGAATAATTAAAGATTCCTTCCAATAGTTTGGAAAAGAACATAAGTCCATTGACAAATTAAAAAGAATGTATAAAGGAATTAATAACGCCTCAGTACACACCATCTGGTCCTCGTGAAAATACAGGCTTTAGAATCTTTAAATTATTTAATAGCGAACTTTTAGTAATTAATGGTTCAAAAATGCAATGTGCGTCATTTATCTGATACGAATAAGGCAAAACCAATCAAACGCTTTGAGATCTATATGTAATTTCAAAAAAATCAGCAAATAAATCAGCAATAGACTGATTGGTATCCGGTATGGATCGTTGATGAACCACGCTTCATATTAACAAAGTTACTGTGAAACCGCCGTCCACAATTTACGATGTAGTCATTGTAACACTGTGTATTATGGACAATAAAATTTGATCGTGCAATCGAATAACAAGAGAAGTTAAAGGAAGAGTTAGATTCTTTAAACTTCTTGTAATTTCTCGACATTTTTTTTTTAAGGTATGTCAATTCCCGTGTAAGCCAAACAGGCTTGTTATACCTATTTGGTTTACGCAATGGGACACATATGTCGAATGAAGAGTTTAATGTAGTATAAAACAGTTCAGTTGCATTATCAATGTCCCTACACTCGCAAAGAGGAGACCAGTCAGTGTTCGACTGCATCCAAGAGAGTTAATTAAAATCAGTGTTAGGAAAATGACGCACGTGTTGCAATCTCGTAGCAGAGTATGCTACGTTCATCAACACTTCTAAAGTAGGATAATAAGGATCTTCAGGAAGGGATAAAGGTTCAGATCGGGAGACAGATGAAGGAACATATGAACAAGTTATAACAAGTAAGAAAGCTACAGTCGAGAGTGCTCGACCGTATGATACCCGCAACACATTTCGAGAGAAAACAAAAAACTTAAATGATATGTTAACAAAAATATACCAAATATACTAAAACTATTTTTTTTGTATATATTTGAAAATAGCGGGTAAAAATCCACAACACCGTTATGGTCACACTGTCAACTAAACAAACAAAGCGCGGGCAGCTGCAAGTGAATTTTGCATATAAAATTGATTCTTTTTTTATTCGAACTCAACCAAATTCACAGGAATCATTATGAATATAATTATTATTATGCATCCCAAAATGCAATGCTCTTGGTCTATTATTACGGCTTTTACAGACTTTTGGGGGCGGAAAGGGGCGTGGCATCCAACTTTTGAAATAAATTTGATCTGCGTAGGACCTATAGGAGTACTGTCCCCAAATTTGGTAGCTCTAGCTCTTATAGTCTCTGAGATCTAGGTGTTCATACAGACGGACAGACGGACAGACGGACATGGCTATATCGTCTCGGCTGTTGACACTGATCAAGAATATATATAGTTTATGTGGTCGGAGATGCCTCCTTCTACCTGTTACATACATTTTCAGTTGGCACTAAGTTATAATACCCTTCTACCCTATGGGTAGCGGGTATAAAAATACAAACACCATGAACGGACAATTTTACAGCTACGAATTCTAAATCGACAGCACAATCAATTGAAACTATTTCAGAGGTGAAAGCAACGTCTACTGCGATTAAAACCTCACCTCCACGACGAAGAGGAGTGCGATCTCCTCTATAAATATTATATCTACTTGAAAGGATTTCGAAGTTTATAATGTCTGGCCTAAGCCAAGTCTCCGAAAAAGCGACGACATTATATAGAAAGGACAGACTACTAAGAGAGAGATTTTTAAGTTTGCTACACATGAATGCTGGGTTAGATTAATATTGCTTAAACACCCCCAGAGATTTCATATTTTAATTTTAATTGAATTATTTTTTTTCTATTTTAAACTATAAAAATATTTTTAATCATAATGTTACTCTTTTAGTCATAATTATATTAATTTCTTCAATGTCGACTGTTCATAATCGACTTTAAATAAAAAATAAATAAACAGAACTCTCATGTTCTGGTAACCAATTGAGAAGGATGTTAGTTTTTGTAGCTACAGAGCTTTTACTCGAAACAGAAGGAAATTCAACTACAAATTCAATTACATGATCTGGCCAGAACTTTTTACAGCAAATGTTGCTAAATTGATCGGCAGGAACAGTAATTTTAATAGACGATATTTCCCGGGGATAATTAAATTGAAATTTGTCCACTGAAACATTGGTTTCAGATTTGGCCAGAATAAAAGCCATGACTTCATCCGAAGTTTGATGAGGGGTAAGCCTGGAAACAAAAATGTGTTTCTTTGGAGGAAGGCCAACAAGTGATTTTAGATTAACCACAGCCGTATCTACGGATGCAACTACAGCCTTGGAATGCTAACCAACAGAAACTGCTGGAGTAGTTAAAGCTTCAGTCCATACAATGACTGAAATATGACCGTCGCCGGAGTTAGCAGGAACAATATCCATGGGTAGAACATTATTCTCGTCACTACTAACTATTATTGGAGGAGCAGCAGAAGAAAGATTAATTAATGCAGGAACAGACGGAGCAGACAAATGATTTGGGTGTTTGGAAAGTTCATTAGCGCTTATGGACAACCTCGGATCAAAAACTTTCATACTTTTGAATTCATCATCCAGCGCTGAGAAACCTTCAAACAGTTTTTTAAACCTTCCAAAGATATCTCCAAAGCCTTTCTTGGTCTGTCGCACTAAGCCCATAATGGCCATCTCCACATCCCTGCATGATTCACATGTCTATTTCAAGCCTGATTTGGACTCAATCAGGTCAATAATGCGCCCATTGAGGCCAGCGCATTTTTCGTGCGACACATTGTCGCACAGCTAGCAGCAAACAAGCCCCATTCTTACGTTTTCACGAACAGACAAACATGGTGATAAGAACAAAAATTTGAAACAAAAGCAGACAGCAAAAAATAAAATTTTTTACAAAAGTGTATATTTAAAAATAAAAAAAAAATAAGCATATAAATAAATAAAATTAGTGTGCACAGAAAAATGCTTTACTTGTAAAAGCGCGGGCACGACCGAAAACAAGAAACCGCAAACGGAATAAATGAGAGCAAATAGAGAGCGCAATAGTGCAAGAGTATGAAAAGCAACAATAAATTGAACGCAGTGTTAAAATAATATGTAAACAATGTATGCCTTGCAATTTGTTTTTGCAATTTTATACAGATCAAACAAATTGCGAAATAATCAATGATTCACATGGTAAACTACTCATTTTAAAGAAAAGTAAAACACTGAAAACACAGCTAATAGCGATTACTTGTGTAAATTAATTTATATAAGGTAACACAAATGAAAGTGATACCAAAGTAAGCGAAGGAAAAAAAAAACGTCCATTGGAATGCGAAGCGGTAGTAGATCTATATTTCATAAGCCCATGCTGGCATGGTGAGCTAATAGATCTACAATAATGTTGTAACTGTGAGGATATTAATTTCTCAAACAGTTTCGGAATAGCAGACAATTTGGATATTCCTCTATAATTTTCAGCATTAAATTTATTTCCATTTTTATGGAGAGGAATAATTAAAGATTTCTTCCAATAGTTTGGAAAAGAACATAAATCCATTGGCAAATTAAAAAGAATGTACAAAGGAATTAATAACGCCTCAGCACACACCAAAGTTATAGAATCTCCTCGGATCACTGCGAAACCGCCGTCCACAAGTCATTGGAAATGCCTCCTTCTGCCTGTTACATACATTTTCTGTTGGCAATAAGGTATAATACCGCTCTACCCTATGGGTAGCGGGTATAAAAAGAGGATTTTAAAATACTTCAATGGAGACTGAAATTTGTCAAAATTATGTATGATTTGAATCCATACACAACATTAAACACCCCGAGACAAATATTGTTATAAAAGTTGACCAAAAATTAAAAAAAGGCAGAATTAAAAAAAATTGAATTATTGAATATTTCATTTTTTAGACCATATAAAAAAGGGGGTCGCTTCATTGAATTTGTAAATAAATGTATTTTGCAACCAAAATAATTTCATGTCAAAACCAGTAAGAAAGCTACAGTCGAGAGTGCTCGACCGTATGATACCCGCAACCCATTTCTAGAGAAAACAAAAAACTTAAATGATATTTTAACAAAAATTATACCAAATATACTGAAACTTTTTTTTTGTATATATTTGAAAATAGCGGGTATAAAAATCCATAGCATACCGACATGGTCACACTGTCAACTAAACAAACAAAGCGCGAGCATCTGCAAGTGAATTTTTCATATAAAATTGATTCTTTAATAACTTCCTTGTTTTCAAGTCGATCTCAACCAAATTCACAGGAATCCTTGAGAATATAATTATTATTATGCATACCAAAATTCAATGCTCTAGGTTTATTATTACGGCTTTTACAGATTTTGGGGGTGGAAAGGGGCGTGGCAAAAATCTAAACCAAACTTGATCTGCGTAAGACCTACACGAATATTGTCACCAAATTTAATATCTCTAGGTCATTCACACACTTAAAACGTCCATATGCATTGGGCACAACAATTTTGATAAATAATTTAACGAATAACTTTTGTTCTACTTATTCGATTTTTACCAAAATTAAAGGGTATATTAAAAGTGTCAAGCGCAGATGGGTTACCAAATTACACATCATTACACGAAGAACTTTTGGAGTTATACGCAATTTACATAAAAAAAAACTTGACTTTTTCTAGATTAATGCTTATTGTGGGCGAAGGGGGCGTGGCACCCAACTTTTGAAATAAACTTGATCTGCGTAGGGTATGAAGGAATCTTTTTGCCAAATTTGGTGTCTCTATGTCTTATAGTCTCTGAGATCCAGGTGTTCATCCAGACAGACAGACGGACAGACTGACAGACGGACAGACGGACAGGCGGACAGGCGGACATGGCTATATCGTCTCGGCTGTTGACACTGATAAAGAATATATATACTTTATGGGGTCGGAGATGCCTCCTTCTGCCTGTTACATACATTATTTGTTGGCACTAAGTTATAATACCCTTCTGCCCTATGGGTAGCGGGTATAAAAATATCAAGAGAGGCAGCGAAACATCGTAGGAAAATTGAAAAAAAAAACATATTTTCTAACTGGAGGCAGATAATGTGCAAATTAAAACATCATACAAATTAAATTAATGAAAAGTATTAGAGAAACAATTAAAATAATTGCAAATGTGCGAAATACAGAAACAACATCCAAATATAAAACTATTCGAATTGTAAAAAAAAAAAAAAACAAAAATTACAGATATGGAAGAAATATAAAAACGAAATTGTGCACTGGACAAACTTAATTATGATTTTGTGCCCGATAAAATATTTGCTTATACAATTTAAATTATTAATTGAAATCAAATCAAAGGTTAAAATAAAAGATAACCAGTAAGAAAGCTACAGTCGAGAGTACTCGACCGTATGATACCCGCAACCCATTTCGAGAGAAAACAAAAAATTTAAATGATATATTAACAAAAAATATACCAACTATACTAAAATTAGTTTTTTGTATATATTTGAAAATAGCGGGTAAAAATCACAACACCGTTATGGTCACACTGTCAACTAAACAAACAAAAAAACGGGCAGCTGCAAGTGAATTTTGCATATAAAATTGATTCTTTAATAACTTCCTTGTTTTTCATTCGATCTCAACCAAATTCACAGGAATCATTGAGAATATAATTATTATTACGCATACCAAAATTCAATGCTCTAGGTCTATTATCCTTTTGGGGGTGGAAAGGGGCGTGGCATCCAACTTTTGAAATAAACTTGACCTGCGTAGGAGTACTGTCCCCAAATTTGGTAGCTCTAGCTCTTATAGTCTCTGAGATCTAGGTGTTCATACAGACGGACAGACGGACAGACTGACAGACGGACAGACGGACATGGCTATATCGTCTCGGCTGTTGACACTGATCAAGAATATATATACTTTATGGGGTCGGAGATGCCTCCTTCTGCCTGTTACATACATTTTCTGTTGGCACTAAGTTATAATACCCTTCTACCCTATGGGTAGCGGGTATAAAAATTACTATTAAAAAATTATTATTTTTTGCTCGGGTTAATATGCGTTTACTTTGTGCTGCACCACTGGAGTTTGTCCAGTGCGCACAGCACAAGTCTGCAGCTCAGATTTGAGACAGTGGTTTACAAAGCCGCAAAAGGGTTCTTACCCCCAAAAGGTGGCACTGGGTCCCGGTCTGGCGAGTGTATCCGCGACTTCATTTCCAGGTACACCAGCGTGTCCTGGTACCCAGTATAGTGTTGTTACACGCTTAAAGCTAGTATAAGGTACCTAAGCATTGCCATACAAGTTCGGATTTTATCATATATGAATGCCTTTGGCAATCTGAAAATATAGCAATGACATTGCGCTTATAGCCTCTCGACATGTTAAAGGATGCACATTGTCATGTGGTGTGAATCTTCGCCTGAAAAATCCTGGCAAAATTATATTATAATAGCGATTCAGAGTACTTTAGTCTGGGCCCACAGACTCCTACCCCTGCCCCTTCATTGGTGAGTGAGTCATCTGTATACCACCTAATGGCGTGGGTTACCACACTGTAAGTAGTAGAGAGACTGCTCCACTCTTGTTTGCTGCTCAGCTCAGTTCTGAATAACTTCGAGAAGTTATATCTGATCCGCTGTTCATCTTGGGGTAGCCTAGCTAATAACTTGGAGCACGAGTGTTCCGGTAAGTTAGCTAGTTCCCCCAGTATCCTGTACTGCGATTTGATCGCAATATGCTATATATGAATATATAATAGTGGTAGACCCTGTAGGACGTCCAGTGCCGTCGATGGATAGGTTCGCATAGCGCCTGAGATACAAACACAGGCCAGTGTTTAGTGTTAGCACATTCGGTGCGTCTGGCCCAAACTACCGCACCATAGCTGACAATGGGTCTTACAATAGTTAGGTACATCCATCTCATTATTTTTGGCTGATTTCTTCACAACATGTTCAACATTTCAACATGCTCCCTCCAATTTAGTGGTTGATCAAGATACTTGATTTCTTTGGCAATCGGTTTAGTTGCTCCACCTATAACAACCGGCGTCAATGATCTAATTTTATAGGTATTTGTGAATGCAACAATTGAGGTTTTGGCTGGGCTAATACTCAGCTCCACTTCATTACACCACGCTAAACTCTGATTAGACCATCCGATATTCTCTCACATAGCGTGTGCTCGTATTTGCCCGCACATACTATGGATATGTCATCGGCATGACCCTGGCACACAATGCCCGCCTCTGCGAGTCTAACCAGAAGCTCGTCGATAAAGAGGCTCCACAGCAAAGGAGACAGGACTCCGCCTTGTGGATAACCTCTAGTTGTGAGTGCTCTCAGTATGGTTTTGATTACATCCACCTCTACTATCCTGGTATGAAGCAGCAGTGTTACGCAGCTGATTCGGTCTGCTTACTAAGTAAGTTTTTATGTAATTGTCCACTATTTCTATTTCTCTAGAGTCTTTAGCATGAAGGAGTTCAGGCTGATGGGCCTAAAGGATTTCGGGTGAAAGGGGTCCTTTTTGCCTACTTTAGGTAAAAAAATTACCCTGGCCGTTCTCCAAGCCGTGGGTGGATACCCCACAGCTGAACTACCTCTAAGAGATTTATCAGGTAAGGCAAAAGGTATTCGAGCCCTTTCTGTAGATGGATATGGCGAACACCACCCGTACCTGGTGCTGTATAAGGTAAATACTCTCACATGACGTATCATTTATAATATTACACAGTGGAAAATGAGTCTCAAATAGAAGGACTGCATTGTCTACTTAATTTTCGGTGTAGGTACCATTGACCTTCTTTAGGCAGAGTTGTGAGATACCATTGCATTTAGATACCTTGCGAGATTTATCACAGAAATTTCGAAAGTGGGCTCGCTTGCACCTCCGAATTTCTTTGTTGTACTCAGTGAGTTTGCCTCACTTTGTTTGGCCGTATTGTACACTGTCGTCCTAAGCAAGCTGAGATTGCTGTTCCACCAGGGGTTATTCCTGTTGGAGGCAACAGTTCTTTCGGGACAGCTGGCATGATAAGCATGCCTGACAGTGCTGACAATTCCGTTTGACAGGAAGTCTAGGTCTGTAAAAGTTCTTATCTTTTTACAGTTCATAAGCCTGTCAATACTCGTTACAAGAATTGCCTGATACCTAGCCCAGTAAGTATTATTTGAACGTTGATGTGCTAACAAACAGCACCATCAAGTGGCCCAACGACACCAAGCAAGGGCTTATTACCGCGCGGGCCGTGGGGGCGCACCACGTAGCGTGTGGCAACAGACAATCGCGAACATATAGCTTAAATATATTTTAATAAATTTAAAAATAACGTCGTTACACACTAGACAAATGACTTAATATCAAGTTTTTAAGAATATAAAACGAAGAAGCATTTTTTATTATATAATAGTAATCGTTATAGTTAGAACACAAAATACGGAAAGGGTTATGTAAGGGATAGTCTTCACTACAAAGTGAAAGGGAAAGATGTAAAAGAGTGTTAGCACTCCAGTTAAGATCCCGAAGGGCAAACAAAAGAAATTGTTTTTGTACGGACTCTATTCTTTCCTGATGAATCTTATATTGGGGACACCAAATACAAGAGTCATATTGAAGAATAGGTCGAACAAGATAAGTATAATGTATAATAACATATAATTCTTTCGACCTGCGCTTAATGAAAGCAATGACACCTATTGCACGCTCAGAAAATAAGTATTGTTAAAAGGCAAAACGCCTGTGAAAACACATTACGTTACATTTATTGCAATTACGATTTAAAATATTTATTTGACACCAAGATTGGAAGCTATCAAGATCAGCTTGCAGCATTTGACCAGATTGACAATCTACTGACGATAAACAAAGCTTGACATCATCAGTATACATTAACACACGAGAAAATTTAATAACGGATGGAAGATCATTAATAAACAATGTAAATAACAAGGGACCAAGGTGAGGTACACCGGAAGTGACCTTAACAGACTTGGAGACTAAGCCGTTAAAATACACTTGCTGTGTTCTGAAATTAAAAAAACTAGATATCCAGATCATTAAGTTTTTGGGAAACCCCAAGAGATAAAGTTTATGTAGTAATAGTGAGAGATTGACAGATTCAAAAGCTTTACTGAAATCAGTATAAATAACGTCAGTTTGCATTTTGTATTGGAAACCATTAATTACCAAAGAAGTGACCTCCAGTAAGTTAGTGGTAGTAGATCTATATTTCATAAACCCATGCTGGCATGGTGAGATAATAGATCTACAATAATGTTCTAACTGTGAAGCTATTAATTTCTCAAACAGTTTCGGAATAGCAGACAATGTGGATATTCCTCTATAATTCTCAGCATTTCCATTTTTATGGAGAGGAATAATTAAATATTCCTTCCAATAGTTTGGAAAAGAACATAAGTCCATTGACAAATTAAAAAGAATGTATATAGGAATTAATAACGCCTCAGCACACACCATCTGGTCCTGGTGATAAAACAGGCTTTAGAATCTTTAAATTATTTAATAGTGAACTTTTAGTAATTAATGGTTCAAAAATGCAATGTGCGTCATTTATCTGATACGAATAAGGCAAAACCAATCGAACGCTTTGAGATCTATATGTAATTTCAAAAAAATCAGCAAATAAATCAGCAATAGACTGATTGGTATCCGCTGTATTCTTTTAAAAAAAAAACAGTTGATGGATCGTTGATGAACCACGCTTCATATTAACAAAGTTATAGAATCTCCTCGGATCACTGTGAAACCGCCGTCCACAATTTACGATGTAGTCATTGTAACACTGTGTATTATGGACAATAAAATTTGATCGTGAAGTCGAATAACAAGAGAAGTTAAAGGAAGAGTTAGATTCTTTAAACTTCTTGTAATTTCTCGACATTTTTTTTTAAGGTATGTCAATTCCCGTGTAAGCCAAACAGGCTTGTTATACCTATTTGGTTTACGTAACAGGACGCATATGTCGAATGAAGAGTTTAATGTAGTATAAAACAGTTCAGTTGCATTATCAATGTCCCTACACTCGCAAAGAGGAGACCAGTCAGTGTTCGACAGCATCCAAGAGAGTTAATTAAAATGAGTGTTAGGAAAATGACGCACGTGTTGCAATCTCGTAGCAGAGTATGCTACGTTCATCAACACTTCTAAAGTAGGATGATAAGGATCTTTAGGAAGGGATAAAGGTTCAGATCGGGAGACAGATGTAAGGGAAGGATCCAAAACAAAAACCAGGTCAAGCATTCTATGTAATAAATTTGGAATAGCATTGATTTGACTCGATGATAATCCAAACAAATTATAGAGTTTAAAGCGTTGGAGTCAGAATTTTATAGCCAAGTCATTTCTGTAATGTTAAATTTACCAAAAACAACAAGACTATCGCGATCAGATGGCAAAGTATAGCCGAAAAATGTGAAGAATAGACAGAAGAATCAGAAGATGGAGGAACATATGAACAAGTTTTAACAAGTATGAAAGCTACAGTCGAGAGTGCTCGACCGTATGATACTCGCAACACATTTCGAGAGAAAACAAAAAACTTAATGATATTTTAACAAAAAATATACCAAATATACTAAAACTAGTTTTTTTGTATATATTTGAAAATAGCGGGTACAAATCTACAACACCGGTACCGACTTTTGGGGGCGGAAAGGGACGTGGCAGCTAACTTTTGAAATAAATTTGATCTGCGTAGGACCTATAGGAGTACTGTCCCCAAATTTTGTAGCTCTAGCTCTTATAGTCTTTGAGATCTAGGTGTTCATACAGACGGACTGACGGACATGGCTATATCGTCTCGGCTGTTGACACTGATCAAGAATATATATAGTTTATGTGGCCGGAGATGCCTCCTTCTGCCTGTTACATACATTTTCTGTTGGCACTAAGTTATAATACCCTTCTACCCTATGGGTAGCGGGTATAAAAATACAACCACCATGAACGGACAATTTTACAGCTACGAATTCTAAATCGACAGCACAATCAATTGAAACTATTTCAGAGGTGAAGGCAACGTCTACTGCGATTAAAACCTCACCTCCACTACGAAGAGGAGTGCGATCTCCTCTATAAATATTATATCTACTTGAAAGGATTTCGAAGTTTATAATGTCTGGCCTAAGCCAAGTCTCCGAAAAAGCGACGACATTATATAGAAAGGACATACTACTAAGATAGAGATTTTTAAGTTTGCTACACATGAATGCTGGGTTAGATTAATATTGCTTAAACACCCCCAGAGATTTCATATTTTAATTTTAATTGAATTATTTTTTTTCTATTTTAAACTATAAAAATATTTTTAATCATAATGTTACTCTTTTAGTCATAATTATATTAATATCTTCAATGTCGACTGTTCATAGTCGACTTTAAATACAAAATAAATAAACAGAACTCTCATGTTCTGGTAGCCAATTGAGAAGGATGTTAGTTTTTGTAGCTACAGAGCTTTTACTCGAAACAGAAAGAAATTCAACTACAAATTCAATTACATGATCTGGCCAGAACTTTTTACAGCAAATGTTGCTAAATTGATCGGCAGGAACAGTAATTTTAATAGACGATATTTCCCGGGGATAATTAAATTGAAATTTGTCCACTGAAACATTGGTTTCAGATTTGGCCAGAATAAAAGCCATGACTTCATCAGAAGTTTGATGAGGGGCAAGCCTGGAAACAAAAAGGTCAATAATGCGCCCATTGAGGCAAGCGCATTTTTCGTGCGACACATTGTCGCACAGCTAGCAGCAAACAAGCCCCATTCTTACATTTTCACGAACTTGGAAAATTTTATTTGAACAGACAAACATGGTGACAAAAAATAAAATTTTTTACAAAAGTGTATTTTTAAAAATAAAAAAAAATAAGCATATAAATAAATAAAATTAGTGTGCAAAGAAAAATGCTTTACTTGTAAAAGCGCGGGCACGACCGAAAACAAGAAACCGCAAACGGAATAAATGAGAGCAAATAGAGAGCGCAATAGTGCAAGAGTATGGAAAGCAAAAACAAATTGAACGCAGTGTCAAAATAATATGTAAACAATGTATGCCTTGCAATTTGTTTTTGCAATTTTATACAGATCAAACAAAGTGCGAAATAATCAATGATTCACATGGTAAACTACTCATTTTAAAGAAAAGTAAAACACTGAAAACACAGCTAATAGCGATTACTTGTGTAAATTAATTTATATAAGGTAACACAAATGAAAATGATAGCAAAGTATGCGAAGGAAAAAAACACGTCCATTGCAATGCGAAGCGGTAATAGATCTATATTTCATAAACCCATGCTGGCATGGTGAGCTAATAGATCTACAATAATGTTGTAACTGTGAGGTTATTAATTTCTCAAACAGTTTCGGAGTAGCAGACAATTTGGATATTCCTCTATAATTTTCAGCATTAAATTTATTTCCATTTTTATGGAGAGGAATAATTAAAGATTCCTTCCAATAGTTTGGAAAAGAACATAAATCCATTGACAAATTAAAAAGAATGCATAAAGGAATTAATAACGCCTCAGCACACACCAAAGTTATAGAATCTCCTCGGATCACTGCAAAACCGCCGTCCACAAGTAACGAGGTAGTCATTGGAAATGCTTCCTTCTGCCTGTTATATAAATTTTCTGTTGGCACTAAGGTATAATACCGCTCTACCCTATGGGTAGCGGGTATAAAAAGAGGTTTTTAAAATACTTCATTGGAGACTGAAATTGGTCAAAATGATGTATGATTTGAATCCATACACAACATTAAACACCCTGAGACAAATATTGTAATAAAAGTTGACCAAAAATTAAAAAAAGGCAAAATTAAAGAAAAGTCGCTTCATTGAATTTGTAAAAAAATGTATTTTGCAACCAAAATAATTTCATGTCAAAAAAATTACGTTTATTTAAAATTTAAGTTATTTCCCTGTGGGTGCAAAAGTAAACGATACAATAATATTAAGACTAAGCAGTGTTGCCATATATAGTAAGTTCCTAGCACTGAAAAATTTATAAATTGAATAAAAATCCGCTTACATTTATTATTATTATTATATTAAGACCATGCCTTAATAGGCAATATTTGTAAAGCAATCATAAAGATTTATTGTGCATCCTAGTGTGCTAGTTGTAGATTACACAGATGCCTGTGTAGTCGACAGTGTCCTGTTAGGATACCTGTCACTATTTTGAGTGAATTTTTGCTCGGGTTAATAGGCGTTTACTTTGAGCAGCGCCACTGGAGTTTGTCCAGCGCGCACAGCACAAGTCCTGCAGCTCAGATTTGAGACAGTGGTTTACAAAGCCGCAAAAGGGTTCTTACCCCCAAAAGGTGGCACTGGGTCCCGGTCTGGCGAGTGTATCCGCGACTTCATTTCCAGGTACACCAGCGTGTCCTGGTACCCAGTATAGTGTTGTTACACGCTTAAAGCTAGTATAAGGTACCTAAGCATTGCCATACAAGTTCGGATTTTATCATATATGAATGCCTTTGGCAATCTGAAAATATAGCAATGACATTGCGCTTATAGCCTCTCGACATGTTAAAGGATGCACATTGTTAAGTGGTGTGAATCTTCGCCTGAACAATGCTGGCAAAATTATATTATAATAGAGTATATTATATTCAGAGTACTTTAGTCTGGGCCCACAGACTCCTAACCCTGCCCCTTCATTGGTGAGTGAGCCATCTGTATACCACCTAATGGCGTGGGTTACCAACCTGTAAGTATTAGAGAGACTGCTCCACTCTTGTCTGCTGCTCAGCTCAGTTCTGAATAACTTCGAGAAGTTATATCTGATCCGCTGTTCATCTTGGGGTAGCCTAGCTAATAACTTGGAGCACGAGTTTTCCGGTAAGTTAGCTAGTTCCCCCAGTATCCTGTACTGCGATATATACTAGTGGTAGACCCTGTAGGACGTCCAGTGCCGTCGATGGATAGGTTCGCATAGCGCCCGAGATACAAACACAGGCCAGTGTTTAGTGTTAGCACATTCGGTGCGTCTGGCCCAAACTACCGCACCATAGCTGACAATGGGTCTTACAATAGTTAGGTACATCCATCTCATTATTTTTGGCTGATTTCTTCACAACATGTTCAACATTTCAACATGCTCCCTCCAGTTTAGTGGTTGATCAAGATACTTGATTTCTTTGGCAATCGGTTTAGTTGCTCCACCTATAACAACCGGCGTCAATGATCTAATTTTATAGGTATTTGTGAATGCAACAATTGAGGTTTTGGCTGGGCTAATACTCAGCTCCACTTCATTACACCACGCTAAACTCTGATTTAGACCATCCGATATTCTCTCACATAGCGTGTGCTCGTATTTGCCCGCACATACTATGGATATGTCATCGGCATGACCCTGGCACACAATGCCCGCCTCTTCGAGTCTAACCAGAAGCTCGTCGATAAAGAGGCTCCACAGCAAAGGAGACAGGACTATTCTATTTCTCTAGAGTCTTTAGCATGAAGGAGTTCAGCCTGATGGGCCTAAAGCATTTCGGGTGAAAGGGATCCTTTTTGCCTACTTTAGGTAACAAAATCACCCTGGCCGTTCTCCAAGCCGTGGGTGGATACCCCAGAGCTGAACTACCTCTAATAGATGTATCAGGTAAGGCAAAAGGTATTCGAGCCCTTTCTGTAGATGGATATGGCGAACACCATCCGTACCTGGTGCTGTATAAGGTAAATACTCTCACATGACGTATCATTTATAATATTACACAGTGGAAAATGAGTCTCAAATAGAAGGACTGCATTGTCTACTTAATTTTCGGTGTAGGTACCATTGACCTTCTTTAGGCAGAGTTGTGAGATACCTTTGCATTTAGATACCTTGCGAGATTTATCACAGAAATTTCGAAAGTGGGCTCGCTTGCACCTCCGAATTTCTTTGTTGTACTCAGTGAGTTTGCCTCACTTTGTTTGGCCGTATTGTACACTGTCGTCCTAAGCAAGCTGAGATTGCTGTTCCACCAGGGGTTATTCCTGTTGGAGGCAACAGTTCTTTCGGGACAGCTGGCAAGATAAGCATGCCTGACTGTGCTGACAATTCCGTTTGACAGGATGTCTAGGTCTGTAAAAGTTCTTATCTTTTTACAGTTCATAAGCCTGTCAATACTCGTTACAAGAATTGCTTGATACCTAGCCCAGTAAGTATTATTTGAACGTTGATGTGCTAACAAACAGCACCATCAAGTGGCCCAACGACACCAAGCAAGGGCTTATTACCGCGCGGGCCGTGGGGGCGCACCACGTAGCGTGTGGCAAAAGACAATCGCGAACATATAGCATAAATATATTTTAATAAATTTAAAAATAACGTCGTTATAGTTAGAACACAAAATACGGAAAGGGTTATGTAAGAGATAGTCTTCACTACAAAGTGAAAGGGAAAGATGTAAAAGAGTGTTAGCACTCCAGTTAAGATCCCGAAGGGCAAACAAATTGTTTTTGTACGGATTCTTTCCTGATGAACCTTATATTGGGGACACCAAATATAATATATAATATATGTATAATATATAATATATAATATATAATATATAATATATAATATATAATATATAATATATAATATATAATATATAATATATAATATATAATATATAATATATAATATATAATATATAATATATAATATATAATATATAATATATAATATATAATATATAATATATAATATATAATATATAATATATAATATATAATATATAATATATAATATATAATATATAATATATAATATATAATATATAATATATAATATATAATATATAATATATAATATATAATATATAATATATAATATATAATATATAATATATAATATATAATATATAATATATAATATATAATATATAATATATAATATATAATATATAATATATAATATATAATATATAATATATAATATATAATATATAATATATAATATATAATATATAATATATAATATATAATATATAATATATAATATATAATATATAATATATAATATATAATATATAATATATAATATATAATATATAATATATAATATATAATATATAATATATAATATATAATATATAATATATAATATATAATATATAATATATAATATATAATGACATATAATAATAAAATACATGACATCATCAGTATACATTAACACACGAGAAAATTTAATAACGGATGGAAGATCATTAATAAACAATGTAAATAACAAGGCACCAAGGTGAGGTACACCGGAAGTGACCTTAACAGACTTGGAGACTAAGCCGTTAAAATACACTTTCTGTGTTCTGAAATTAAAAAAAACTAGACATCCAGATCATTAAGTTTTTGGGAAATCCCAAGAGATAATGTTTATGTAGTAATAGTGAGAGATTGACAGATACAAAAGCTTTACTGAAATCAGTATAAATAACGTCAGTTTGCATTTTGTTTTGGAAACCATTAATTACCAAAGAAGTGACCTCCAGTAAGTTAGTGGTAGTAGATCTATATTTCATAAACCCATGCTGGCATGGTGAGATAATAGATCTACAATAATGTTGTAACTGTGAAGCTATTAATTTCTCAAACAGTTTCGGAATAGCAGACAATGTGGATATTCCTCTATAATTCTCAGCATTTCCATTTTTATGGAGAGGAATAATTAAATATTCCTTCCAATAGTTTGGAAAAGAACATAAGTCCATTGACAAATTAAAAAGAATGTATATAGGAATTAATAACGCCTCAGCACACACCATCTGGTCCTGGTGATAATACAGGCTTTAGAATCTTTAAATTATTTAATAGTGAACTTTTAGTAATTAATGGTTCAAAAATGCAATGTGCGTCATTTATCTGATACGGATAAGGCAAAACCAATCGAACGCTATGAGATCTATATGTAATTTCAAAAAAATCAGCAATAGACTGATTGGTATCCGCTGTATTCTTTTAAAAAAAAAACAGTTGATGGATCGTTGATGAACCACGCTTCATATTAACAAAGTTATAGAATCTTCTCGGATCACTGTGAAACCGCCGTCCACAATTTACGATGTAGTCATTGTAACACTGTGTATTATGGACAATAAAATTTGAACGTGAAGTCGAATAACAAGAGAAGTTAAAGGAAGAGTTAGATTCTTTAAACTTCTTGTAATTTCTCGACATTTTTTTTTAAGGTATGTCAATTCCCGTGTAAGCCAAACAGGCTTTTTATACCTATTTGATTTACGTAACGGGACGCATATGTCGAATTAAGAGTTTAATGTAGTATAAAACATTTCAGTTGCATTATCAATGTCCCTACACTCGCAAAGAGGAGACCAGTCAGTGTTCGACAGGATCCAAGAGAGTTAATTAAAATCAGTGTTAGGAAAATGACGCACGTGTTGCAATTTCGTAGCAGAGTATGCTACGTTCATCAACACTTCTAAAGTAGGATGATAAGGATCTATAGGAAGGGATAAAGGTTCAGATCGGGAGACAGATGTAAGGGAAGGATCCAAAAAAAAAACCAGGTCAAGCATTCTATGTAATAAATTTGACTCGATGATAATCCAAACAAATTATAGAGTTTAAAGCGTTGTAGTCAGAATTTTATAGCCAAGTCATTTCTGTAATGTTAAATTTACCAAAAACAACAAGACTATCGCGATCAGATGGCAAAGTATAGCCGAAAAATGTGAAGAATAGACAGAAGAATCAGAAGATGGAGGAACATATGAACAAGTTATAACAAGTAAGAAAGCTACAGTCGAGAGTGCTCGACCGTATGATACCCGCAACACATTTCGAGAGAAAACAAAAAACTTAAATGATATTTTAACAAAAAATATACCAAATATACTAAAACTATTTTTTTTTATATATTTGAAAATAGCGGGTAGTGTCAACTAAACAAACAAAGCGCGGGCAGCTGCAAGTGAATTTTGCATATAAAATTGATTCTTTAATAACTTCCTCGTTTTTTATTCGATCTCAACCAAATTGACAGGAATCATTATGAATATAATTATTATTATGCATGCTAAAATGCAATGATCTAGGGTATTATTACGGCTTTTACAGACTTTTGGGGGCGGAAAGGGGCGTGGCATCCAACTTTTGAAATAAATTTGATCTGCGTAGGACCTATAGGAGTACTGTCCCCAAATTTGGTAGCTCTAGCTCTTATAGTCTTTGAGATCTAGGTGTTCATACAGACGGACTGACGGACATGGCTATATCGTCTCGGCTGTTGACACTGATCAAGAATATATATAGTTTATGTGGCCGGAGATGCCTCCTTCTGCCTGTTACATACATTTTCTGTTGGCACTAAGTTATAATACCCTTCTACCCTATGGGTAGCGGGTATAAAAATACAAACACCATGAACGGACAATTTTACAGCTTCGAATTCTCGACAGCACAATCAATTGAAACTATTTCAGAGGTGAAAGCAACGTCTACTGCGATTAAAACCTCACCTCTACGACGAAGAGGAGTGCGATCTAATCTATAAATATTATATCTACTTGAAAGGATTTCGAAGTTTATAATGTCTGGCCTAAACCAAGTCTCCGAAAAAGCGACGACATTATATAGAAAGGACATACTACTAAGATAGAGATTTTTAAGTTTGCTACACATGAATGCTGGGTTAGATTAATATTGCTAAAACACCCCCAGAGATTTCATATTTTAATTTTAATTGAATTATTTTTTTTCTATTTTAAACTATAAAAATATTTTTAATCATAATGTTACTCTTTTAGTCATAATTATATTAATTTCTTTAATGTCGACTGTTCATAGTCGACTTTAAATAAAAAATAAATAAACAGAACTCTCATGTTCTGGTAGCCAATTGAGAAGGATGTTAGTTTTTGTAGCTACACAGCTTTTACTCGAAACAGAAGGAAATTCAACTACAAATTCAATTACATGATCTGGCCAGAACTTTTTACAGCAAATGTTGCTAAATTGATCGGCAGGAACAGTAATTTTAATAGACGATATTTCCCGGGGATAATTAAATTGAAATTTGTCCACTGAAACATTGGTTTCAGATTTGGCCAGAATAAAAGCCATGACTTCATCCGAAGTTTGATGAGGGGTAAGCCTGGAAACAAAAATGTGTTTCTTTGGAGGAAGGCCAACAAGTGATTTTAGATTAACCACAGCCGTATCTATGGATATATAATATATAATATATAATATATAATATATAATATATAATATATAATATATAATATATAATATATAATATATAATATATAATATATAATATATAATATATAATATATAATATATAATATATAATATATAATATATAATATATAATATATAATATATAATATATAATATATAATATATAATATATAATATATAATATATAATATATAATATATAATATATAATATATAATATATAATATATAATATATAATATATAATATATAATATATAATATATAATATATAATATATAATATATAATATATAATATATAATATATAATATATAATATATAATATATAATATATAATATATAATATATAATATATAATATATAATATATAATATATAATATATAATATATAATATATAATATATAATATATAATATATAATATATAATATATAATATATAATATATAATATATAATATATAATATATAATATATAATATATAATATATAATATATAATATATAATATATAATATATAATATATAATATATAATATATAATATATAATATATAATATATAATATATAATATATAATATATAATGACATATAATAATAAAATACATGACATCATCAGTATACATTAACACACGAGAAAATTTAATAACGGATGGAAGATCATTAATAAACAATGTAAATAACAAGGCACCAAGGTGAGGTACACCGGAAGTGACCTTAACAGACTTGGAGACTAAGCCGTTAAAATACACTTTCTGTGTTCTGAAATTAAAAAAAACTAGACATCCAGATCATTAAGTTTTTGGGAAATCCCAAGAGATAATGTTTATGTAGTAATAGTGAGAGATTGACAGATTCAAAAGCTTTACTGAAATCAGTATAAATAACGTCAGTTTGCATTTTGTTTTGGAAACCATTAATTACCAAAGAAGTGACCTCCAGTAAGTTAGTGGTAGTAGATCTATATTTCATAAACCCATGCTGGCATGGTGAGATAATAGATCTACAATAATGTTCTAACTGTGAAGCTATTAATTTCTCAAACAGTTTCGGAATAGCAGACAATGTGGATATTCCTCTATAATTCTCAGCATTTCCATTTTTATGGAGAGGAATAATTAAATATTCCTTCCAATAGTTTGGAAAAGAACATAAGTCCATTGACAAATTAAAAAGAATGTATATAGGAATTAATAACGTCTCAGCACACACCATCTGGTCCTGGTGATAATACAGGCTTTAGAATCTTTAAATTATTTAATAGTGAACTTTTAGTAATTAATGGTTCAAAAATGCAATGTGCGTCATTTATCTGATACGGATAAGGCAAAACCAATCGAACGCTTTGAGATCTATATGTAATTGCAAAAAAATCAGCAAATAAATCAGCAATAGACTGATTGGTATCCGCTGTATTCTTTTCAAAAAAAAACAGTTGATGGATCGTTGATGAACCACGCTTCATATTAACAAAGTTATAGAATCTCCTCGGATCACTGTGAAACCGCCGTCCACAATTTACGATGTAGTCATTGTAACACTGTGTATTATGGACAATAAAATTTGATCGTGAAGTCGAATAACAAGAGAAGTTAAAGGAAGAGTTAGATTCTTTAAACTTCTTGTAATTTCTCGACATTTTTTTTTTAAGGTATGTCAATTCCCGTGTAAGCCAAACAGGCTTGTTATACCTATTTGGTTTACGTAACGGGACGCATATGTCGAATGAAGAGTTTAATGTAGTATAAAACAGTTCAGTTGCATTATCAATGTCCCTACACTCGCAAAGAGGAGACCAGTCAGTGTTCGACAGCATCCAAGAGAGTTAATTAAAATGAGTGTTAGGAAAATGACGCACGTGTTGCAATCTCGTAGCAGAGTATGCTACGTTCATCAACACTTCTAAAGTAGGATGATAAGGATCTTTAGGAAGGGATAAAGGTTCAGATCGGGAGACAGATGTAAGGGAAGGATCCAAAACAAAAACCAGGTCAAGCATTCTATGTAATAAATTTGGAATAGCATTGATTTGACTCGATGATAATCCAAACAAATTATAGAGTTTAAAGCGTTGGAGTCAGAATTTTATAGCCAAGTCATTTCTGTAATGTTAAATTTACCAAAAACAACAAGACTATCGCGATCAGATGGCAAAGTATAGCCGAAAAATGTGAAGAATAGACAGAAGAATCAGAAGATGGAGGAACATATGAACAAGTTTTAACAAGTATGAAAGCTACAGTCGAGAGTGCTCGACCGTATGATACTCGCAACACATTTCGAGAGAAAACAAAAAACTTAATGATATTTTAACAAAAAATATACCAAATATACTAAAACTAGTTTTTTTGTATATATTTGAAAATAGCGGGTACAAATCTACAACACCGGTACCGACTTTTGGGGGCGGAAAGGGACGTGGCAGCTAACTTTTGAAATAAATTTGATCTGCGTAGGACCTATAGGAGTACTGTCCCCAAATTTTGTAGCTCTAGCTCTTATAGTCTTTGAGATCTAGGTGTTCATACAGACGGACTGACGGACATGGCTATATCGTCTCGGCTGTTGACACTGATCAAGAATATATATAGTTTATGTGGCCGGAGATGCCTCCTTCTGCCTGTTACATACATTTTCTGTTGGCACTAAGTTATAATACCCTTCTACCCTATGGGTAGCGGGTATAAAAATACAACCACCATGAACGGACAATTTTACAGCTACGAATTCTAAATCGACAGCACAATCAATTGAAACTATTTCAGAGGTGAAGGCAACGTCTACTGCGATTAAAACCTCACCTCCACTACGAAGAGGAGTGCGATCTCCTCTATAAATATTATATCTACTTGAAAGGATTTCGAAGTTTATAATGTCTGGCCTAAGCCAAGTCTCCGAAAAAGCGACGACATTATATAGAAAGGACATACTACTAAGATAGAGATTTTTAAGTTTGCTACACATGAATGCTGGGTTAGATTAATATTGCTTAAACACCCCCAGAGATTTCATATTTTAATTTTAATTGAATTATTTTTTTTCTATTTTAAACTATAAAAATATTTTTAATCATAATGTTACTCTTTTAGTCATAATTATATTAATATCTTCAATGTCGACTGTTCATAGTCGACTTTAAATACAAAATAAATAAACAGAACTCTCATGTTCTGGTAGCCAATTGAGAAGGATGTTAGTTTTTGTAGCTACAGAGCTTTTACTCGAAACAGAAAGAAATTCAACTACAAATTCAATTACATGATCTGGCCAGAACTTTTTACAGCAAATGTTGCTAAATTGATCGGCAGGAACAGTAATTTTAATAGACGATATTTCCCGGGGATAATTAAATTGAAATTTGTCCACTGAAACATTGGTTTCAGATTTGGCCAGAATAAAAGCCATGACTTCATCAGAAGTTTGATGAGGGGCAAGCCTGGAAACAAAAAGGTCAATAATGCGCCCATTGAGGCAAGCGCATTTTTCGTGCGACACATTGTCGCACAGCTAGCAGCAAACAAGCCCCATTCTTACATTTTCACGAACTTGGAAAATTTTATTTGAACAGACAAACATGGTGACAAAAAATAAAATTTTTTACAAAAGTGTATTTTTAAAAATAAAAAAAAATAAGCATATAAATAAATAAAATTAGTGTGCAAAGAAAAATGCTTTACTTGTAAAAGCGCGGGCACGACCGAAAACAAGAAACCGCAAACGGAATAAATGAGAGCAAATAGAGAGCGCAATAGTGCAAGAGTATGGAAAGCAAAAACAAATTGAACGCAGTGTCAAAATAATATGTAAACAATGTATGCCTTGCAATTTGTTTTTGCAATTTTATACAGATCAAACAAAGTGCGAAATAATCAATGATTCACATGGTAAACTACTCATTTTAAAGAAAAGTAAAACACTGAAAACACAGCTAATAGCGATTACTTGTGTAAATTAATTTATATAAGGTAACACAAATGAAAATGATAGCAAAGTATGCGAAGGAAAAAAACACGTCCATTGCAATGCGAAGCGGTAATAGATCTATATTTCATAAACCCATGCTGGCATGGTGAGCTAATAGATCTACAATAATGTTGTAAATTAAAAAAAGGCAAAATTAAAGAAAAGTCGCTTCATTGAATTTGTAAAAAAATGTATTTTGCAACCAAAATAATTTCATGTCAAAAAAATTACGTTTATTTAAAATTTAAGTTATTTCCCTGTGGGTGCAAAAGTAAACGATACAATAATATTAAGACTAAGCAGTGTTGCCATATATAGTAAGTTCCTAGCACTGAAAAATTTATAAATTGAATAAAAATCCGCTTACATTTATTATTATTATTATATTAAGACCATGCCTTAATAGGCAATATTTGTAAAGCAATCATAAAGATTTATTGTGCATCCTAGTGTGCTAGTTGTAGATTACACAGATGCCTGTGTAGTCGACAGTGTCCTGTTAGGATACCTGTCACTATTTTGAGTGAATTTTTGCTCGGGTTAATAGGCGTTTACTTTGAGCAGCGCCACTGGAGTTTGTCCAGCGCGCAAAGCACAAGTCCTGCAGCTCAGATTTGAGACAGTGGTTTACAAAGCCGCAAAAGGGTTCTTACCCCCAAAAGGTGGCACTGGGTCCCGGTCTGGCGAGTGTATCCGCGACTTCATTTCCAGGTACACCAGCGTGTCCTGGTACCCAGTATAGTGTTGTTACACGCTTAAAGCTAGTATAAGGTACCTAAGCATTGCCATACAAGTTCGGATTTTATCATATATGAATGCCTTTGGCAATCTGAAAATATAGCAATGACATTGCGCTTATAGCCTCTCGACATGTTAAAGGATGCACATTGTTAAGTGGTGTGAATCTTCGCCTGAACAATGCTGGCAAATTATATTATAATAGAGTATATTATATTCAGAGTACTTTAGTCTGGGCCCACAGACTCCTAACCCTGCCCCTCCATTGGTGAGTGAGCCATCTGTATACCACCTAATGGCGTGGGTTACCAACCTGTAAGTATTAGAGAGACTGCTCCACTCTTGTCTGCTGCTCAGCTCAGTTCTGAATAACTTCGAGAAGTTATATCTGATCCGCTGTTTATCTTGGGGTAGCCTAGCTAATAACTTGGAGCACGAGTTTTCCGGTAAGTTAGCTAGTTCCCCCAGTATCCTGTACTGCGATATATACTAGTGGTAGACCCTGTAGGACGTCCAGTGCCGTCGATGGATAGGTTCGCATAGCGCCCGAGATACAAACACAGGCCAGTGTTTAGTGTTAGCACATTCGGTGCGTCTGGCCCAAACTACCGCACCATAGCTGACAATGGGTCTTACAATAGTTAGGTACATCCATCTCATTATTTTTGGCTGATTTCTTCACAACATGTTCAACATTTCAACATGCTCCCTCCAGTTTAGTGGTTGATCAAGATACTTGATTTCTTTGGCAATCGGTTTAGTTGCTCCACCTATAACAACCGGCGTCAATGATCTAATTTTATAGGTATTTGTGAATGCAACAATTGAGGTTTTGGCTGGGCTAATACTCAGCTCCACTTCATTACACCACGCTAAACTCTGATTTAGACCATCCGATATTCTCTCACATAGCGTGTGCTCGTATTTGCCCGCACATACTATGGATATGTCATCGGCATGACCCTGGCACACAATGCCCGCCTCTTCGAGTCTAACCAGAAGCTCGTCGATAAAGAGGCTCCACAGCAAAGGAGACAGGACTATTCTATTTCTCTAGAGTCTTTAGCATGAAGGAGTTCAGCCTGATGGGCCTAAAGCATTTCGGGTGAAAGGGATCCTTTTTGCCTACTTTAGGTAACAAAATCACCCTGGCCGTTCTCCAAGCCGTGGGTGGATACCCCAGAGCTGAACTACCTCTAAGAGATGTATCAGGTAAGGCAAAAGGTATTCGAGCCCTTTCTGTAGATGGATATGGCGAACACCATCCGTACCTGGTGCTGTATAAGGTAAATACTCTCACATGACGTATCATTTATAATATTACACAGTGGAAAATGAGTCTCAAATAGAAGGACTGCATTGTCTACTTAATTTTCGGTGTAGGTACCATTGACCTTCTTTAGGCAGAGTTGTGAGATACCTTTGCATTTAGATACCTTGCGAGATTTATCACAGAAATTTCGAAAGTGGGCTCGCTTGCACCTCCGAATTTCTTTGTTGTACTCAGTGAGTTTGCCTCACTTTGTTTGGCCGTATTGTACACTGTCGTCCTAAGCAAGCTGAGATTGCTGTTCCACCAGGGGTTATTCCTGTTGGAGGCAACAGTTCTTTCGGGACAGCTGGCATGATAAGCATGCCTGACTGTGCTGACAATTCCGTTTGACAGGATGTCTAGGTCTGTAAAAGTTCTTATCTTTTTACAGTTCATAAGCCTGTCAATACTCGTTACAAGAATTGCTTGATACCTAGCCCAGTAAGTATTATTTGAACGTTGATGTGCTAACAAACAGCACCATCAAGTGGCCCAACGACACCAAGCAAGGGCTTATTACCGCGCGGGCCGTGGGGGCGCACCACGTAGCGTGTGGCAAAAGACAATCGCGAACATATAGCATAAATATATTTTAATAAATTTAAAAATAACGTCGTTATAGTTAGAACACAAAATACGGAAAGGGTTATGTAAGAGATAGTCTTCACTACAAAGTGAAAGGGAAAGATGTAAAAGAGTGTTAGCACTCCAGTTAAGATCCCGAAGGGCAAACAAATTGTTTTTGTACGGATTCTTTCCTGATGAACCTTATATTGGGGACACCAAATATAATATATAATATATGTATAATATATAATATATAATATATAATATATAATATATAATATATAATATATAATGTATAATATATAATATATAATATATAATATATAATATATAATATATAATATATAATATATAATATATAATATATAATATATAATATATAATATATAATATATAATATATAATATATAATATATAATATATAATATATAATATATAATATATAATATATAATATATAATATATAATATATAATATATAATATATAATATATAATATATAATATATAATATATAATATATAATATATAATATATAATATATAATATATAATATATAATATATAATATATAATATATAATATATAATATATAATGACATATAATAATAAAATACATGACATCATCAGTATACATTAACACACGAGAAAATTTAATAACGGATGGAAGATCATTAATAAACAATGTAAATAACAAGGCACCAAGGTGAGGTACACCGGAAGTGACCTTAACAGACTTGGAGACTAAGCCGTTAAAATACACTTTCTGTGTTCTGAAATTAAAAAAACTAGACATCCAGATCATTAAGTTTTTGGGAAATCCCAAGAGATAATGTTTATGTAGTAATAGTGAGAGATTGACAGATTCAAAAGCTTTACTGAAATCAGTATAAATAACGTCAGTTTGCATTTTGTTTTGGAAACCATTAATTACCAAAGAAGTGACCTCCAGTAAGTTAGTGGTAGTAGATCTATATTTCATAAACCCATGCTGGCATGGTGAGATAATAGATCTACAATAATGTTGTAACTGTGAAGCTATTAATTTCTCAAACAGTTTCGGAATAGCAGACAATGTGGATATTCCTCTATAATTCTCAGCATTTCCATTTTTATGGAGAGGAATAATTAAATATTCCTTCCAATAGTTTGGAAAAGAACATAAGTCCATTGACAAATTAAAAAGAATGTATATAGGAATTAATAACGCCTCAGCACACACCATCTGGTCCTGGTGATAATACAGGCTTTAGAATCTTTAAATTATTTAATAGTGAACTTTTAGTAATTAATGGTTCAAAAATGCAATGTGCGTCATTTATCTGATACGGATAAGGCAAAACCAATCGAACGCTATGAGATCTATATGTAATTTCAAAAAAATCAGCAATAGACTGATTGGTATCCGCTGTATTCTTTAAAAAAAAAAACAGTTGATGGATCGTTGATGAACCACGCTTCATATTAACAAAGTTATAGAATCTTCTCGGATCACTGTGAAACCGCCGTCCACAATTTACGATGTAGTCATTGTAACACTGTGTATTATGGACAATAAAATTTGAACGTGAAGTCGAATAACAAGAGAAGTTAAAGGAAGAGTTAGATTCTTTAAACTTCTTGTAATTTCTCGACATTTTTTTTTTAAGGTATGTCAATTCCCGTGTAAGCCAAACAGGCTTTTTATACCTATTTGATTTACGTAACGGGACGCATATGTCGAATTAAGAGTTTAATGTAGTATAAAACATTTCAGTTGCATTATCAATGTCCCTACACTCGCAAAGAGGAGACCAGTCAGTGTTCGACAGGATCCAAGAGAGTTAATTAAAATCAGTGTTAGGAAAATGACGCACGTGTTGCAATTTCGTAGCAGAGTATGCTACGTTCATCAACACTTCTAAAGTAGGATGATAAGGATCTTTAGGAAGGGATAAAGGTTCAGATCGGGAGACAGATGTAAGGGAAGGATCCAAAAAAAAAACCAGGTCAAGCATTCTATGTAATAAATTTGACTCGATGATAATCCAAACAAATTATAGAGTTTAAAGCGTTGGAGTCAGAATTTTATAGCCAAGTCATTTCTGTAATGTTAAATTTACCAAAAACAACAAGACTATCGCGATCAGATGGCAAAGTATAGCCGAAAAATGTGAAGAATAGACAGAAGAATCAGAAGATGGAGGAACATATGAACAAGTTATAACAAGTAAGAAAGCTACAGTCGAGAGTGCTCGACCGTATGATACCCGCAACACATTTCGAGAGAAAACAAAAAACTTAAATGATATTTTAACAAAAAATATACCAAATATACTAAAACTATTTTTTTTTATATATTTGAAAATAGCGGGTAGTGTCAACTAAACAAACAAAGCGCGGGCAGCTGCAAGTGAATTTTGCATATAAAATTGATTCTTTAATAACTTCCTCGTTTTTTATTCGATCTCAACCAAATTGACAGGAATCATTATGAATATAATTATTATTATGCATGCTAAAATGCAATGATCTAGGGTATTATTACGGCTTTTACAGACTTTTGGGGGCGGAAAGGGGCGTGGCATCCAACTTTTGAAATAAATTTGATCTGCGTAGGACCTATAGGAGTACTGTCCCCAAATTTGGTAGCTCTAGCTCTTATAGTCTTTGAGATCTAGGTGTTCATACAGACGGACTGACGGACATGGCTATATCGTCTCGGCTGTTGACACTGATCAAGAATATATATAGTTTATGTGGCCGGAGATGCCTCCTTCTGCCTGTTACATACATTTTCTGTTGGCACTAAGTTATAATACCCTTCTACCCTATGGGTAGCGGGTATAAAAATACAAACACCATGAACGGACAATTTTACAGCTTCGAATTCTCGACAGCACAATCAATTGAAACTATTTCAGAGGTGAAAGCAACGTCTACTGCGATTAAAACCTCACCTCTACGACGAAGAGGAGTGCGATCTAATCTATAAATATTATATCTACTTGAAAGGATTTCGAAGTTTATAATGTCTGGCCTAAACCAAGTCTCCGATAAGCGACGACATTATATAGAAAGGACATACTACTAAGATAGAGATTTTTAAGTTTGCTACACATGAATGCTGGGTTAGATTAATATTGCTAAAACACCCCCAGAGATTTCATATTTTAATTTTAATTGAATTATTTTTTTTCTATTTTAAACTATAAAAATATTTTTAATCATAATGTTACTCTTTTAGTCATAATTATATTAATTTCTTTAATGTCGACTGTTCATAGTCGACTTTAAATAAAAAATAAATAAACAGAACTCTCATGTTCTGGTAGCCAATTGAGAAGGATGTTAGTTTTTGTAGCTACACAGCTTTTACTCGAAACAGAAGGAAATTCAACTACAAATTCAATTACATGATCTGGCCAGAACTTTTTACAGCAAATGTTGCTAAATTGATCGGCAGGAACAGTAATTTTAATAGACGATATTTCCCGGGGATAATTAAATTGAAATTTGTCCACTGAAACATTGGTTTCAGATTTGGCCAGAATAAAAGCCATGACTTCATCCGAAGTTTGATGAGGGGTAAGCCTGGAAACAAAAATGTGTTTCTTTGGAGGAAGGCCAACAAGTGATTTTAGATTAACCACAGCCGTATCTACGGATGCAACTACAGCCTTGGAATGCTAACCAACAGAAACTGCTGGAGTGGTTAAAGCTTCAGTCCATACAATGACTGAAATATGACCGTCGCCGGTGTTAGCAGGAACAATATCCATGGGTAGGACATTATTCTCGTCACTACTAACTATTATTGTTCTGAATAACTTCGAGAAGTTATATCTGATCCGCTGTTCATCTTGGGGTAGCCTAGCTAATAACTTGGAGCACGAGTTTTCCGGTAAGTTAGCTAGTTCCCCCAGTATCCTGTACTGCGATATATACTAGTGGTAGACCCTGTAGGACGTCCAGTGCCGTCGATGGATAGGTTCGCATAGCGCCCGAGATACAAACACAGGCCAGTGTTTAGTGTTAGCACATTCGGTGCGTCTGGCCCAAACTACCGCACCATAGCTGACAATGGGTCTTACAATAGTTAGGTACATCCATCTCATTATTTTTGGCTGATTTCTTCACAACATGTTCAACATTTCAACATGCTCCCTCCAGTTTAGTGGTTGATCAAGATACTTGATTTCTTTGGCAATCGGTTTAGTTGCTCCACCTATAACAACCGGCGTCAATGATCTAATTTTATAGGTATTTGTGAATGCAACAATTGAGGTTTTGGCTGGGCTAATACTCAGCTCCACTTCATTACACCACGCTAAACTCTGATTTAGACCATCCGATATTCTCTCACATAGCGTGTGCTCGTATTTGCCCGCACATACTATGGATATGTCATCGGCATGACCCTGGCACACAATGCCCGCCTCTTCGAGTCTAACCAGAAGCTCGTCGATAAAGAGGCTCCACAGCAAAGGAGACAGGACTATTCTATTTCTCTAGAGTCTTTAGCATGAAGGAGTTCAGCCTGATGGGCCTAAAGCATTTCGGGTGAAAGGGATCCTTTTTGCCTACTTTAGGTAACAAAATCACCCTGGCCGTTCTCCAAGCCGTGGGTGGATACCCCAGAGCTGAACTACCTCTAAGAGATGTATCAGGTACTCACTTTGTTTGGCCGTATTGTACACTGTCGTCCTAAGCAAGCTGAGATTGCTGTTCCACCAGGGGTTATTCCTGTTGGAGGCAACAGTTCTTTCGGGACAGCTGGCATGATAAGCATGCCTGACTGTGCTGACAATTCCGTTTGACAGGATGTCTAGGTCTGTAAAAGTTCTTATCTTTTTACAGTTCATAAGCCTGTCAATACTCGTTACAAGAATTGCTTGATACCTAGCCCAGTAAGTATTATTTGAACGTTGATGTGCTAACAAACAGCACCATCAAGTGGCCCAACGACACCAAGCAAGGGCTTATTACCGCGCGGGCCGTGGGGGCGCACCACGTAGCGTGTGGCAAAAGACAATCGCGAACATATAGCATAAATATATTTTAATACATTTAAAAATAACGTCGTTATAGTTAGAACACAAAATACGGAAAGGGTTATGTAAGAGATAGTCTTCACTACAAAGTGAAAGGGAAAGATGTAAAAGAGTGTTAGCACTCCAGTTAAGATCCCGAAGGGCAAACAAAAGAAATTGTTTTTGTACGGACTCTATTCTTTCCTGATGAACCTTATATTGGGGACACCAAATATAATATATAATATATAATATATAATATATAATATATAATATATAATATATAATATATAATATATAATATATAATATATAATATATAATATATAATATATAATATATAATATATAATATATAATATATAATATATAATATATAATACATAATATATAATATATAATATATAATATATAATATATAATATATAATATATAATATATAATATATAATATATAATATATAATATATAATATATAATATATAATATATAATATATAATATATAATATATAATATATAATATATAATATATAATATATAATATATAATATATAATATATAATATATAATATATAATATATATATTTAATAACGGATGGAAGATCATTAATAAACAATGTAAATAACAAGGCACCAAGGTGAGGTACACCGGAAGTGACCTTAACAGACTTGGAGACTAAGCCGTTAAAATACACTTTCTGTGTTCTGAAATTAAAAAAAACTAGACATCCAGATCATTAAGTTTTTGGGAAATCCCAAGAGATAATGTTTATGTAGTAATAGTGAGAGATTGACAGATTCAAAAGCTTTACTGAAATCAGTATAAATAACGTCAGTTTGCATTTTGTTTTGGAAACCATTAATTACCAAAGAAGTGACCTCCAGTAAGTTAGTGGTAGTAGATCTATATTTCATAAACCCATGCTGGCATGGTGAGATAATAGATCTACAATAATGTTGTAACTGTGAAGCTATTAATTTCTCAAACAGTTTCGGAATAGCAGACAATGTGGATATTCCTCTATAATTCTCAGCATTTCCATTTTTATGGAGAGGAATAATTAAATATTCCTTCCAATAGTTTGGAAAAGAACATAAGTCCATTGACAAATTAAAAAGAATGTATATAGGAATTAATAACGCCTCAGCACACACCATCTGGTCCTGGTGATAATACAGGCTTTAGAATCTTTAAATTATTTAATAGTGAACTTTTAGTAATTAATGGTTCAAAAATGCAATGTGCGTCATTTATCTGATACGGATAAGGCAAAACCAATCGAACGCTATGAGATCTATATGTAATTTCAAAAAAATCAGCAATAGACTGATTGGTATCCGCTGTATTCTTTTAAAAAAAAAACAGTTGATGGATCGTTGATGAACCACGCTTCATATTAACAAAGTTATAGAATCTTCTCGGATCACTGTGAAACCGCCGTCCACAATTTACGATGTAGTCATTGTAACACTGTGTATTATGGACAATAAAATTTGAACGTGAAGTCGAATAACAAGAGAAGTTAAAGGAAGAGTTAGATTCTTTAAACTTCTTGTAATTTCTCGACATTTTTTTTTAAGGTATGTCAATTCCCGTGTAAGCCAAACAGGCTTTTTATACCTATTTGATTTACGTAACGGGACGCATATGTCGAATTAAGAGTTTAATGTAGTATAAAACATTTCAGTTGCATTATCAATGTCCCTACACTCGCAAAGAGGAGACCAGTCAGTGTTCGACAGGATCCAAGAGAGTTAATTAAAATCAGTGTTAGGAAAATGACGCACGTGTTGCAATTTCGTAGCAGAGTATGCTACGTTCATCAACACTTCTAAAGTAGGATGATAAGGATCTTTAGGAAGGGATAAAGGTTCAGATCGGGAGACAGATGTAAGGGAAGGATCCAAAAAAAAACCAGGTCAAGCATTCTATGTAATAAATTTGACTCGATGATAATCCAAACAAATTATAGAGTTTAAAGCGTTGGAGTCAGAATTTTATAGCCAAGTCATTTCTGTAATGTTAAATTTACCAAAAACAACAAGACTATCGCGATCAGATGGCAAAGTATAGCCGAAAAATGTGAAGAATAGACAGAAGAATCAGAAGATGGAGGAACATATGAACAAGTTATAACAAGTAAGAAAGCTACAGTCGAGAGTGCTCGACCGTATGATACCCGCAACACATTTCGAGAGAAAACAAAAAACTTAAATGATATTTTAACAAAAAATATACCAAATATACTAAAACTATTTTTTTTTATATATTTGAAAATAGCGGGTAGTGTCAACTAAACAAACAAAGCGCGGGCAGCTGCAAGTGAATTTTGCATATAAAATTGATTCTTTAATAACTTCCTCGTTTTTTATTCGATCTCAACCAAATTGACAGGAATCATTATGAATATAATTATTATTATGCATGCTAAAATGCAATGATCTAGGGTATTATTACGGCTTTTACAGACTTTTGGGGGCGGAAAGGGGCGTGGCATCCAACTTTTGAAATAAATTTGATCTGCGTAGGACCTATAGGAGTACTGTCCCCAAATTTGGTAGCTCTAGCTCTTATAGTCTTTGAGATCTAGGTGTTCATACAGACGGACTGACGGACATGGCTATATCGTCTCGGCTGTTGACACTGATCAAGAATATATATAGTTTATGTGGCCGGAGATGCCTCCTTCTGCCTGTTACATACATTTTCTGTTGGCACTAAGTTATAATACCCTTCTACCCTATGGGTAGCGGGTATAAAAATACAAACACCATGAACGGACAATTTTACAGCTTCGAATTCTCGACAGCACAATCAATTGAAACTATTTCAGAGGTGAAAGCAACGTCTACTGCGATTAAAACCTCACCTCTACGACGAAGAGGAGTGCGATCTAATCTATAAATATTATATCTACTTGAAAGGATTTCGAAGTTTATAATGTCTGGCCTAAACCAAGTCTCCGAAAAAGCGACGACATTATATAGAAAGGACATACTACTAAGATAGAGATTTTTAAGTTTGCTACACATGAATGCTGGGTTAGATTAATATTGCTAAAACACCCCCAGAGATTTCATATTTTAATTTTAATTGAATTATTTTTTTTCTATTTTAAACTATAAAAATATTTTTAATCATAATGTTACTCTTTTAGTCATAATTATATTAATTTCTTTAATGTCGACTGTTCATAGTCGACTTTAAATAAAAAATAAATAAACAGAACTCTCATGTTCTGGTAGCCAATTGAGAAGGATGTTAGTTTTTGTAGCTACACAGCTTTTACTCGAAACAGAAGGAAATTCAACTACAAATTCAATTACATGATCTGGCCAGAACTTTTTACAGCAAATGTTGCTAAATTGATCGGCAGGAACAGTAATTTTAATAGACGATATTTCCCGGGGATAATTAAATTGAAATTTGTCCACTGAAACATTGGTTTCAGATTTGGCCAGAATAAAAGCCATGACTTCATCCGAAGTTTGATGAGGGGTAAGCCTGGAAACAAAAATGTGTTTCTTTGGAGGAAGGCCAACAAGTGATTTTAGATTAACCACAGCCGTATCTACGGATGCAACTACAGCCTTGGAATGCTAACCAACAGAAACTGCTGGAGTGGTTAAAGCTTCAGTCCATACAATGACTGAAATATGACCGTCGCCGGTGTTAGCAGGAACAATATCCATGGGTAGGACATTATTCTCGTCACTACTAACTATTATTGGAGGAGCAGGAGAAGAAAGATTAATTGCAGGAACAGACGGAGCAGACAAATGATTTGGGTGTGGGGAAAGTTCATTAGCGCTTATGGACAACCTCGGATCAAAAACTTTCATACTTTTGAATTCATCATCCAGCGCTGAGAAACCTTCAAACAGTTTTTTAAACCTTCCAAAGATATCTCCAAAGCCTTTCTTGGTCTGTCGCACTAAGCCCATAATGTCCTTCTCCACATCCCTGCATGATTCACATGTCCATTTCAAGCCTGATTTGGACTCAATCAGGTCAATAATGCGCCCATTGAGGCAAGCGCATTTTTCGTGCGACACATTGTCGCACAGCCAGCAGCAAACAAGCCCCATTCTTACGTTTTCACGAACTTGGAAAATTTTATTTGAACAGACAAACATGGTGATAAGAACAAAAATTTGAAACAAAAACAGACAGCAACAAATAAAATTTTTTACAAAAGTGTATATTTAAAAATAAAAAAAAAATAAGCATATAAATAAATAAAATTAGTGTGCAAAGAAAAATGCTTTACTTGTAAAAGCCCGGGCACGACTTTCGGTCGCAACCGGAATAAATGAGAGCAAATAGAGAGCGCAATAGTGCAAGAGTATGGAAAGCAAAAACAAATTGAACGCAGTGTCAAAATAATATGTAAACAATGTATGCCTTGCAATTTGTTTTTGCAATTTTATACAGATCAAACAAAGTGCGAAATAATCAATGATTCACATGGTAAACTATTCATTTTAAAGAAAACTAAAACACTGAAAACACAGCTAATAGCGATTACTTGTGTAAATTAATTTATATAAGGTAACACAAATGAAAATGATAGCAAAGTATGCGAAGAAAAAAAAAACACGTCCATTGGAATGCGAAGCGGCGACGAATTGATTGTTAAAAAACTTCCTTGTTTCTCATTCGATCTCAAGCAAATTCACAGGAATCATTGAGACTATAATTGCTCTAGGCCTATTATTACGGCTTTTCCAGTTTTTGGGGGCACAAAGGGGCGTGGCAAAAATCTAAAACAATCTTCATCTGCGTAGGACCTACACGAATACTGTCACCAAATTTGATACTTCTAGGCCATTCACACATTTAAAACGTCCATATGTATTGGGCACAACTATTTTGATAAATAATTTAACAAATAACTAACCGATTTCTAATAAAATTACAGGGTGTATTAAAAGTATTAACCACAGATGGCTTACCAAATTACACAACATTACACAACAAACTTTTGGAGTTATACGCGATTTACATAAAAAAAAACTTGACTTGTTCTAGATTTATGCATATTGTGGGCGAAAGGGGCGTGGCATCTAACTTTTGAAATAAACGTAATCTGCGTAAGGATTATATCTTATAGTCTTTGAGATCTAGGTGTTCATACGGACATGGCTATATCGTCTCGGCTGTTGACGCTGATCAAGAATATATATACTTTATGGGGTCGGAGATGCCTCCTTCTGCCTGTTACATACATTTTCTGTTGGCACTAAGTTATAATACCCTTCTACCCTATGGGTAGCGGGTATAAAAATAAAAAAAAATAAGCATATAAGTAAATAAAATTAGTGTGCAAAGAAAAATAAAAATTTTAATTTGAAATAGGTTAACCAATTTTTATACCCGCTACCCATAGGGTAGAAGGGTATTATAATTTAGTGCCAACAGAAAATGTATGTAACAGGCAGAAGGAGGCATCTCCGACCCCACAAAGTATATATATTCTTGATCAGTGTCAACAGCCGAGACGATATAGCCATGTCCGTCTGTCCGTCTGTCCGTCTGTCCGTCTGTATGAACACCTGGATCTCAGAGACTATAAGAGCTAGAGCTACCAAATTTGGGGACAGTACTCCTATAGGTCCTACGCAGATCAAGTTTATTTCAAAAGTTGGATGCCACGCCCCTTTCCGCCCCCAAAAGTCTGTAAAAGCCGTAATAATAGACCTAGAGCATTGAATTTTGGTATGCATAATAATAATTATATTCTCAATGATTTCTGTGAATTTGGTTGAGATCGAATGAAAAACAAGGAAGTTATTAAAGAATCAATTTTATATGCAAAATTCACTTGCAGCTGCCCGCGCTTTGTTTGTTTAGTTGACAGTGTGACCAAAACGGTGTTGTGATTTTTACCCGCTATTTTCAAATATATACAAAAAACTAATTTTAGTATATTTGGTATATTTTTATACCCGCTACCCATAGGGTAGAAGGGTATTATAACTTAGTGCCAACAGAAAATGTATGTAACAGGCAGAAGGAGGCATCTCCGACCCCACAAAGTATATATATTCTTTATCAGTGTCAACAGCCGAGACGATATAGCCATGTCCGTCTGTCCGTCTGTCCGTCTGTCCGTCTGTCCGTCTGTATGAACACCTGGATCTCAGAGACTATAAGAGCTAGAGCTACCAAATTTGGGGACAGTACTCCTATAGGTCCTACGCAGGTCAAGTTTATTTCAAAAGTTTTCCTTTCCGCCCCCAAAAGTCTGTAAAAGCCGTAATAATAGACCTAGAGCATTGAATTTTGGTATGCATAATAATAATTATATTCTAAATGATTCCTGTGAATTTGGTTGAGATCGAATGAAAAACAAGAAAGTTATTAAAGAATCAATTTTATATGCATAATTCACTTGCAGCTGCCCGCGCTTTGTTTGTTTAGTTGACAGTGTGACCAAAACGGTGTTGTGATTTTTACCCGCTACTTTCAAATATATACAAAAAACTAATTTTAGTATATTTGGTATATTTTTTGTTAATAAATAATTTAAATTTTTTGTTTTCTCTCGAAATGGGTTGCGGGTATCATACGGTCGAGCACTCTCGACTGTAGCTTTCTTACTTGTTAATTTTAAATAAGAAATTTAATCAACAAAAAACGCACCCTAGGATTAAATCTGATGACGATGCTTTACTTGTAAAAGCGCGGGCACGACCGAAAACAAGAAACCGCAAACGGAATAAATGAGAGCAAATAGTGAGCGCAATAGTGCAAGAGTATGAAAAGCAAAAACAAATTGAACGCAGTGTTAAAATAATATATCAGTGTTAAAATATAATCATTGATTATTTCGCACTTTGTTTGATCTGTATAAAAATGCAAAAACAAATTGCAAGGCATACATTGTTTACACCTTGCAATTTGTTTTTGCAATTTTATACAGATCATGGTAAACTACTCATTTCAAATAAAAAAAAAGTAAAACACTGAAAACACAGCTAATAGCGATTACTTGTGTAAATTAATTTATATAAGGTAACACAAATGAAAATGATAGCAAAGTATGCGAAGGAAAAAAACACGTCCATTGGAATGCGAAGCGGTAGTAGATCTATATTTCATAAACCCATGCTGGCATGGTGAGCTAATAGATCTACAATAATGTTGTAACTGTGAGGTTATTAATTTCTCAAACAGTTTCGGAATAGCAGACAATTTGGATATTCCTCTATAATTTTCAGCATTAAATTTATTTCCATTTTTATGGAGAGGAATAATTAAAGATTCCTTCCTTTGGAAAAGAACATAAATCCATTGACAAACTAAAAAGAATGTATAAAGGAATTAATAACGCCTCAGCACACACCAAAGTTATAGAATCTCCTCGGATCACTGCGAAACCGCCGTCCACAAGTCATTGGAAATGCCTCCTTCTGCCTGTTACATACATTTTCTGTTGGCACTAAGCTATAATACCGCTCTACCCTATGGGTAGCGAATATAAAAAGAGGTTTTTAAAATACTTTAATGGAGACTATAATTGGTCAAAATGATGTATGATTTGAATCCATACACAACATTAAACACCCCGAGACAAATATTGTAATAAAAGTTGACCAAAAATTAAAAAAAAATTGAATTATTTCATATTTCATATTTTTAGAGCATATAAAAGAAATTCAACTACAAATTCAATTACATGATCTGGCCAGAACTTTTTACAGCAAATGTTGCTAAATTGATCGGCAGGAACAGTAATTTTAATAGACGATATTTCCCGGGGATAATTAAATTGAAATTTGTCCACTGAAACATTGGTTTCAGATTTGGCCAGAATAAAAGCCATGACTTCATCAGAAGTTTGATGAGGGGCAAGCCTGGAAACAAAAAGGTCAATAATGCGCCCATTGAGGCAAGCGCATTTTTCGTGCGACACATTGTCGCACAGCTAGCAGCAAACAAGCCCCATTCTTACATTTTCACGAACTTGGAAAATTTTATTTGAACAGACAAACATGGTGACAAAAAATAAAATTTTTTACAAAAGTGTATTTTTAAAAATAAAAAAAAAATAAGCATATAAATAAATAAAATTAGTGTGCAAAGAAAAATGCTTTACTTGTAAAAGCGCGGGCACGACCGAAAACAAGAAACCGCAAACGGAATAAATGAGAGCAAATAGAGAGCGCAATAGTGCAAGAGTATGGAAAGCAAAAACAAATTGAACGCAGTGTCAAAATAATATGTAAACAATGTATGCCTTGCAATTTGTTTTTGCAATTTTATACAGATCAAACAAAGTGCGAAATAATCAATGATTCACATGGTAAACTACTCATTTTAAAGAAAAGTAAAACACTGAAAACACAGCTAATAGCGATTACTTGTGTAAATTAATTTATATAAGGTAACACAAATGAAAATGATAGCAAAGTATGCGAAGGAAAAAAACACGTCCATTGCAATGCGAAGCGGTAATAGATCTATATTTCATAAACCCATGCTGGCATGGTGAGCTAATAGATCTACAATAATGTTGTAACTGTGAGGTTATTAATTTCTCAAACAGTTTCGGAGTAGCAGACAATTTGGATATTCCTCTATAATTTTCAGCATTAAATTTATTTCCATTTTTATGGAGAGGAATAATTAAAGATTCCTTCCAATAGTTTGGAAAAGAACATAAATCCATTGACAAATTAAAAAGAATGTATAAAGGAATTAATAACGCCTCAGCACACACCAAAGTTATAGAATCTCCTCGGATCACTGCAAAACCGCCGTCCACAAGTAACGAGGTAGTCATTGGAAATGCTTCCTTCTGCCTGTTATATAAATTTTCTGTTGGCACTAAGGTATAATACCGCTCTACCCTATGGGTAGCGGGTATAAAAAGAGGTTTTTAAAATACTTCATTGGAGACTGAAATTGGTCAAAATGATGTATGATTTGAAACCATACACAACATTAAACACCCTGAGACAAATATTGTAATAAAAGTTGACCAAAAATTAAAAAAAGGCAAAATTAAAGAAAAGTCGCTTCATTGAATTTGTAAAAAAATGTATTTTGCAACCAAAATAATTTCATGTCAAAAAAATTACGTTTATTTAAAATTTAAGTTATTTCCCTGTGGGTGCAAAAGTAAACGATACAATAATATTAAGACTAAGCAGTGTTGCCATATATAGTAAGTTCCTAGCACTGAAAAATTTATAAATTGAATAAAAATCCGCTTACATTTATTATTATTATTATATTAAGACCATGCCTTAATAGGCAATATTTGTAAAGCAATCATAAAGATTTATTGTGCATCCTAGTGTGCTAGTTGTAGATTACACAGATGCCTGTGTAGTCGACAGTGTCCTGTTAGGATACCTGTCACTATTTTGAGTGAATTTTTGCTCGGGTTAATAGGCGTTTACTTTGAGCAGCGCCACTGGAGTTTGTCCAGCGCGCACAGCACAAGTCCTGCAGCTCAGATTTGAGACAGTGGTTTACAAAGCCGCAAAAGGGTTCTTACCCCCAAAAGGTGGCACTGGGTCCCGGTCTGGCGAGTGTATCCGCGACTTCATTTCCAGGTACACCAGCGTGTCCTGGTACCCAGTATAGTGTTGTTACACGCTTAAAGCTAGTATAAGGTACCTAAGCATTGCCATACAAGTTCGGATTTTATCATATATGAATGCCTTTGGCAATCTGAAAATATAGCAATGACATTGCGCTTATAGCCTCTCGACATGTTAAAGGATGCACATTGTTAAGTGGTGTGAATCTTCGCCTGAACAATGCTGGCAAAATTATATTATAATAGAGTATATTATATTCAGAGTACTTTAGTCTGGGCCCACAGACTCCTAACCCTGCCCCTTCATTGGTGAGTGAGCCATCTGTATACCACCTAATGGCGTGGGTTACCAACCTGTAAGTATTAGAGAGACTGCTCCACTCTTGTCTGCTGCTCAGCTCAGTTCTGAATAACTTCGAGAAGTTATATCTGATCCGCTGTTTATCTTGGGGTAGCCTAGCTAATAACTTGGAGCACGAGTTTTCCGGTAAGTTAGCTAGTTCCCCCAGTATCCTGTACTGCGATATATACTAGTGGTAGACCCTGTAGGACGTCCAGTGCCGTCGATGGATAGGTTCGCATAGCGCCCGAGATACAAACACAGGCCAGTGTTTAGTGTTAGCACATTCGGTGCGTCTGGCCCAAACTACCGCACCATAGCTGACAATGGGTCTTACAATAGTTAGGTACATCCATCTCATTATTTTTGGCTGATTTCTTCACAACATGTTCAACATTTCAACATGCTCCCTCCAGTTTAGTGGTTGATCAAGATACTTGATTTCTTTGGCAATCGGTTTAGTTGCTCCACCTATAACAACCGGCGTCAATGATCTAATTTTATAGGTATTTGTGAATGCAACAATTGAGGTTTTGGCTGGGCTAATACTCAGCTCCACTTCATTACACCACGCTAAACTCTGATTTAGACCATCCGATATTCTCTCACATAGCGTGTGCTCGTATTTGCCCGCACATACTATGGATATGTCATCGGCATGACCCTGGCACACAATGCCCGCCTCTTCGAGTCTAACCAGAAGCTCGTCGATAAAGAGGCTCCACAGCAAAGGAGACAGGACTATTCTATTTCTCTAGAGTCTTTAGCATGAAGGAGTTCAGCCTGATGGGCCTAAAGCATTTCGGGTGAAAGGGATCCTTTTTGCCTACTTTAGGTAACAAAATCACCCTGGCCGTTCTCCAAGCCGTGGGTGGATACCCCAGAGCTGAACTACCTCTAAGAGATGTATCAGGTAAGGCAAAAGGTATTCGAGCCCTTTCTGTAGATGGATATGGCGAACACCATCCGTACCTGGTGCTGTATAAGGTAAATACTCTCACATGACGTATCATTTATAATATTACACAGTGGAAAATGAGTCTCAAATAGAAGGACTGCATTGTCTACTTAATTTTCGGTGTAGGTACCATTGACCTTCTTTAGGCAGAGTTGTGAGATACCTTTGCATTTAGATACCTTGCGAGATTTATCACAGAAATTTCGAAAGTGGGCTCGCTTGCACCTCCGAATTTCTTTGTTGTACTCAGTGAGTTTGCCTCACTTTGTTTGGCCGTATTGTACACTGTCGTCCTAAGCAAGCTGAGATTGCTGTTCCACCAGGGGTTATTCCTGTTGGAGGCAACAGTTCTTTCGGGACAGCTGGCATGATAAGCATGCCTGACTGTGCTGACAATTCCGTTTGACAGGATGTCTAGGTCTGTAAAAGTTCTTATCTTTTTACAGTTCATAAGCCTGTCAATACTCGTTACAAGAATTGCTTGATACCTAGCCCAGTAAGTATTATTTGAACGTTGATGTGCTAACAAACAGCACCATCAAGTGGCCCAACGACACCAAGCAAGGGCTTATTACCGCGCGGGCCGTGGGGGCGCACCACGTAGCGTGTGGCAAAAGACAATCGCGAACATATAGCATAAATATATTTTAATACATTTAAAAATAACGTCGTTATAGTTAGAACACAAAATACGGAAAGGGTTATGTAAGAGATAGTCTTCACTACAAAGTGAAAGGGAAAGATGTAAAAGAGTGTTAGCACTCCAGTTAAGATCCCGAAGGGCAAACAAAAGAAATTGTTTTTGTACGGACTCTATTCTTTCCTGATGAACCTTATATTGGGGACACCAAATATAATATATAATATATAATATATAATATATAATATATAATATATAATATATAATATATAATATATAATATATAATATATAATATATAATATATAATATATAATATATAATATATAATATATAATATATAATATATAATATATAATATATAATATATAATATATAATATATAATATATAATATATAATATATAATATATAATATATAATATATAATATATAATATATAATATATAATATATAATATATAATATATAATATATAATATATAATATATAATATATAATATATAATATATAATATATAATATATAATATATAATATATAATATATAATATATAATATATAATATATAATATATAATATATAATATATAATATATAATATATAATATATAATATATAATATATAATATATAATATATAATATATAATATATAATATATAATATATAATATATAATATATAATATATAATATATAATATATAATATATAATATATAATATATAATATATAATATATAATATATAATATATAATATATAATATATAATATATAATATATAATATATAATATATAATATATAATATATAATATATAATATATAATATATAATATATAATGACATATAATAATAATAATAATAAAATACATGACATCATCAGTATACATTAACACACGAGAAAATTTAATAACGGATGGAAGATCATTAATAAACAATGTAAATAACAAGGGACCAAGGTGAGGTACACCGGAAGTGACCTTAACAGACTTGGAGACTAAGCCGTTAAAATACACTTTCTGTGTTCTGAAATTAAAAATAACTAGACATCCAGATCATTAAGTTTTTGGGAAATCCCAAGAGATAATGTTTATGTAGTAATAGTGAGAGATTGACAGATTCAAAAGCTTTACTGAAATCAGTATAAATAACGTCAGTTTGCATTTTGTTTTGGAAACCATTAATTACCAAAGAAGTGACCTCCAGTAAGTTAGTGGTAGTAGATCTATATTTCATAAACCCATGCTGGCATGGTGAGATAATAGATCTACAATAATGTTGTAACTGTGAAGCTATTAATTTCTCAAACAGTTTCGGAATAGCAGACAATGTGGATATTCCTCTATAATTCTCAGCATTTCCATTTTTATGGAGAGGAATAATTAAATATTCCTTCCAATAGTTTGGAAAAGAACATAAGTCCATTGACAAATTAAAAAGAATGTATATAGGAATTAATAACGCCTCAGCACACACCATCTGGTCCTGGTGATAATACAGGCTTTAGAATCTTTAAATTATTTAATAGTGAACTTTTAGTAATTAATGGTTCAAAAATGCAATGTGCGTCATTTATCTGATACGGATAAGGCAAAACCAATCGAACACTATGAGATCTATATGTAATTTCAAAAAAATCAGCAATAGACTGATTGGTATCCGCTGTATTCTTTTAAAAAAAAACAGTTGATGGATCGTTGATGAACCACGCTTCATATTAACAAAGTTATAGAATCTTCTCGGATCACTGTGAAACCGCCGTCCACAATTTACGATGTAGTCATTGTAACACTGTGTATTATGGACAATAAAATTTGAACGTGAAGTCGAATAACAAGAGAAGTTAAAGGAAGAGTTTGATTCTTTAAACTTCTTGTAATTTCTCGACATTTTTTTTTAAGGTATGTCAATTCCCGTGTAAGCCAAACAGGCTTTTTATACCTATTTGATTTACGTAACGGGACGCATATGTCGAATTAAGAGTTTAATGTAGTATAAAACATTTCAGTTGCATTATCAATGTCCCTACACTCGCAAAGAGGAGACCAGTCAGTGTTCGACAGGATCCAAGAGAGTTAATTAAAATCAGTGTTAGGAAAATGACGCACGTGTTGCAATTTCGTAGCAGAGTATGCTACGTTCATCAACACTTCTAAAGTAGGATGATAAGGATCTTTAGGAAGGGATAAAGGTTCAGATCGGGAGACAGATGTAAGGGAAGGATCCAAAAAAAAAACCAGGTCAAGCATTCTATGTAATAAATTTGACTCGATGATAATCCAAACAAATTATAGAGTTTAAAGCGTTGGAGTCAGAATTTTATAGCCAAGTCATTTCTGTAATGTTAAATTTACCAAAAACAACAAGACTATCGCGATCAGATTGCAAAGTATAGCCGAAAAATGTGAAGAATAGACAGAAGAATCAGAAGATGGAGGAACATATGAACAAGTTATAACAAGTAAGAAAGCTACAGTCGAGAGTGCTCGACCGTATGATACCCGCAACACATTTCGAGAGAAAACAAAAAACTTAAATGATATGTTAACAAAAAATATACCAAATATACTAAAACTATTTTTTTTTATATATTTGAAAATAGCGGGAAGTGTCAACTAAACAAACAAAGCGCGGGCAGCTGCAAGTGAATTTTGCATATAAAATTGATTCTTTAATAACTTCCTCGTTTTTTATTCGATCTCAACCAAATTGACAGGAATCATTATGAATATAATTATTATTATGCATGCTAAAATGCAATGATCTAGGGTATTATTACGGCTTTTACAGACTTTTGGGGGCGGAAAGGGGCGTGGCATCCAACTTTTGAAATAAATTTGATCTGCGTAGGACCTATAGGAGTACTGTCCCCAAATTTGGTAGCTCTAGCTCTTATAGTCTTTGAGATCTAGGTGTTCATACAGACGGACTGACGGACATGGCTATATCGTCTCGGCTGTTGACACTGATCAAGAATATATATAGTTTATGTGGCCGGAGATGCCTCCTTCTGCCTGTTACATACATTTTCTGTTGGCACTAAGTTATAATACCCTTCTACCCTATGGGTAGCGGGTATAAAAATACAAACACCATGAACGGACAATTTTACAGCTTCGAATTCTCGACAGCACAATCAATTGAAACTATTTCAGAGGTGAAAGCAACGTCTACTGCGATTAAAACCTCACCTCTACGACGAAGAGGAGTGCGATCTAATCTATAAATATTATATCTACTTGAAAGGATTTCGAAGTTTATAATGTCTGGCCTAAACCAAGTCTCCGAAAAAGCGACGACATTATATAGAAAGGACATACTACTAAGATAGAGATTTTTAAGTTTGCTACACATGAATGCTGGGTTAGATTAATATTGCTAAAACACCCCCAGAGATTTCATATTTTAATTTTAATTGAATTATTTTTTTTCTATTTTAAACTATAAAAATATTTTTAATCATAATGTTACTCTTTTAGTCATAATTATATTAATTTCTTTAATGTCGACTGTTCATAGTCGACTTTAAATAAAAAATAAATAAACAGAACTCTCATGTTCTGGTAGCCAATTGAGAAGGATGTTAGTTTTTGTAGCTACACAGCTTTTACTCGAAACAGAAGGAAATTCAACTACAAATTCAATTACATGATCTGGCCAGAACTTTTTACAGCAAATGTTGCTAAATTGATCGGCAGGAACAGTAATTTTAATAGACGATATTTCCCGGGGATAATTAAATTGAAATTTGTCCACTGAAACATTGGTTTCAGATTTGGCCAGAATAAAAGCCATGACTTCATCCGAAGTTTGATGAGGGGTAAGCCTGGAAACAAAAATGTGTTTCTTTGGAGGAAGGCCAACAAGTGATTTTAGATTAACCACAGCCGTATCTACGGATGCAACTACAGCCTTGGAATGCTAACCAACAGAAACTGCTGGAGTGGTTAAAGCTTCAGTCCATACAATGACTGAAATATGACCGTCGCCGGTGTTAGCAGGAACAATATCCATGGGTAGGACATTATTCTCGTCACTACTAACTATTATTGGAGGAGCAGGAGAAGAAAGATTAATTGCAGGAACAGACGGAGCAGACAAATGATTTGGGTGTGGGGAAAGTTCATTAGCGCTTATGGACAACCTCGGATCAAAAACTTTCATACTTTTGAATTCATCATCCAGCGCTGAGAAACCTTCAAACAGTTTTTTAAACCTTCCAAAGATATCTCCAAAGCCTTTCTTGGTCTGTCGCACTAAGCCCATAATGTCCTTCTCCACATCCCTGCATGATTCACATGTCCATTTCAAGCCTGATTTGGACTCAATCAGGTCAATAATGCGCCCATTGAGGCCAGCGCATTTTTCGTGCGACACATTGTCGCACAGCCAGCAGCAAACAAGCCCCATTCTTACGTTTTCACGAACTTGGAAAATTTTATTTGAACAGACAAACATGGTGATAAGAACAAAAATTTGAAACAAAAACAGACAGCAACAAATAAAATTTTTTACAAAAGTGTATATTTAAAAATAAAAAAAAATAAGCATATAAATAAATAAAATTAGTGTGCAAAGAAAAATGCTTTACTTGTAAAAGCCCGGGCACGACTTTCGGTCGCAACCGGAATAAATGAGAGCAAATAGAGAGCGCAATAGTGCAAGAGTATGGAAAGCAAAAACAAATTGAACGCAGTGTCAAAATAATATGTAAACAATGTATGCCTTGCAATTTGTTTTTGCAATTTTATACAGATCAAACAAAGTGCGAAATAATCAATGATTCACATGGTAAACTATTCATTTTAAAGAAAACTAAAACACTGAAAACACAGCTAATAGCGATTACTTGTGTAAATTAATTTATATAAGGTAACACAAATGAAAATGGTAGCAAAGTATGCGAAGAAAAAAAAAACACGTCCATTGGAATGCGAAGCGGCGACGAATTGATTGTTAAAAAACTTCCTTGTTTCTCATTCGATCTCAAGCAAATTCACAGGAATCATTGAGACTATAATTGCTCTAGGCCTATTATTACGGCTTTTCCAGTTTTTGGGGGCACAAAGGGGCGTGGCAAAAATCTAAAACAATCTTCATCTGCGTAAGACCTACACGAATACTGTCACCAAACAAATAACTAACCGATTTCTAATAAAATTACAGGGTGTATAAAAAGTATTAACCACAGATGGCTTACCAAATTACACAACATTACACAACAAACTTTTGGAGTTATACGCGATTTACATAAAAAAAAACTTGACTTGTTCTAGATTTATGCATATTGTGGGCGAAAGGGGCGTGGCATCTAACTTTTGAAATAAACGTAATCTGCGTAAGGATTATATCTTATAGTCTTTGAGATCTAGGTGTTCATACGGACATGGCTATATCGTCTCGGCTGTTGACGCTGATCAAGAATATATATACTTTATGGGGTCGGAGATGCCTCCTTCTGCCTGTTACATACATTTTCTGTTGGCACTAAGTTATAATACCCTTCTACCCTATGGGTAGCGGGTATAAAAATAAAAAAAAAATAAGCATATAAGTAAATAAAATTAGTGTGCAAAGAAAAATAAAAATTTTAATTTGAAATAGGTTAACCAATTTTTAATTTTAAATAAGAAATTTAATCAACAAAAAACGCACCCTAGGATTAAATCTGATGACGATGCTTTACTTGTAAAAGCGCGGGCACGACCGAAAACAAGAAACCGCAAACGGAATAAATGAGAGCAAATAGTGAGCGCAATAGTGCAAGAGTATGAAAAGCAAAAACAAATTGAACGCGGTGTTAAAATAATATATCAGTGTTAAAATATAATCATTGATTATTTCGCACTTTGTTTGATCTGTATAAAAATGCAAAAACAAATTGCAAGGCATACATTGTTTACACCTTGCAATTTGTTTTTGCAATTTTATACAGATCATGGTAAACTACTCATTTCAAATAAAAACAAGTAAGAAAGCTACAGTCGAGAGTGCTCGACCGTATGATACCCGCAACCCATTTCGAGAGAAAACAAAAAATTTAAATGATATATTAACAAAAAATATACCAAATATACTAAAATTAGTTTTTTGTATATATTTGAAAATAGCGGGTAAAAATCACAACACCGTTTTGGTCACACTGTCAACTAAACAAACAAAGCGCGGGCAGCCGCAAGTGAATTTTGCATAGAAAATTGATTCTTTAATAACTTCCTTGTTTTTCATTCGATCTCAACCAAATTCACAGGAATCATTGAGAATATAAATATTATTATGCATACCAAAATTCAATGCTCTAGGTCTATTATTACGGCTTTTACAGACTTTTGGGGGCGGAAAGGGGCGTGGCATCCAACTTTTGAAATAAACTTGACCTGCGTAGGACCTATAGGAGTACTGTCCCCAAATTTGGTAGCTCTAGCTTTTATAGTCTCTGAGATCCAGGTGTTCATACAGACGGACAGACGGACAGACGGACAGACGGACATGGCTATATCGTCTCGGCTGTTGACACTGATCAAGAATATATATACTTTGTGGGGTCGGAGATGCCTCCTTCTGCCTGTTACATACATTTTCTGTTGGCACTAAGTTATAATACCCTTCTACCCTATGGGTAGCGGGTATAAAAAAGTAAAACACTGAAAACACAGCTAATAGCGATTACTTGTGTAAATTAATTTATATAAGGTAACACAAATGAAAATGATAGCAAAGTATGCGAAGGAAAAAAACACGTCCATTGGAATGCGAAGCGGTAGTAGATCTATATTTCATAAACCCATGCTGGCATGGTGAGCTAATAGATCTACAATAATGTTGTAACTGTGAGGTTATTAATTTCTCAAACAGTTTCGGAATAGCAGACAATTTGGATATTCCTCTATAATTTTCAGCATTAAATTTATTTCCATTTTTATACCCGCTACCCATAGGGTAGAAGGGTATTATGACTTAGTGCCAACAGAAAATGTATGTAACAGGCAGAAGGAGACATCTCCGACCCCATAAAGTATATATATTCTTGATCAGCATCAACAGCCGAGACGATATAGCCATGTCCGTCTGTCCGTCTGTCCGTCTGTCTGTCTGTATGAACACCTGGATCTCAGAGACTATAAGACATAGAGACACCAAATTTGGCAAAAATGTTCCTTCATACCCTACGCAGATCAAGTTTATTTCAAAAGTTGGATGCCACGCCCCCTTCGCCCACAATAAGCATTAATCTAGAAAAAGTCAAGTTTTTTTTTATGTAAATCGCGTATAACTCCAAAAGTTCTTTGTGTAAGGATGTGTAATTTGGTAAGCCATCTGCGCTTGACACTCTTAATATACCCTGTAATTTTGGTGAAAATCGGATAAGTAGAACAAAAGTTATTCGCGAAATTATTTATCAAAATTGTTGTTCCCAATGCATATGGACGTTTTAAGTGTGTGATTGACCTAGAGATATCAAATTTGGTGACAGTATTCGTGTAGGTCTTACGCAGATCAAGTTTATTTTAGATTTTTGCCACGCCCTTTTCCGCCCCCGAAAAGTGTAAAAGCCGTAATAATGAACCTAGAGCATTGAATTTTGGTATGCATAATAATTATATTCTCAATGATTCCTGTGAATTTGGTTGAGATCGAGTTAAAAACAAGGAAGTTATTAATGAATCAATCTTATATGCAAAATTCACTTGCAGCTGCTCGCGCTTTGTTTGTTTAGTTGACAGTGTGACCATGTCGGTGTTGTGGATTTCTTCCCGCTATTTTCAAATATATACAAAACACAAGTTTCAGTATATTTTTGGTATATTTGTTGTTAAAATATCATTAAAATTTTTTTTGTTCTCTCGAAATGGGTTGCGGGTATCATACGGTCGAGCACTCTCGACTGTAGCTTTCTTACTTGTTATGGAGAGGAATAATTAAAGATTCCTTCCAATAGTTTGGAAAAGAACATAAATCCATTGACAAACTAAAAAGAATGTATAAAGGAATTAATAACGCCTCAGCACACACCAAAGTTATAGAATCTCCTCGGATCACTGCGAAACCGCCGTCCACAAGTCATTGGAAATGCCTCCTTCTGCCTGTTACATACATTTTCTGTTGGCACTAAGGTATAATACCGCTCTACCCTATGGGTAGCGAATATAAAAAGAGGTTTTTAAAATACTTTAATGGAGACTATAATTGGTCAAAATGATGTATGATTTGAATCCATACACAACATTAAACACCCCGAGACAAATATTGTAATAAAAGTTGACCAAAAATTAAAAAAAAATTGAATTATTTCATATTTCATATTTTTAGAGCATATAAAAAATTTGAATTTGTAAAAAAATTTATTTTGCAACCAAAATAATTTCATGTCAAAAAAAATTACGTTTATTTAAAATTTAAGTTATTTCCCTGTGGGTGCAAAAGTAAACGATATAATAATATTGAGACTAAGCAGTGTTGCCATATATAGTAAGTTCCTAGCACTGAAAAATTTATAAATTGAATAAAAATCCGCTTACATTTATTATTATTATTATATTAAGACCATGCCTTAATAGGCAATATTTGTAAAGCAATCATAAAGATTTATTGTGCATCCTAGTGTGCTAGTTGTAGATTACACAGATGCCTGTGTAGTCGACAGTGTCCTGTTGGGATACCTGTCACTCTTGTTCTATTGCGGTTGTACTCCCCGAATAGGCGTTTACTTTGAGCAGCACCACTGGAGTTTGTCCAGCGCGCACAGCACAAGTCCTGCAGCTCAGATTTGAGACAGTGGTTTACAAAGCCGCAAAAGGGTTCTTACCCCCAAAAGGTGGCACTGGGTCCCGGTCTGGCGAGTGTATCCGCGACTTCATTTCCAGGTACACCAGCGTGTCCTGGTACCCAGTATAGTGTTGTTACACGCTTAAAGCTAGTATAAGGTACCTAAGATTGCCTTTGGCAATCTGAAAATATAGCAATGACATTGCGCTTATAGCCTCTCGACATGTTAAAGGATGCACATTGTTAAGTGGTGTGAATCTTCGCCTGAAAAATGCTGGCAAAATTATATTATAATAGAGTATATTATATTCAGAGTACTTTAGTCTGGGCCCACAGACTCCTACCCCTGCCCCTTCATTGGTGAGTGAGCCATCTGTATACCACCTAATGGCGTGGGTTACCACACTGTAAGTATTAGAGAGACTGCTCCACTCTTGTCTGCTGCTCAGCTCAGTTCTGAATAACTTCGAGAAGTTATATCTGATCCGCTGTTCATCTTGGGGTAGCCTAGCTAATAACTTGGAGCACGAGTTTTCCGGTAAGTTAGCTAGTTCCCCCAGTATCCTGTACTGCGATATATACTAGTGGTAGACCCTGTAGGACGTCCAGTGCCGTCGATGGATAGGTTCGCATAGCGCCCGAGATACAAACACAGGCCAGTGTTTAGTGTTAGCACATTCGGTGCGTCTGGCTCAAACTACCGCACCATAGCTGACATTGGGTCTTACAATAGTCAGGTACATCCATCTCATTATTTTTGGCTGATTTCTTCACAACATGTTCAACATTTCAACATGCTCCCTCCAGTTTAGTGGTTGATACTTGATTTCTTTGGCAATCGGTTTAGTTGCTCCACCTATAAAAGCCGGCGTCAATGATCTAATTTTATAGGTATTTGTGAATGCAACAATTGAGGTTTTGGCTGGGCTAATACTCAGCTCCACTTCATTACACCACGCTAAACTCTGATTTAGACCATCCGATATTCTTTCACATAGCGTGTGCTCGTATTTGCCCGCACATACTATGGATATGTTATCGGCATGACCCTGGCACACAATGCCCGCCTCTGCGAGTCTAACCAGAAGCTCGTCGATAAAGAGGCTCCACAGCAAAGGAGACAGGACTCCGCCTTGTGGACAACCTCTAGTTGTGAGTGCTCTCAGTATGGTTTTGATTACATCCACCTCTACTATCCTGGTATGAAGCAGCAGTGCTACTCAGCTGATTCGGTCTGCTTACTAAGTAAGTTTTTATGTAATTGTCCACTATTTCTATTTCTCTAGAGTCTTTAGCATGAAGGAGTTCAGGCTGATGGGCCTAAAGGATTTCGGGTGAAAGGGGTCCTTTTTGCCTAAATTAGGTAACAAAATTACCCTGGCGGTTCTCCAAGCCGTGGGTGGATACCCCAGAGCTGAACTACCTCTAAGAGATTTATCAGGTAAGGCAAAAGGTATTCGAGCCCTTTCTTTAGATGGATATGGCGAACACCATCCGTACCTGGTGCTGTATAAGGTAAATAATCTCACATGACGTATCATTTATAATATTACACAGTGGAAAATGAGTCTCAAATAGAAGGACTGCATTGTCTACTTAATTTTCGGTGTAGGTACCATTGACCTTCTTTAGGCAGAGTTGTGAGATACCTTTGCATTTAGATACCTTGCGAGATTTATCACAGAAATTTCGAAAGTGGGCTCGCTTGCACCTCCGAATTTCTTTGTTGTACTCAGTGAGTTTGCCTCACTTTGTTTGGCCGTATTGTACACTGTCGTCCTAAGCAAGCTGAGATTGCTGTTCCACCAGGGGTTATTCCTGTTGGAGGCAACAGTTCTTTCGGGACAGCTGGCATGATAACCATGCCTGACTGTGCTGACAATTCCGTTTGACAGGACGTCTAGGTCTGTAAAAGTTCTTATCTTTTTACAGTTCATAAGCCTGTCAATACTCGTTACAAGAATTGCCTGATACCTAGCCCAGTAAGTATTATTTGAACGTTGATGTGCTAACAAACAGCACCATCAAGTGGCCCAACGACACCAAGCAAGGGCTTATTACCGCGCCGGCCGTGGGGGCGCACCACGTAGCGTGTGGCAACAGACAATCGCGAACATATAGCTTAAATATATTTTAATAAATTTAAAAATAACGTCGTTACACTTCTAAAGTAGAATGATAAGGATCTTCAGGAAGGGATAAAGGTTCAGATCGGGAGACAGATGTAAGGGAAGGATCCAAAACAAAAACCAGGTCAAGCATTCTATGTAATAAATTTGGAATAGCATTGATTTGACTCGATGATAATCCAAACAAATTATAGAGTTTAAAGCGTTGGAGTCAGAATTTTATAGCCAAGTCATTTCTGTAATGTTAAATTTACCAAAAACAACAAGACTATCGCGATCAGATGGCAAAGTATAGCCGAAAAATGTGAAGAATAGACAGAAGAATCAGAAGATGGAGGAACATATGAACAAGTTATAACATGTAAGAAAGCTACAGTCGAGAGTGCTCGACCGTATGATACCCGCAACACATTTCGAGAGAAAACAAAAAACTTAAATGATATTTTAACAAAAAATATGCCAAATATACTAAAACTATTTTTTTTGTATATATTTGAAAATAGCGGGTAAAAGTCCACAACACCGTTATGGTCACACTGTCAACTAAACAAACAAAGCGCGGGCAGCTGCAAGTGAATTTTGCATATAAAATTGATTCTTTAATAACTTCCTCGTTTTTTATTCGATCTCAACCAAATTGACAGGAATCATTATGAATATAATTATTATTATGCATGCTAAAATGCAATGATCTAGGGTATTATTACGGCTTTTACAGACTTTTGGGGGCGGAAAGGGGCGTGGCATCCAACTTTTGAAATAAATTTGATCTGCGTAGGACCTATAGGAGTACTGTCCCCAAATTTGGTAGCTCTAGCTCTTATAGTCTTTGAGATCTAGGTGTTCATACAGACGGACTGACGGACATGGCTATATCGTCTCGGCTGTTGACACTGATCAAGAATATATATAGTTTATGTGGCCGGAGATGCCTCCTTCTGCCTGTTACATACATTTTCTGTTGGCACTAAGTTATAATACCCTTCTACCCTATGGGTAGCGGGTATAAAAATACAAACACCATGAACGGACAATTTTACAGCTACGAATTCTCGACAGCACAATCAATTGAAACTATTTCAGAGGTGAAAGCAACGTCTACTGCGATTAAAACCTCACCTCTACGACGAAGAGGAGTGCGATCTAATCTATAAATATTATATCTACTTGAAAGGATTTCGAAGTTTATAATGTCTGGCCTAAGCCAAGTCTCCGAAAAAGCGACGACATTATATAGAAAGGACATACTACTAAGATAGAGATTTTTAAGTTTGCTACACATGAATGCTGGGTTAGATTAATATTGCTTAAACACCCCCAGAGATTTCATATTTTAATTTTAATTTAATTATTTTTTTTCTAGTTTAAACTATAAAAATATTTTTAATCATAATGTTACTCTTTTAGTCATAATTATATTAATTTCTTCAATGAAAAATAAATAAACAGAACTCTCATGTTCTGGTAGCCAATTGAGAAGGATGTTAGTTTTTGTAGCTACAGAGCTTTTACTCGAAACAGAAGGAAATTCAACTACAAATTCAATTACATGATCTGGCCAGAACTTTTTACAGCAAATATTGCTTAATTGATCGGCAGGAACAGTAATTTTAATAGACCATATTTCCCGGGGATAATTAAATTGAAATTTGTCCACTGAAACATTGGTTTCAGATTTGGCCAGAATAAAAGCCATGACTTCATCCGAAGTTTGATGAAGGGTAAGCCTGGAAACAAAAATGTGTTTCTTTGGAGGAAGGCCAACAGCCGTATCTACGGATGCAACTACAGCCTTGGAATGCTAACCAACAGAAACTGCTGGAGTAGTTAAAGCTTCAGTCCATACAATGACTGAAATATGACCGTAGCCGGTGTTAGCAGGAACAATATCCATGGGTAGGACATTATTCTCGTCACTACTAACTATTATTGGAGGAGCAGGAGAAGAAAGATTAATTACAGGAACAGACGGAGCAGACAAATGATTTGGGTGTGGGGAAAGTTCATTAGCGCTTATGGACAACATCGGATCAAAAACTTTTATACTTTTGAATTCATCATCCAGCGCTGAGAAACCTTCAAACAGTTTTTTAAATCTTCCAAAGATATCTCCAAAGCCTTTCTTGGTCTGTCGCACTAAGCCCATAATGTCCTTCTCCACATCCCTGCATGATTCACATGTCCATTTCAAGCCTGATTTGGACTCAATCAGGTCAATAATGCGCCCATTGAGGCCAGCGCATTTTTCGTGCGACACATTGTCGCACAGCCAGCAGCAAACAAACCCCATTCTTACGTTTTCACGAACTTGGAAATTTTTATTTGAACAGACAAACATGGTGATAAGAACAAAAATTTGAAACAAAAACAGACAGCAAAAAATAAAAGTTTTTACAAAAGTGTATATTTAAAAATGAAAAAAAAATAAGCATATAAATAAATAAAATTAGTGTGCAAAGAAAAATGCTTTACTTGTAAAAGCGCGGGCACGACTTTCGGTCGCAACCGGAATAAATGAGAGCAAATAGAGAGCGCAATAGTGCAAGAGTATGGAAAGCAAAAACAAATTGAACGCAGTGTCAAAATAATATGTAAACAATGTATGCCTTGCAATTTGTTTTTGCAATTTTTACAGATTAAACAAATTGCGAAATAATCAATGATTCACGTGGTAAACTAATTATTTAAAGAAAAGTAAAACACTGAAAACACAGCTAATAGCGATTACTTGTGTAAATTAATTTATATAAGGTAACACAAATGAAAATGATAGCAAAGTATGCGAAGAAAAAAAAAACACGTCCATTGGAATGCGAAGCGGCGACGAATTGATTGTTAAAAAACTTCCTTGTTTCTCATTCGATCTCAAGCAAATTCACAGGAATCATTGAAAATATAATTATTATTATGCATACCAAAATTCAATGCTCTAGGTCTAATATTACGGCTTTTACAGACTTTTGGGGGCGGAAAGGGGCGTGGCATCCAACTTTTGAAATTAACTTGACCTGCGCAGGACCTATAGGAGTACTGTCCCCAAATTTGGTAGCTCTAGCTCTTATAGTCTCTGAGATCTAGGTGTTCATACAGACGGACAGACGGACAGACTGACAGACGGACAGACGGACAGACGGACATGGCTATATCGTCTCGGCTGTTGACACTGATCAAGAATATATATACTTTATGGGGTCGGAGATGCCTCCTTCTGCCTGTTACATACATTTTCTGTTGGCACTAAGTTATAATACCCTTCTACCCTATGGGTAGCGGGTATAAAAAGTAAAACACTGAAAACACAGCTAATAGCGATTACTTGTGTAAATTAATTTATATAAGGTAACACAAATGAAAATGATAGCAAAGTATGCGAAGGAAAAAAACACGTCCATTGGAATGCGAAGCGGTAGTAGATCTATATTTCATAAACCCATGCTGGCATGGTGAGCTAATAGATCTACAATAATGTTGTAACTGTGAGGTTATTAATTTCTCAAACAGTTTCGGAATAGCAGACAATTTGGATATTCCTCTATAATTTTCAGCATTAAATTTATTTCCATTTTTATGGAGAGGAATAATTAAAGATTCCTTCCAATAGTTTGGAAAAGAACATAAATCCATTGACAAACTAAAAAGAATGTATAAAGGAATTAATAACGCCTCAGCACACACCAAAGTTATAGAATCTCCTCGGATCACTGCGAAACCGCCGTCCACAAGTCATTGGAAATGCCTCCTTCTGCCTGTTACATACATTTTCTGTTGGCACTAATGTATAATACCCCTCTACCCTATGGGTAGCGGGTATAAAAAGAGGTTTTTAAAATACTTCATTGGAGACTGAAATTGGTCAAAATGATGTATGATTTGAATCCATACACAACATTAAACACCCTGAGACAAATATTGTAATAAAAGTTGACCAAAAATTAAAAAAAGGCTAAATTAAAGAAAAGTCGCTTCATTGAATTTGTAAAAAAATGTATTTTGCAACCAAAATAATTTCATGTAAAAAAAATTACGTTTATTTAAAATTTAAGTTATTTCCCTGTGGGTGCAAAAGTAAACGATACAATAATATTAAGACTAAGCAGTGTTGCCATATATAGTAAGTTCCTAGCACTGAAAAATTTATAATAAATAATATAATAACAAGTAAGAAAGCTACAGTCGAGAGTGCTCGACCGTATGATACCCGCTACCCATTTTGAGAGAATACAAAAAGCTTAAATAATATTTTAACAAAAAATATACCACGGAATATACTGAAATTTGTTTTTTTTTGTATATACATTTTTTTTTTAAAATCCATTAAATACCGACATGGTCACACTGTCAACTAAACAAACAAAGCGCGAGCTTGCAGCTGCAAGTGAATTTTGCATATAAAATTGATTCATTAATAACTTCCTTGTTTTTCATTCGATCTCAACCAAATTCACAGGAGTCATTCAGACTATCATTGTTATTATGCATACCAAAATTCAATGCTCTAGGTTCATTATTACGGCTTTTACATTTTTTGGGGGCGGAAAGGGGCGTGTCAAAAATCTAAACCAAACTTGATCTGCGTAAGACCTTCACGAATACTGTCACCAAATTTGATATCTCTAGGTCATTCACACACTTAAAACGTCCATATGCATTGGGCACAACAATTTTGATAAATACTTTAACAAATAACTTTTGTTCTACTTATCCGATTTTTACCAAAATTACAGGGTATATTAAGAGTGTCAAGCGCAGATGGGTTACCAGATAACACATCATTACACAAAGAACTTTTGGAGTTATACGCAATTTGCATAAAAAAAACTTGACTTTTTCTAGATTAATGCTTATTGTGGGCGAAGGGGGCGTGGCATCCAACTTTTGAAATAAACTTGATCTGCGTAGGGTATGAAGGAACATTTTTGCCAAATTTGGTGTCTCTATGTCTTATAGTCTCTGAGATCCAGGTGTTCACACAGACAGACACACGGACAGACGGACAGACGGACATGGCTATATCGTCTCGGCTGTTGACGCTGATCAAGAATATATATACTTTATGGGGTCGGAGATGCCTCCTTCTGCCTGTTACATACATTTTCTGTTGGCACTAAGTCATAATACCCTTCTACCCTATGGGTAGCGGGTATAAATATGTTAGCAACAACAAAACAGTAGGGCAAGCAGTGAGAGCAGAGAGCGCCACTAACGGAATACTGTCAACTGAGAGTTGTTGAGAGAGAAACCGTTACACTGCGAGCGGGAAGGAAAGCACAAAGAATAGACACGCAAAATCTAATGCTTACCACAACAACAAAACTTTGAAACTTTGAACTTTGAAAATAAACAGAGCTCAAAATAAGACAAATAAAATTCACAATTATGTAATAAAACAAGTAAGAAAGCTACAGTCGAGAGTGCTCGACCGTATGATACCCGCAACCCATTTCGAGAGAACAAAAAAAATTTTAATGATATTTTAACAACAAATATACCAAAAATATACTGAAACTTGTGTTTTGTATATATTTGAAAATAGCGGGAAGAAATCCACAACACCGACATGGTCACACTGTCAACTAAACAAACAAAGCGCGAGCAGCTGCAAGCGAATTTTGCATATAAAATTGATTCATTAATAACTTCCTTGTTTTTAACTCGATCTCAACCAATCTCACAGGAATCATTGAGAATATAATTATTATTATGCATACCAAAATTCAATGCTCTAGGTTCATTATTACGGCTTTTACAGTTTTCGGGGGCGGAAAGGGGCGTGGCAAAAATCTAAAATAAACTTGATCTGCGTAAGACCTACACGAATACTGTCACCAAATTTGATATCTCTAGGTCAATCACACACTTAAAACGTCCATATGCATTGCGAACAACAATTTTGATAAATAATTTCGCGAATAACTTTTGTTCTACTTATCCGATTTTCACCAAAATTACAGGGTATATTAAGAGTGTCAAGCGCAGATGGCTTACCAAATTACACATCATTACACAAAGAACTTTTGGAGTTATACGCGATTTACATAAAAAAAACTTGACTTTTTCTAGATAAATGCTTATTGTGGGCGAAGGGGGCGTGGCATCCAACTTTTGAAATAAACTTGATCTGCGTAGGGTATGAAGGAACATTTTTGCCAAATTTGGTGTCTCTATGTCTTATAGTCTCTGAGATCCAGGTGTTCATACAGACAGACAGACGGACAGACGGACAGACGGACATGGCTATATCGTCTCGGCTGTTGATGCTGATCAAGAATATATATACTTTATGGGGTCGGAGATGTCTCCTTCTGCCTGTTACATACATTTTCTGTTGGCACTAAGTCATAATACCCTTCTACCCTATGGGTAGCGGGTATAAAAATCCGCTTACATTTATTATTATTATTATATTAAGAGGATGCCTTAATAGGCAATATTTGTAAAGCAATCATAAAGATTTATTGTGCATCCTAGTGTGCTAGTTGTAGATTACACAGATGCCTGTGTAGTCGACAGTGTCCTGTTAGGATACCTGTCACTATTTTGAGTGAATTTTTGCTCGGGTTAATAGGCGTTTACTTTGAGCAGCGCCACTGGAGTTTGTCCAGCGCGCACAGCACAAGTCCTGCAGCTCAGATTTGAGACAGTGGTTTACAAAGCCGCAAAAGGGTTCTTACCCCCAAAAGGTGGCACTGGGTCCCGGTCTGGCGAGTGTATCCGCGACTTCATTTCCAGGTACACCAGCGTGTCCTGGTACCCAGAATGTTGTGTGTTACACGCTTAAAGCTAGTATAAGGTACCTAAGCATTGCCATACAAGTTCGGATTTTATCATATATGAATGCCTTTGGCAATCTGAAAATATAGCAATGACATTGCGCTTATAGCCTCTCGACATGTTAAAGGATGCACATTGTTAAGTGGTGTGAATCTTCGCCTGAACAATGCTGGCAAAATTATATTATAATAGAGTATATTATATTCAGAGTACTTTAGTCTGGGCCCACAGACTCCTAACCCTGCCCCTTCATTGGTGAGTGAGCCATCTGTATACCACCTAATGGCGTGGGTTACCAACCTGTAAGTATTAGAGAGACTGCTCCACTCTTGTCTGCTGCTCAGCTCAGTTCTGAATAACTTCGAGAAGTTATATCTGATCCGCTGTTCATCTTGGGGTAGCCTAGCTAATAACTTGGAGCACGAGTTTTCCGGTAAGTTAGCTAGTTCCCCCAGTATCCTGTACTGCGATATATACTAGTGGTAGACCCTGTAGGACGTCCAGTGCCGTCGATGGATAGGTTCGCATAGCGCCCGAGATACAAACACAGGCCAGTGTTTAGTGTTAGCACATTCGGTGCGTCTGGCCCAAACTACCGCACCATAGCTGACAATGGGTCTTACAATAGTTAGGTACATCCATCTCATTATTTTTGGCTGATTTCTTCACAACATGTTCAACATTTCAACATGCTCCCTCCAGTTTAGTGGTTGATCAAGATACTTGATTTCTTTGGCAATCGGTTTAGTTGCTCCACCTATAACAACCGGCGTCAATGATCTAATTTTATAGGTATTTGTGAATGCAACAATTGAGGTTTTGGCTGGGCTAATACTCAGCTCCACTTCATTACACCACGCTAAACTCTGATTTAGACCATCCGATATTCTTTCACATAGCGTGTGCTCGTATTTGCCCGCACATACTATGGATATGTCATCGGCATGACCCTGGCACACAATGCCCGCCTCTGCGAGTCTAACCAGAAGCTCGTCGATAAAGAGGCTCCACAGCAAAGGAGACAGGACTCCGCCTTGTGGACAACCTCTAGTTGTGAGTGCTCTCAGTATGGTTTTGATTACATCCACCTCTACTATCCTGGTATGAAGCAGCAGTGCTACTCAGCTGATTCGGTCTGCTTACTAAGTAAGTTTTTATGTAATTGTCCACTATTTCTATTTCTCTAGAGTCTTTAGCATGAAGGAGTTCAGGCTGATGGGCCTAAAGGATTTCGGGTGAAAGGGGTCCTTTTTGCCTAAATTAGGTAACAAAATTACCCTGGCCGTTCTCCAAGCCGTGGGTGGATACCCCAGAGCTGAACTACCTCTAAGAGATTTATCAGGTAAGGCAAAAGGTATTCGAGCCCTTTCTGTAGATGGATATGGCGAACACCATCCGTACCTGGTGCTGTATAAGGTAAATACTCTCACATGACGTATCATTTATAATATTACACAGTGGAAAATGAGTCTCAAATAGAAGGACTGCATTGTCTACTTAATTTTCGGTGTAGGTACCATTGACCTTCTTTAGGCAGAGTTGTGAGATACCTTTGCATTTAGATACCTTGCGAGATTTATCACAGAAATTTCGAAAGTGGGCTCGCTTGCACCTCCGAACTTCTTTGTTGTACTCAGTGAGTTTGCCTCATTTTGTTTGGCTGTATTGTACACTGTCGTCCTAAGCAAGCTGAGATTGCTGTTCCACCAGGGGTTATCCCTGTTGGAGGCAACAGTTCTTTCGGGACAGCTGGCATGATAAGCATGCCTGACTGTGCTGACAATTCCGTTTGACAGGACGTCTAGGTCTGTAAAAGTTCTTATCTACAGTTTATAAGCCTGTCAATACTCGTTACAAGAATTGCCTGATACTTAGCCCAGTAAGTATTATTTGGACGTTGATGTGCTAACAAACAGCACCATCAAGTGGCCCAACGACACCAAGCAAGGGCTTATTACCGCGCGGGCCGTGGGGGCGCACCACGTAGCGTGTGGCAACAGACAATCGCGAACATATAGCTTACATATATTTTAATAAATTTAAAAATAACGTCGTTACACACTAGACAAATGACTTAATATCAAGTTTTTAAGAATGGAAAACGAAGAAGCATTATTTATTATATAATAGTAATCGTTATAGTTAGAACACAAAATACGGAAAGGGTTATGTAAGGGATAGTCTTCACTACAAAGTGAAAGGGAAAGATGTAAAAGAGTGTTAGCACTCCAGTTAAGATCCCGAAGGGCAAACAAAAGAAATTGTTTTTGTACGGACTCTATTCTTTCCTGATGAACCTTATATTGGGGACACCAAATACAAGAGTCATATTCAAGAATAGGTCGAACAAGATAAGTATAATATATAATATATAATATATAATAACATATAATTCTTTCGACCTGCGCTTAATGAAACCAATGACACCTATTGCACGATCAGAAAATAAGTATTGTTAAAAGGCAAAACGCCTGTGAAAACACATTACGTTACATTTATTGCAATTAAGATTTAAAAGATTTATTTGACACCAAGATTGGAAGCTATCAAGATCAGCTTGCAGCATTTGACCAGATTGACAATCTACTGACGATAAACAAAGCTTGACATCATCAGTATACATTAACACACGAGAAAATTTAATAACGGATAGAAGATCATTAATAAACAATGTAAATAACAAGGGACCAAGGTGAGGTACACCGGAAGTGACCTTAACAGACTTGGAGACTAAGCCGTTAAAATACACTTTCTGTATTCGGAAATTAAAAAAACTAGATATCCAGATCAATAAGTTTTTGGGAAATCCCAAGAGATAAAGTTTATGTAGTAATAGTGAGAGATTGACAGATTCAAAAGCTTTACTGAAATCAGTATAAATAACGTCAGTTTGCATTTTGTTTTGGAAACCATTAATTACCAAAGAAGTGACCTCCAGTAAGTTAGTGGTAGTAGATCTATATTTCATAAACCCATGCTGGCACGGTGAGATAATAGATCTACAATAATGTTGTAACTGTGAGGTTATTATTTTCTCAAACAGTTTCGGAATAGCAGACAATGTGGATATTCCTCTATAATTCTCAGCATTTCCATTTTTATGGAGAGGAATAATTAAAGATTCCTTCCAATAGTTTGGAAAAGAACATAAGTCCATTGACAAATTAAAAAGAATGTATAAAGGAATTAATAACGCCTCAGCACACACCATCTGGTCCTGGTGATAATACAGGCTTTAGAATCTTTAAATTATTTAATAGTGAACTTTTAGTAATTAATGGTTCAAAAATGCAATATGCGTCATTTATCTGATACGGATAAGGCAAAACCAATCGAACGCTTTGAGATCTATATGTAATTTCAAAAAAATCAGCAAATAAATCAGCAATAGACTGATTGGTATCCGCTGTATTCTTTTCAAAAAAACAGTTGATGGATCGTTGATGAACCACGCTTCATATTAACAAAGTTATAGAATCTCCTCGGATCACTGTGAAACCGCCGTCCACAATTTACGATGTAGTCATTGTAACACTGTGTATTATGGACAATAAAATTTGGTCGTGCAATCGAATAACAAGAGAAGTTAAAGGAAGAGTTAGATTCTTTAAACTTCTTGTAATTTCTCGACATTTTTTTTTAAGGTATGTCAATTCCCGTGTAAGCCAAACAGGCTTGTTATACCTATTTGGTTTACGTAACGGGACGCATATGTCGAATGAAGAGTTTAAATTATCAATGTCCCAGGAGACCAGTCAGTGTTCGACAGCATCCAAGAGAGTTAATTAAAATCAGTGTTAGGAAAATGACGCACGTGTTGCAATCTCGTAGCAGAGTATGCTACGTTCATCAACACTTCTAAAGTAGGATGATAAGGATCTTCAGGAAGGGATAAAGGTTCAGATCGGGAGACAGATGTAAGGGAAGGATCCAAAACAAAAACCAGATCAAGCATTCTATGTAATAAATTTGGAATAGCATTGATTTGACTCGATGATAATCCAAACAAATTATAGAGTTTAAAGCGTTGGAGTCAGAATTTTATAGCCAAGTCATTTCTGTAATGTTAAATTTACCAAAAACAACAAGACTATCGCGATCAGATGGCAAAGTATAGCCGAAAAATGTGAAGAATAGACAGAAGAATCAGAAGATGGAGGAACATATGAACAAGTTATAACAAGTAAGAAAGCTACAGTCGAGAGTGCTCGACCGTATGATACCCGCAACACATTTCGAGAGAAAACAAAAAACTTAAATGATATTTTAACAAAAAATATACCAAATATACTAAAACTAGTTTTTTTGTATATATTTGAAAATAGCGGGTAAAAGTCCACAACACCGTTATGGTCACACTGTCAACTAAACAAACAAAGCGCGGGCAGCTGCAAGTGAATTTTGCATATAAAATTGATTCTTTAATAACTTCCTCGTTTTTTATTCGATCTCAACCAAATTCACAGGAATCATTATGAATATAATTATTATTATGCATGCCAAAATGCAATGCTCTAGGTCTATTATTACGGCTTTTACAGTCTTTCGGGGGCGGAAAGGGGCGTGGCATCCAACTTTTGAAATAAATTTGATCTGCGTAGGACCTATAGGAGTACTGTCCCCAAATTTGGTAGCTCTAGCTCTTATAGTCTTTGAGATCTAGGTGTTCATACAGACGGACTGACGGACATGGCTATATCGTCTCGGCTGTTGACACTGATCAAGAATATATATAGTTTATGTGGCCGGATATGCCTCCTTCTGCCTGTTACGTACATTTTCTGTTGGCACTAAGTTATAATACCCTTCTACCCTATGGGTAGCGGGTATAAAAATACAACCACCATGAACGGACAATTTTACAGCTACGAATTCTAAATCGACAGCACAATCAATTGAAACTATTTCAGAGGTGAAGGCAACGTCTACTGCGATTAAAACCTCACCTCCACGACGAAGAGGAGTGCGATCTCCTCTATAAATATTATATCTACTTGAAAGGATTTCGGAGTTTATAATGTCTGGCCTAAGCCAAGTCTCCGAAAAAGCGACGACATTATATAGAAAGGACAGACTACTAAGATAGAGATTTTTAAGTTTGCTACACATGAATGCTGGGTTAGATTAATATTGCTTAAACACCCCCAGAGATTTCATATTTTAATTTTAATTGAATTATTTTTTTTCTATTTTAAACTATAAAAATATTTTTAATCATAATGTTACTCTTTTAGTCATAATTATATTAATTTCTTCAATGTCGACTGTTCATAGTCGACTTTAAATAAAAAATAAATAAACAGAACTCTCATGTTCTGGTAGCCAATTGAGAAGGATGTTAGTTTTTGTAGCTACAGAGCTTTTACTCGAAACAGAAGGAAATTCAACTACAAATTCAATTACATGATCTGGCCAGAACTTTTTACAGCAAATGTTGCTAAATTGATCGGCAGGAACAGTAATTTTAATAGACGATATTTCCCGGGGATAATTAAATTGAAATGTGTCCACTGAAACATTGGTTTCAGATTTGGCCAGAATAAAAGCCATGACTTCATCCGAAGTTTGATGAGGGGTAAGCCTGGAAACAAAAATATGTTTCTTTGGAGGAAGGCCAACAAGTGATTTTAGATTAACCACAGCCGTATCTACGGATGCAACTACAGCCTTGGAATGCTAACCAACAGAAACTGCTGGAGTGGTTAAAGCTTCAGTCCATACAATGACTGAAATATGACCGTCGCCGGTGTTAGCAGGAACAATATCCATGGGTAGGACATTATTCTCGTCACTACTAACTATTATTGGAGGAGCAGGAGAAGAAAGATTAATTGCAGGAACAGACGGAGCAGACAAATGATTTGGGTGTGGAGAAAGTTCATTAGCGCTTATGGACAACCTCGGATCAAAAACTTTCATACTTTTGAATTCATCATCCAGCGCTGAGAAACCTTCAAACAGTTTTTTAAACCTTCCAAAGATATCTCCAAAGCCTTTCTTGGTCTGTCGCACTAAGCCCATAATGTCCTTCTCCACATCCCTGCATGATTCACATGTCCATTTCAAGCCTTATTTGGACTCAATCAAGTCAATAATGCGCCCATTGAGGCCAGCGCATTTTTCGTGCGACACATTGTCGCACAGATAGCAGCAAACAAACCCCATTCTTACGTTTTCACGAACTTTGAAAATTTTATTTGAACAGACAAACATGGTGATAAGAACAAAAATTTGAAACAAAAACAGACAGCAACAAATAAAATTTTTTACAAAAGTGTATATTTAAAAATAAAAAAAAAATAAGCATATAAATAAATAAAATTAGTGTGCAAAGAAAAATGCTTTACTTGTAAAAGCGCGGGCACGACCGAAAACAAGGAACCGCAAACGGAATAAATGAGAGCAAATAGAGAGCGCAATAGTGCAAGAGTATGAAAAGCAAAAACAAATTGAACGCAGTGTCAAAATAATATGTAAACAATGTATGCCTTGCAATTTGTTTTTGCAATTTTATACAGATCAAACAAATTGCGAAATAATCAATGATTCACATGGTAAACTATTCATTTTAAAGAAAACTAAAACACTGAAAACACAGCTAATAGCGATTACTTGTGTAAATTAATTTATATAAGGTAACACAAATGAAAAGGATAGCAAAGTATACGAAGAAAAAAAAAACACGTCCATTGGAATGCGAAGCGGCGACGAATTGATTGTTAAAAAACTTCCTTGTTCTCATTCGATCTCAAGCAAATTCACAGGAATCATTGAGAATATAATTGCTCTAGGTCTATTATTACGGCTTTCCCAGTTTTTAGGGGCACAAAGGGGCGTGGCAAAAATCTAAAACAATCTTCATCTGCGTAAGACCTACACGAATACTGTCACCAAATTTGATACTTCTAGGCCATTCACACATTTAAAACGTCCATATGTATTGGGCACAACTATTTTGATAAATAATTTAACAAATAACTAACCGATTTCTAATAAAATTACAGGGTGTATTAAAAGTATTAACCACAGATGGCTTACCAAATTACACAACATTACACAACAAACTTTTGGAGTTATACGCGATTTACATAAAAAAAAAACTTGACTTGTTCTAGATTTATGCATATTGTGGGCGAAAGAGACGTGGCATCTAACTTTTGAAATAAACGTAATCTGCGTAAGGATTATATCTTATAGTCTTTGAGATCTAGGTGTTCATACGGACAGACATACGGACATGGCTATATCGTCTCGGCTGTTGACGCTGAACAAGAATATATATACTTTATGGGGTCGGAGATGCCTCCTTCTGCCTGTTACATACATTTTCTGTTGGCACTAAGTTATAATACCCTTCTACCCTATGGGTAGCGGGTATAAAAATAAAAAAAAAATAAGCATATAAATAAATAAAATTAGTGTGCAAAGAAAAATAAAAATTTTAATTTGAAATAGGTTAACCAATTTTTAATTTTAAATAAGAAATTTAATCAACAAAAAACGCACCCTAGGGTTAAATCTGATGACGGTGCTTTACTTGTAAAAGCGCGGGCACGACCGAAAACAAGAAACCGCAAACGGAATAAATGAGAGCAAATAGAGAGCGCAATAGTGCAAGAGTATGAAAAGCAAAAACAAATTGAACGCAATGTTAAAATAATATGTAAACAATGTATGCCTTGCAATTTGTTTTTGCAATTTTATACAGATCAAACAAAGTGCGAAATAATCAATGATTCACATGGTAAACTACTCATTTTAAAGAAAAGCAAAACACTGAAAACACAGCTAATAGCGATTACTTGTGTAAATTAATTTATATAAGGTAACACAAATGAAAAGGATAGCAAAGTATGCGAAGAAAAAAAAAACACGTCCATTGGAATGCAAAGCGGTAGTAGATCTATATTTCATAAACCCATGCTGGCATGGTGAGCTAATAGATCTACAATAATGTTGTAACTGTGAGGTTATTAATTTCTCAAACAGTTTCGGAGTAGCAGACAATTTGGATATTCCTCTATAATTTTCAGCATTAAATTTATTTCCATTTTTATGGAGAGGAATAATTAAAGATTCCTTCCAATAGTTTGGAAAAGAACATAAATCCATTGACAAATTAAAAAGAATGTATAAAGGAATTAATAACGCCTCAGCACACACCAAAGTTATAGAATCTCCTCGGATCACTGCGAAACCGCCGTCCACAAGTCATCGGAAATGCCTCCTTCTGCCTGTTATATAAATTTTCTGTTGGCACTAAGGTATAATACCGCTCTACCCTATGGGTAGCGGGTATAAAAAGAGGTTTTTAAAATACTTCAATGGAGACTGAAATTGGTCAAAATGATGTATGATTTGAATCCATACACAACATTAAACACCCCGAGACAAATATTGTAATAAAAGTTGGCCAAAAATTAAAAAAAGGCAAAATTAAAAAAAAAGTCGCTTCATTGAATTTGTAAAAAAAAGTATTTTGCAACCAAAATAATTTCATGTCAAAAAAATTACGTTTATTTAAAATTTACGTTATTTCCCTGTGGGTGCAAAAGTAAACGATACAATAATATTAAGACTAAGCAGTGTTGCCATATATAGTAAGTTCCTAGCACTGAAAAATTTATAAATTGAATAAAAATCCGGTTTCATTTATTATTATTATTATATTAAGAGGATGCCTTAATAGGCAATATTTGTAAAGCAATCATAAAGATTTATTGTGCATCCTAGTGTGCTAGTTGTAGATTACACAGATGCCTGTGTAGTCGACAGTGTCCTGTTGGGATACCTGTCACTCTTGTTCTATTGCGGTTGTACTCCCCGAATAGGCGTTTACTTTGAGCAGCGCCACTGGAGTTTGTCCAGCGCGCACAGCACAAGTCCTGCAGCTCAGATTTAAGACAGTGGTTTACAAAGCCGCAAAAGGGTTCTTACCCCCAAAAGGTGGCACTGGGTCCCGGTCTGGCGAGTGTATCCGCGACTTCATTTCCAGGTACACTAGCGTGTCCTGGTACCCAGTATAGTGTTGTTACATGCTTAAAGCTAGTATAAGGTACCTAAGCATTGCCATACAAGTTCGGATTTTATCATATATACATGCCTTTGGCAATCTGAAAATATAGCAATGACATTGCGCTTATAGCCTTCCGAGATGTTAAAGGATGCACATTGTTCTGTGGCGTGAATCTTTGCCTGAAAAATGCTGGCAAAATTTCCTAGCGATTCAGAGTACTTCAGTCTGGGCCCACAGACTCCTTCCCTTGCCCCTTTATTGGTGAGTGAGCCATCTGTATACCACCTAATGGCGTTGGTTACCACACTGTAAGTATTAGAGAGACTGCTCCACTCTTGTCTGCTGCTCAGCTCAGTTCTGAATAACTTCGAGAAGTTATATCTGATCCGCTGTTCATCTTGGGGTAGCCTAGCTAATAACTTGGAGCACGAGTGTTCCGGTAAGTAAGCTAGTTCCCCCAGTATCCTGTACTGCGATTTGATAGCAATGAATATTTAATAGTGGTAGACCCTGTAGGACGTCCAGTGCCGTCGATGGATAGGTTCGCATAGCGCCCGAGATACAAACACAGGCCAGTGTTTAGTGTTAGCACATTCGGTGCGTTTGGCCCAAACTACCGCACCATAGCTGACAATGGGTCTTACAATAGTCAGGTACATCCATCTCATTATTTTTGGCTGATTTCTTCACAACATGTTCAACATGCTCCCTCCAGTTTAGTGGTTGATCAAGATACTTGATTTCTTTGGCAATCGGTTTAGTTGCTCCACCTATAAAAACCGGCGTCAATGATCTAATTTTATAGGTATTTGTGAATGCAACAATTGAGGTTTTGGCTGGGCTAATATTCAGCTCCACTTCATTACACCACGCTAAACTCTGATTTAGACCATCCGATATTCTTTCACATAGCGTGTGCTCGTATTTGCCCGCACATACTATGGATATGTCATCGTGGTGAGTTTTTATGTAATTGTCCACTATTTCTATTTCTCTAGAGTCTTTAGCATGAAGGAGTTCAGGCTGATGGGCCTAAAGAATTTCGGGTGAAAGGGGTTCTTTTTGCTTACTTTAGGTAACAAAATCACCCTGGCCGTTCTCCAAGCCGTGGGTGTATACTCCAGAGCTGAACTACCACTAAGAGATTTACCAGGTAAGGCAAAAGGTATTCGAGCCCTTTCTGTAGATGGATAGGGCGAACACCATTCGTACCTTGTGCTTTATAAGGTAGAAAGGTACCCAAAGCCCACCTTGTCATAGGCTCCTTAAAAATATTAGTGGCCAGATTTCAGTGTGCGGCACTGTGCACTAGAAGCAGCCGGGTGCCTCACTAATACTCTCACATGACGTATCATTTATAATCTTACACAGTCGAAAATGAGTTTCAAATAGAAGGACTGCATTGTCTACTTAATTTTTGGTGTAGGACGTCTAGGTCTGTAAAAGTTCTTATCTTTTTACAGTTTATAAGCCTGTCAATACTCGTTACAAGAATTGCCTGATACTTAGCCCAGTAAGTATTATTTGGACGTTGATGTGCTAACAAACAGCACCATCAAGTGGCCCAACGACACCAAGCAAGGGCTTATTACCACGCGGGCCGTGGGGGCGCACCACGTAGCGTGTGGCAACAGACAATCGCGAACATATAGCTTAAATATATTTTAATAAATTTAAAAATAACGTCGTTACATACTAGACAAATGACTTAATATCAAGTTTTTAAGAATGGAAAACGAAGAAGCATTATTTATTATTTAATAGTAATCGTTATAGTTAGAACACAAAATACGGAAAGGGTTATGTAAGGGATAGTCTTCACTACAAAGTGAAAGGGAAAGATGTAAAAGAGTGTTAGCACTCCAGTTAAGATCCCGAAGGGCAAACAAAAGAAATTGTTTTTGTACGGACTCTATTCTTTCCTGATGAATCTTATATTGGGGACACCAAATATAAGAGTCATATTCAAGAATAGGTCGAACAAGATAAGTATAAAGAATTTTAATGATGTAGGGATCATTAAATTCTTTTGACCAGCGCTTAATGAAACCAAGGACACCTATTGCACGATCAGTTATAGCCAAGATGTGCTTGTCAAATTTAAGTTTAGGATCGAGCTGAATAACTAGATCTTTAACATACTCAATACGCTCAAGAGGTTTTGCATGTAGAAAATAAGTATTGTTAAAAGGCAAAACGCCTGTAAAAACACATTACGTTACATTTATTGCAATTAAGATTTAAAAGATTTATTTGACACCAAGATTGGAAGCTATCAAGATCAGCTTGCAGCATTTGACCAGATTGACAATCTACTGACGATAAACAAAGCTTGACATCATCAGTATACATTAACACACGAGAAAATTTAATAACGGATGGAAGATCATTAATAAATAATGTAAATAACAAGGGACCAAGGTGAGGTACACCGGAAGTGACCTTAACAGACTTAGAGACTAAGCCGTTAAAATACACTTTCTGTGTTCTGAAATTAAAAAAAACTAGATATCCAGATCATTAAGTTTTTGGGAAATCCCAAGAGATAAAGATAAATTAAAAAGAATGTATAAAGGAATTAATAACGCCTCAGCACACACCATCTGGTCCTGGTGAACTTTTAGTAATTAATGGTTCAAAAATGCAATGTCATTTATCTGGTACGGATAAGGCAAAACCAATCGAACGCTTTGAGATCTATATGTAATTTCAAAAAAATCAGCAATAGACTGATTGGTATCCGCTGTATTTTTAAAAAAAAAAACAGTTGATGGATCGTTGATGAACCACGCTTCATATTAACAAAGTTATAGAATCTCCTCGGATCACTGTGAAACCGCCGTCCACAATTTACGATGTAGTCATTGTAACACTTTGTATTATGGACAATAAAATTTGATCATGCAATCGAATAACAAGAGAAGTTAAAGGAAGAGTTAGATTCTTTAAACTTCTTGTAATTTCTCGACATTTTTTTTTTAAGGTATGTCAATTCCCGTGTAAGCCAAACAGGCTTGTTATACCTATTTGGTTTACGTAACGGGACGCATATGTCGAATGAAGAGTTCAATGTAGTATAAAACAGTTCAGTTGCATTATCCCTACACTCGCAAAGAGGAGACCAGTCAGTGTTCGACAGGATCCGAGAGAGTTAATTGAAATCAGTCTTACGAAAATGACGCACGTGTTGCAATCTCGTAGCAGAGTATGCTACACGAGTCTCTACGTTCATCAACACTTCTAAAGTAGGATGATAAGGATCTTCTGGATGGCATAAAGGTTCAGATCGGGAGACAGATGTAAGGGAAGGATCCAAAACAAAAACCAGGTCAAGCATTCTATATAAAGAATTTGGAATAGCATTGATTTGACTGAATGATAATCCAAACAAATTATCTATAAAATCATGCTGGGACGCCGAATTTAAAGCGTTGGAGTCAGAATTTGATAGCCAAGTCATTTTTGTAATGTTAAATTTACCAAAAACAACAAGACTATCGCGATCAGATGGCAAAGTATAGCCGAAAAATGTGAAGAATAGACTGAAGAATCAGAAGATGGAGGAACATATGAACAAGTTATAAAAATACAAACAACATGAACGGACAATTTTACAGCTACGAATTCTAAATCGACAGCACAATCATTTGAAACTATTTCAGAGGTGAAAGCAACGTCTACTGCGATTAAAACCTCACCTCCACGACGAAGAGGAGTGCGATCTCCTCTATAAATATTATATCTACTTGAAAGGATTTCGAAGTTTATAATGTCTGGCCTAAGCCAAGTCTCCGAAAAAGCGACGACATTATATAGAAAGTACAGACTACTAAGATAGAGATTTTTAAGTTCGCTACACAGAACTCTCATGTTCTGGTAGCCAATTGAGAAGGATGTTAGTTTTTGTAGCTACAGAGCTTTTACTCGAAACAGAAGGAAATTCAACTACAAATTCAATTACATGATCTGGTCAGAACTTTTTACAGCAAATGTTGCTAAATTGATCGGCAGGAACAGTAATTTTAATAGACGATAATTACGATTATCCTGGGGATAATTAAATTGAAATTTGTCCACTGAAACATTGGTTTCAGATTTGGCCAGAATAAAAGCCATGACTTCATCCGAAGTTTGATGAGGGGTAAGCCTGGAAACAAAAATATGTTTCTTTGGAGGAAGGCCAACAAGTGATTTTAGATTAACCACAGCCGCATCTACGGATGCAACTACAGCCTTGGAATGCTAACCAACAGAAACTGCTGGAGTGGTTAAAGCTTCAGTCCATACAATGACTGAAATATGACCGTCGCCGGTGTTAGCAGGAACAATATCCATGGGTAGAACATTATTATCGTCACTACTAACTATTATTGGAGGAGCAGGAGAAGAAAGATTAATTAATGCAGGAACAGACGGAGCAGACAAATGATTTGGGAGTGGGGAAAGTTTTTTAGCGCTCGGATTGGCCTTTTTACGCTTAGGTGACTCACTCAAAAACTTTCATACTTTTGAATTCATCATCCAGCGCTGAGAAACCTTCAAACAGTTTTTTAAACCTTCGAAAGATACCTCCAAAGCCTTTCTTGGTCTGTCGCACTAAGCCCATAATGTCCTTCTCCACATCCCTGCATGATTCACATGTCCATTTCAAGCCTGATTTGGACTCAATCAGGTCAATAATGCGCCCATTGAGGCCAGCGCATTTTTCGTGCGACACATTGTCGCACAGCTAGCAGCAAAAAAAACCCATTCTTACATTTTCACGAACTTGGAAAATTTTATTTGAACAGACAAACATGGTGATAAGAATAGATCTACAATAATATTGTAACTGTGAGGTTATTAATTTCTCAAACAGTTTCGGAATAGCAGACAATTTTGATATTCCTCTATAATTTTCAGCATTAGATTTATTTCCATTTTTATGGAGAGGAATAATTAAAGATTCCTTCCAATAGTTTGGAAAAGAACATAAATCCATTGACAAATTAAAAATAATGTATAAAGGAATTAATAACGCCTCAATACACACTAAAGTTATAGAATCTCTTCGGATCACTGCGAAACCGCCGTTCACAAGTAACGAGGTAGTCATTGAAAATGCTTCCTTCTGCCTGTTACATACTTTTTCTGTTGGCACTAAGTTATAATACCCTTCTACCCTATGGGTAGCGGGTATAAAAAGAGGTTTGTAAAATACTTCAATGGAGACTGAAATTGGTCAAAATGATGTATGATTTGAATCCATACACAAAAACCATACACGCTTTATTTAACACCCGAGACAAATATTGTCATAAAAGTTGACCAAAAATTAAAAAAAGGCAAAATTAAAAAAAAAATTGAATTATTGAATATTTCATATTTTTAGAGCATATAAAAAAGGGGGTCGCTTCATTGAATTTGATAAAAAAAATGTATTTTGCAACCAAAATAATTTCATGTCAAAAAAATTACGTTTATTTAAAATTTAAGTTATTTTCCTGTGGGGGCAAAAGTAAACGATACAATAATATTAAGACTAAGCAGTGTTGCCATATAAGTTCCTAGGACTGAAAAATGTATAAATTGAATAAAAATCCGCTTACATTTATTATTATTATTATATTAAGACCATGCCTTAATAGGCAATATTTGTAAAGCAATCATAAAGATTTATTGTGCATCCTAGTGTGCTAGTTGTAGATTACACAGATGCCTGTGTAGTCGACAGTGTCCTGTTAGGATACCTGTCACTATTTTGAGTGAATTTTTGCTCGGGTTAATGTGCTCTCTTGTTCTATTGCGGTTGTACTTCCCGAATAGGCGTTTACTTTGAGCAGCGCCACTGGAGTTTGTCCAGCGCGCACAGCACAAGTCCTGCAGCTCAGATTTGAGACAGTGGTTTACAAAGCCGCATAAGGTTTCTTACCTCCAAAAGGTGGCACTGGGTCCCGGTCTGGCGAGTGTATCCGCGACTTCATTTCCAGGTATACCAGCGTGTCCTGGTACCCAATATAGTGTTGTTACACGCTTAAAGCTAGTATAAGGTACCCAAGCATTGCCATACATGTTCGGATTTTATCATATATGAATGCCTTTGGCAATCTGAAAATATAGCAATGACATTGCGCGTATAGCCTCACGAGATGTTAAAGGATGCACATTGTTCTGTGGCGTGAATCTTCGCCTGAAAAATGCTGGCAAAATTTCCTAGCGATTCAGAGTACTTTAGTCGGGGCCCACAGACTCCTACCCTTGCCCCTTCATTGGTGAGTGAGCCATCTGTATACCACCTAATGGCGTGGGTTACCACACTGTAAGTAGTAGAGAGACTGCTCCACTCTTGTCTGCTGCTCAGCTCAGTTCTGAATAACTTCGAGAAGTTATATCTGATCCGCTGTTCATCTTGGGGTAGCCTAGCTAATAACTTGGAGCACGAGTGTTCCGGTAAGTAAGCTAGTTCCCCCAGTATCCTGTACTGCGATTTGATAGCAATGAATATATAATAGTGGTAGACCCTGTAGGACGTCCAGTGCCGTCGATGAATAGGTTCGCATAGCGCCCGAGATACAAACACAGGCCAGTGTTTAGTGTTAGCACATTCGGTGCGTCTGGCTCAAACTACCGCACCGTAGCTGACAATGGGTCTTACAATAGTCAGGTACATCCATCTCATTATTTTTGGTGGTAGGCCCCAACTCTTCGCTGCTTTCTTGACAACATGTTCAACATGCTCACTCCAGTTTAGTGGTTGATCTTTTATTATACCTAGATACTTGACTTCTTTGGCAATCGGTTTAGTTGCTCCACCTATAAAAACCGGCGTCAATGATCTAATTTTATACGTATTTGTGAATGCAACAATTGAGGTTTTGGCTGGGCTAATACTCAGCTCCACTTCATTACACCACACTAAACTCTGATTTAGACCATCCGATATTCTTTCACATAGCGTGTGCTCGTATTTGCCCGCACATACTATGGATATGTCATCGGCATGACCCTGGCACACAATGCCCGCCTCTGCGAGTCTAACCAGAAGCTCGTCGATAAAGAGGCTCCACAGCAAAGAAGACAGGAGTCCGCCTTATGGAGAACCTCTAGTTGTGAGTGCTCTCAGTATGGTTTTGATTACATCCACCTCTACTATCCTGGTATGAAGCAGCAGTGCTACTCAGCTGATTCGGTCTGCTTACTAAGTGGTGAGTTTTTATGTAAGTGTCCACTATTTCTATTTCTCTAGAGTCTTTAGCATGAAGGAGTTCAGGCTGATGGGCCTAAAGGATTTCGGGTGAAAGGGGTCCTTTTTGCCTACTTTAGGTAACAAAATCACACTGGCCGTTCTCCAAGCCGTGGGTGTATACCCCAGAGTGTAGTGGCCGACATATAAAATAGTAATATATAAATTACAAAGATATTTATTTATTTTCGTGTTCTAAATACTGAAGCACCCCAACGCAGCTTATCTAGTTATCCCATATTGCTTATCACTGCATTCGCATAATCGTATGATTGTACAGTTAGGCAAAAGCTCTGCTTAGCATGCGGCGCAGCATAGTACAGCCAAACTTGCAAGGCTAGCTAATTAGAAAAAGTCATCCAAGCGAAGAAGTCGTATGTCTCTCTTTCTGTTAGAAAGACATAACATAATTACACGTGTGCCAAAATCTAGCAAGTTAAAATAAAGTAACTCTTAATTGGTAAAGGCATAAATATATTAACTACTCTTGGCTATCGTATAGTGCAAACATCTTAAGTGTGGAAACTACAAATCTAAGGTATGAAATACCCCATTGCAGTGTTAGGTTATTAATGTTCAATTTATATAGGCATAGAGTCCCCGGGAGTTCAGCTCTTAGAGCGTGGCACTGGCGGACAGTAGCCTGGATTCTATTTGGATACGTCGCTGACCTAACATTGTCAACCGCAGCTTGATATAGCAGTGCTATACCCCTTTGAAGATTCATAAGAGACGTATCAACGTCAGGGAAGGGATTTTGGATTGAAGCTCACAGCAGATGGTTGCTTACTAGCTTGGAGGAAGTGTCTTAGTTAAAGCACTACCTAAAATAAAATATATATACATATATATATTTTCCCTTGGAATTAATCCAGGGTATGACGTAAATCAGTCATAAACCACGTGTGCGCTGATGGAAACCACATAGACGGAACAAGTAGAACAATAATGAATTAGAACTTGCCATTAGATGCAACAACAATTGATTGAATTAACATTTTGATTTTGTTTTGATCGAACTCTTCTAGTTATAGTCACTGATAAGAAGACTTACTTGCTAACTTACATTTATTTTTATTATCTTTAAATTGTAATAATACCAAAAATATGAATTGTTGAAGCATATACCTGTGGTCATGTAATTAGAAATATGTAATCTTTGGCACATTTATATTTATTGAATGTATCTTCCTATATATAGCAACACATAAAAACAAAGCTACGGCAACATCTTCGTCATGGTACCACGACAGTAAGAATGCAACAACAGAGTGAGTCAGTATAATATTATATATAATTGATACTTACAATTGGTGAATATACATTCTAAATATAAATACATACATATATTCTAATGAATGTGCCTTAAGAGTAATGAACTGACCCATGCGTGTACGTTTTTTTTTTCTCAGAAAAGATGAACTTGAATTGTCTTTGAATATAGTTAAATTGACAAGATATCATATCCAGTGTAATCATGAATCCACTTTGGAATTTTGTAATTAAATTGTGAATAATTTGAATGAAATAATGAGTCTTTAAAATTTATTAACCTGGTCTGTCGAGTAGTCGTGGAGGAATCGGTTAAGATGAATTAGAGGTATAATAATCCTTTATATTAGGGGTAACCAAAATCTATAGAACAGTTACCATGGTCGGGAGGGTAGAGACGAGGGACATACTATCCAGTTCCCTCATCTAGGCATAATTGGATTAAAGGAAGCCTCCGATATAGCGTGTGTCGGCGCAACCAAATCCGTTTTAGTATCAGTTTGTTTAGCTTATTTTAAGCCTTATTTTATTTAGAATCAGTCCGCGTATTAAATATTCGTGTGTGTTAGCGTTACCGAGTAATCGAGTAAGGAAGGACCCCGACCAATCCGACGAGCTAGAACTGAGCACCGCAAGAATACGCACCCCACCAAGCTCGGTTGCAGACTATGTATGTCTGGTACACTACACATATAAATTGGCGCCCAACGTGGGGCCCGAGTAAGGAGAAATAATATTACCCCACATCTGCTCATCTAATCCACCCTACATTCCTACAGCTTAAGTATTATATAGCAGAGTTTTAACTTCGCATCAGACAGCAATCTGGGTTCTGGCTTAGGAATATGCGAATTTACGAACGGATCTGCGATAGCTTACTTATGAAATTTTATTGATTCTCTATTATAATAAAGCTTTGCGTTCATACATTATAGGTACTCCTTAAATCACATGTTAGTAGGAAACGTAGAAACTGACTTTGGATTCAACGATTGCATTTCGTCTTTCGGATTGCTCGACCAAGCAGATCTATGTCGACTAAGATGATTTATATTTTAGGAAATACTATTATGCAAATTACCTAAAATAACCGAATTTGACACGGATTACAATTTTAGGTATTGTCCTTCAAGTTCGATTACTTCCTTTAAAATATACAATAGCCATTAGTTACAATAACGGAAAATTCCTTTTTTGTCAAATTATGTCTAGTAATTACATCTTTTTGCAGGTTCCGAAACGATGAAAGACAGACCAAATATTTACTGATAATATTATATATATAATTATATTATATAATAATACCCTTCTGCCCATAGGGCAGTGTCAACAGCCGAGACGATATAGCCATGTCCGCCTGTCCGCCTGTCCGCCTGTCCGTCTGTCAGTCTGTCCGTCTGTCTGTCTGGATGAACACCTGGATCTCAGAGACTATAAGACATAGACACACCAAATTTGGCAAAAAGATTCCTTCATACCCTACGCAGATCAAGTTTATTTCAAAAGTTGGGTGCCACGCCCCCTTCGCCCACAATAAGCATTAATCTAGAAAAAGTCAAGTTTTTTTTTATGTAAATTGCGTATAACTCCAAAAGTTCTTCGTGTAATGATGTGTAATTTGGTAACCCATCTGCGCTTGACACTTTTAATATACCCTTTAATTATGGTAAAAATCGAATAAGTAGAACAAAAGTTATTCGTTAAATTATTTATCAAAATTGTTGTGCCCAATGCATATGGACGTTTTAAGTGTGTGAATGACCTAGAGATATCAAATTTGGTGACAGTATTCGTGTAGGTCTTACGCAGATCAAGTTTGGTTTAGATTTTTGCCACGCCCCTTTCCGCCCCCAAAATCTGTAAAAGCCGTAATAATAAACCTAGAGCATTGAATTTTGGTATGCATAATAATAATTATATTCTCAATGATTCCTGTGAATTTGGTTGAGATCGACTTGAAAACAAGGAAGTTATTAAAGAATCAATTTTATATGAAAAATTCACTTGCAGATGCTCGCGCTTTGTTTGTTTAGTTGACAGTGTGACCATGTCGGTATGCTATGGATTTTTATACCCGCTATTTTCAAATATATACAAAAAAAAAATTTCAGTATATTTGGTATAATTTTTGTTAAAATATCATTTAAGTTTTTTGTTTTCTCTAGAAATGGGTTGCGGGTATCATACGGTCGAGCACTCTCGACTGTAGCTTTCTTACTGGTTTTTTTTTTTTTTTGATTAATTTGTATTCAGTTGTACTACGAAATAGTTTAGATCAAAATGCCACTTGAACACAGCAACGATAATATACAAGCAACTTTACAAGAACTAGACCCATTTTGCGGTATTTGTAATAAAGTTTTGAGAGTCACTGAACTTACAGCCAAAGCTCCATGTAACCATAAATTCCACGCAAATTGCATTCGAGAAGCGATTTCAGTTAAAACAGCTTGTCCAATTTGTAATATCGATTGCAATCCCATGCTTTTGAGTTATTCAAATAATAACTTGTCGGCAGAACTCAATTCTGCAGCCTCGTTGCCAGCTAGCGCAAACGAATCCGAAGTAGGCAATGATAACATACAGACACCATCTAAAACTATGGGGAAAAGTTATAGAGGTAGAGGTCGAGGAAATAATGCTAACTCAGGTATGAACACTAGATCCACTACTAGGAGACTAGCAGATCCAATTTTTAGAGAACCATCACGACAGCACCAATTACCATCGGAGTCACAAGTTGAAATCACTAACTTTATCAAAGCAAGTATTGCGGCTCAACAGGCTCAAATGATTGAAGAAATGACTACCTTGATAACTAAGAAACTGGGAATCAGTACACAAGAACAGCTATCTTCAGTACGGTCAAACCTACCACCACAACAAGGTAATAACAGCACTGAAGGCAGGCGAAGTACTAATGCTACTTCAGCCACTGAGAATGAGGCAAGAAGCAGCGTAGCACATTCTGATTTTATCGGAATTATACCGCCAGAAAAGGTATCAAACATTATTTAGAACTGGAGGATCAAGTTCGACGGTTCTAAGCAATGTATGCATATGGATGAATTTATTTATCGTGTTCGGTCTCTGACCGAGCAGAATCTTAATAGAAATTATAAGCTTTTATGCGACCATCTTCATTTGCTGTTCAATGGTAAAGCAAGTGATTGGTATTGGAAGTTTCATCGTAACCACGACGATTTCACTTGGGAGACCTTTTGTAAGGAGTTTCGTGAAAGATTCGACGAAGGTGAAACCGATTTAGATCTTATGGATAAGATAAGGAAGAGACGCTAAGGGGAAAATGAATCATTTGACGACTTCCAGTTTGTTATTGAAGACCTCGCTGATAGACTTCAAAGGAGTTTGTCCGAAGACCAAATAGTAGATATTTTAATTCGCAATTCTAAAACGAGTTTGCACCATGAACTTCTGCATCTTAAAATATATAAAAGATCCCAATTACGTGAAGCAGTGCGGAAGCACGAACAATTTCATTCAGATATAAAATCTTGTAAGCCCCGACCACTTCGCTCTTACGTCAATGAGATAACTGACGATACTGAGAACGTATCACAGTTAAGAGACTCAGAACTTTCAGAGGAAGTGCTGGCTTTTCAAAAGAAGCCCTCTGTACCAGTCCTTTGGAATTGTGACAAGTCTGGTCACAGATTCGACGATTGTCTAGAGCTTCGTAACATATTTTGTTATGGCTGTGGCGCCAAAGAGATTTTTAAGCCACGTTGCCCTAAATGTAATCCATCGGGAAACCGGGTAGTGGACGTTGTCCAAGAACGTCAAATAGACACGTCCGATACAACGAAATCAAAAGAACACATAGAATTAAGAGGTCTCAACAGAAAATATTCGTATTTATATTTCATTTACTCCATACCATATTCGATTATAGAATTATAGAAAAGCTCGCGAAAGAATATTCGCTAGTTTAGATTTTATTAAGTTTATTCATAAGCCTAAACGTTCGACCAAACGGTTACGATTGTATTGGAAAACAATTCGAGCTAATCGAAAGAAAATAATTTCTTCTGTTATTTTGGGCTCGGATGAACGACTTTATTATGAAGTAACCATTGAAGGCAAACAATATTTAGCTTTACTCGATTCCGGAGCGACCATAAGTTGCGTAGGTGGATCGGCAGCAACAGAGTTATTAGCCAATAGCAAATTCAAAAAGTGTTCAGGAGCCATTTTAACGGCTAATGGAATAAAAAGTAATGTAATTGGCAAACTTAACACCGTAGTAAAATATCGTCAGAAAACTGAAAGTTTAGAACTCTTTATTATTCCTGATCTAAAACAAAATGTTTATTTGGGAATAGATTTTTGGAAGAAATTCGGATTGATTGATAAAATAGAAGCCCCAGTTGACATATCTGAACTTGATGTAGGATCTACAGACTCTGATGACGAACAACCAAAATTTCATCTACTATCGGTAGAACAACAGGAGCGTCTGAATGCAGTGATCGAGATATTTCCGTCATTTAGCAAAGAAGGTTTGGGGAGAACAAGTTTAATTAAACACTCGATTGAAGTCCAATCGACTAAGCCCATCAAACAACGGCATTGGCCAGTGTCCCCAGCCATCGAAAAATTAATGTTTGCTGAAGTTGATAATATGTTAGCGCTCGACGTTATAGAAGTATCCACAAGTCCGTGGAGCAGTAATTGTGTACTAGTAAAGAAAGGTGACAAATGTTGGTTATGTCTAGATTAACGAGAGGTGAATAAGGTAACAAGACGGGATGCATATCCATTACCACATATAGATGGCATTTTAAGTCGATTACCGCCAGCTAGTTTCATAACTGGACTAGATATGAAGCATGCATACTGGCAAATCCCTCTCGACGAAGAGTCACGCCCATACACCGCCTTCACCATACCAAATCGTCCTCTTTATCAGTATAAAATGATGCCATTTGGACTGTGTAATGCAGCTCAGACACTGTGTAGACTCATGGACCAGGTCATACCTGCCCATTTGCGCACGAAAGTTTTTGTATATCTAGACGATTTGCTTATTTTATCTGATGATTTTGATTCACATCTTATTCTGTTACAAGAAATAGCGTTGTGTTTGCGTAAAGCTAATCTTACCATTAATGTTGGCAAATCTAATTTTTGTATGCGTGAAATTAAATATCTTGGGTTTATCATAGGCCAAGGTAGAATAATGACTGATCCCGATAAAATTATTTCTATCATGGATTTCCCAGTCCCTACTTCGATAAAACAGTTGAGAAGATTTTTAGGTCTAACTGGATGGTATCGACGCTTCGTCGAAAATTACGCCAAGGTTAGTTTTCCACTGACCGAGTTACTGAAAGGGAAAAAATCTATCAGTTGGATTGAGGAAGCCGATAAAGCTTTCAACTCGCTTAAGAAATGTTTAACAGTAGCACCGATATTAATAACCCCTGATTTTTCCCAACAGTTTATTCTTTTGTGTGACGCTAGTTCATATGGAATTGGTTGTGTTTTAGCACAAGAACGCGATGGTGTTGAGTTACCCATAGCATTCATGTCTGAAAAGCTATCAAAAGCTCAACGCAACTATTCAGTAACGGAACTAGAATGTCTTGCAGTATTGAAAGGAATAAAAAAGTTTCGTTCCTATATAGAGGGACAAGATTTTGTCGTCATTACTGACCACGCGTCTTTGCAATGGCTTATGCGGCAGAAAGATCTGTCCGGAAGGTTGGCTCGTTGGTCAATGAAGCTACAAGCGTTTTCCTTTTCAATAATACACAGACGAGGATCGGAGAACGTGGTCGCAGATGCGTTGTCACGTCAAAATGATCCAGCAGTAGAAGAATTCGACATAGTCAATCCAATAGTAAATTTACAGTCTGAGCAATTTAAGTCTCTTGAGTACTTAAATTTGATCGAGAAAATACAATCTAATCAAGCCAAACTACCTAACTTAAAAGTTGTAGATGGATATGTGTATAAAAAAACTGATTTTAGTAACGGAAGTGAATGCAAAGGCGATAACACTTGGAAGCTTTGGGTTCCTTCAACACTTGTTTTAGATATTCTCAAACAGGCCCACGACTCACCAGGTTCAGCTCATTGTGGGATGGCTAAGACCGTAGAAAAGTTAAAGCGATATTTATTTTGGCCACGAATGGTTACCCAAATAAGAAATTACATATCAAATTGCAATGTGTGTCGCTGTACCAAAGCTCCTAACATTGTTCTGAGACCACCAATGGGTAAACCTTTGTCGTCGGACAGACCCTTCCAGAAGTTATATATCGATTTGTTAGGCCCATATCGAAATTTAAATTTGCTAAGTGACGACGTTAAAATTAAGTCACCTGATGCATTGATTCTGGCACGACAAGATGCGAAAAATAAAATCAACCAAGTTCATGACGAAAACGCCAACAGATACAACTTGAGAAGTAGAAATGTCCAACTAAAGACTGGAGATGAAGTTTTTGCTAGGAATTTCACTCAAAGCAATGCAAGCAAGAAATTCAGCTCAAAATTAGCACCTGTTTTTATTCCAGCCAAAGTTTTCAAGAAGCGTAGTCCGCATTATTATGAACTAACGGATACTAATGGGAAAAAACTTGGTACATTCCACCTAAAAGATATACAAATTAAGAAGGCTCAATAGTGTCAGCGATATTGAAAATGTCTCTTTGGTATACCCCGTTCCATTATCTGGGTTGGGGGGTGTAGTGCCCGACATATAAAATAGTAATATATAAATTACAAAGATATTTATTTATTTTCGTGTTCTAAATACTGAAGCACCCCAACGCAGCTTATCTAGTTATCCCATATTGCTTATCACTGCATTCGCATAATCGTATGATTGTACAGTTAGGCAAAAGCTCTGCTTAGCATGCGGCGCAGCATAGTACAGCCAAACTTGCAAGGCTAGCTAATTAGAAAAAGTCATCCAAGCGAAGAAGTCGTATGTCTCTCTTTCTGTTAGAAAGACATAACATAATTACACGTGTGCCAAAATCTAGCAAGTTAAAATAAAGTAACTCTTAATTGGTAAAGGCATAAATATATCAACTACTCTTGGCTATCGTATAGTGCAAACATCTTAAGTGTGGAAACTACAAATCTAAGGTATGAAATACCCCATTGCAGTGTTAGGTTATTAATGTTCAATTTATATAGGCATAGAGTCCCCGGGAGTTCAGCTCTTAGAGCGTGGCACTGGCGGACCGTAGCCTGGATTCTATTTGGATACGTCGCTGACCTAACATTGTCAACCGCAGCTTGATATAGCAGTGCTATACCCCTTTGAAGATTCATAAGAGACGTATCCACGTCAGGGAAGGGATTTTGGATTGAAGCTCACAGCAGATGGTTGCTTACTAGCTTGGAGGAAGTGTCTTAGTTAAAGCACTACCTAAAATAAAATATATATACATATATATATTTTCCCTTGGAATTAATCCAGGGTATGACGTAAATCAGTCATAAACCACGTGTGCGCTGATTGAAACCACATAGACCGAACAAGTAGAACAATAATGAATTAGAACTTGCCATTAGATGCAACAGCAATTGATTGAATTAACATTTTGATTTTGTTTTGATCGAACTCTTCTAGTTATAGTCACTGATAAGAAGACTCACTTGCTAACTTACATTTATTTTTATTATCTTTAAATTGTAATAATACCAAAAATATGAATTGTTGAAGCATATACCTGTGGTCATGTAATTAGAAATATGTAATCTTTGGCACATTTATATTTATTGAATGTATCTTCCTATATATAGCAACACATAAAAACAAAGCTACGGCAACATCTTCGTCATGGTACCACGACAGTAAGAATGCAACAACAGAGTGAGTCAGTATAATATTATATATAATTGATACTTACAATTGGTGAATATACATTCTAAATATAAATACATACATATATTCTAATGAATGTGCCTTAAGAGTAATGAACTGACCCATGCGTGTACGTTTTTTTTTTCCTCAGAAAAGATGAACTTGAATTGTCTTTGAATATAGTTAAATTGACAAGATATCATATCCAGTGTAATCATGAATCCACTTTGGAATTTTGTAATTAAATTGTGAATAATTTGAATGAAATAATGAGTCTTTAAAATTTATTAACCTGGTCTGTCGAGTAATCGTGGAGGAATCGGTTAAGATGAATTAGAGGTATAATAATCCTTTATATTAGGGGTAACCAAAATCTATAGAACAGTTACCATGGTCGGGAGGGTAGAGACGAGGGACATACTATCCAGTTCCCTCATCTAGGCATAATTGGATTAAAGGAAGCCTCCGATATAGCGTGTGTCGGCGCAACCAAATCCGTTTTAGTATCAGTTTGTTTAGCTTATTTTAAGCCTTATTTTATTTAGAATCAGTCCGCGTATTAAATATTCGTGTGTGTTAGCGTTACCGAGTAATCGAGTAAGGAACCCGACCAATCCGACGAGCTAGAACTGAGCACCGCAAGAATACGCACCCCACCAAGCTCGGTTGCAGACTATGTATGTCTGGTACACTACAAGAGCTGAACTACCTCTAAGTGATTTATCAGGTAAGGCAAAAGGTATTCGAGCCCTTTCTGTAGATGGATATGGCGAACACCATCCGTACCTGGTGCTTTATAAGGTAGAAAGGTACCCCAAGCCCACCTTGTCATAGGCTCCTTAATAATATTAGTGGCCAGATTTTAGTGTGCGGCACTGTGCACTAGAAGCAGCCGGGTGCCTCACTAATACTCTCACATGATGTATCATTTATAATATTACACAGTGGAAAATGAGTCTCAAATAGAAGGATTGCATTGTTTGTTTGGCTGTATTGTACACTGTCGTCCTAAGCAAGCTGAGATTGCTGTTCCACCAGGGGTTATCCCTGTTGGAGGCAACAGTTCTTTCGGGACAGCTGGCATGATAAGCATGCCTGACTGTGCTGACAATTCCGTTTGACAGGACGTCTAGGTCTGTAAAAGTTCTTATCTACAGTTTATAAGCCTGTCAATACTCGTTACAAGAATTGCCTGATACTTAGCCCAGTAAGTATTATTTGGACGTTGATGTGCTAACAAACAGCACCATCAAGTGGCCCAACGACACCAAGCAAGGGCTTATTACCGCGCGGGCCGTGGGGGCGCACCACGTAGCGTGTGGCAACAGACAATCGCGAACATATAGCTTAAATATATTTTAATAAATTTAAAAATTACGTCGTTACACACTAGACAAATGACTTAATATCAAGTTTTTAAGAATGGAAAACGAAGAAGCATTATTTATTATATAATAGTAATCGTTATAGTTAGAACACAAAATACGGAAAGGGTTATGTAAGGGATAGTCTTCACTACAAAGTGAAAGGGAAAGATGTAAAAGAGTGTTAGCACTCCATTTAAGATCCCGAAGGGCAAACAAAAGAAATTGTTTTTGTACAGACTCTATTCTTTCCTGATGAACCTTATATTGGGGACACCAAATACAAGAGTCATATTCAAGAATAGGTCGAACAAGATAAGTATAAAGAATTTTAATGATGTAGGGATTATCATTAAATTCTTTCGACCAGCGCCTAATGAAACCAAGGACACCTATTGCACGATCAGTTATAGCCAAGATGTGCTTGTCAAATTTAAGTTTAGGATCGAGCTGAATACCTAGATCTTTAACATACTCAATACGCTCAAGAGGTTTTGCATATAGAAAATAAGTATTGTTAAAAGGCAAAACGCCTGTAAAAACACATTACGTTACATTTATTGCAATTAAGATTTAAAAGATTTATTTGACACCAAGATTGGAAGCTATCAAGATCAGCTTGCAGCATTTGACCAGATTGACAATCTACTGACGATAAACAAAGCTTGACATCATCAGTATACATTAACACACGAGAAAATTTAATAACGGATGGAAGATCATTAATAAACAATGTAAATAACAAGGGACCAAGGTGAGGTACACCGGAAGTGACCTTAACAGACTTGGAGACTAAGCCGTTAAAATACACTTTCTGTATTCTGAAATTAAAAAAAACTAGATATTCAGATCATAAAGTTTAGAGTTAGATTCTTTAAACTTCTTGTAATTTCTCGACATTTTTTTTTTAAGGTATGTCAATTCCCGTGTAAGCCAAACAGGCTTGTTATACCTATTTGGTTTACGCAACGGGACGCATATGTCGAATGAAGAGTTTAATGTAGTATAAAACAGTTCAGTTGCATTATCAATGTCCCTACACTCGCAAAGAGGAGACCAGTCAGTGTTCGACAGCATCCAAGAGACTTAATTAAAATGAGTGTTAGGAAAATGACGCACGTGTTGCAATCTCGTAGCAGAGTATGCTACACGAGTCTCTACGTTCATCAACACTTCTAAAGTAGGATAATAAGGATCTTCAGGAAGGGATAAAGGTTCAGATCGGGAGACAGATGTAAGGGAAGGATCCAAAACAAAAACCAGGTCAAGCATTCTATGTAATAAATTGGGAATAGCATTGATTTGATCCGATGATAATCCAAACAAATTATAGAGTTTAAAGCGTTGGAGTCAGAATTTTATAGCCAAGTCATTTCTGTAATGTTAAATTTACCAAAAAACAACAAGACTATCGCGATCAGATGGCAAAGTATAGCCGAAAAATGTGAAAAATAGACAGAAGAATCAGAAGATGGAGGAACATATGAACAAGTTATAAAAATACAAACACCATGAACGGACAATTTTACAGTTACGAATTCTAAATCGACAGCACAATCAATTGAAACTAATTCAGAGGTGAAAGCAACGTCTACTGCGATTAAAACCCCACCTCCACGACGAGGAGGAGTGCGATCTCCTCTATAAATATTATATCTACTTGAAAGGATTTCGAAGTTTATAATGTCTGGCCTAAGCCAAGTCTCCGAAAAAGCGACGACATTATATAGAAAGGACAGACTACTAAGATAGAGATTTTTAAGTTCGCTACACAGAGCTCTCAAGTTCTGGTACCCAACTGAGAAGGATGTTAGTTTTTGTAGCTACAGAGCTTTTACTCGAATCTGGCCAGAAATTTTTACAGCAAATGTTGCTAAATTGATCGGCAGGAACAGTAATTTTAATAGACGATATTTCCCGGGAATAATTAAATTGAAATTTGTCCACTGAAACATTGGTTTCAGATTTGGCCAGAATAAAAGCCATGACTTCATCAGAAGTTTGATGAGGGGCAAGCCTGGAAACAAAAATGTGTTTCTTTGGAGGAAGGCCAACAAGTGATTTTAGATTAACCACAGCTGTATCTACGGATGCAACTACAGCCTTGGAATGCTAACCAACAGAAACTGCTGGAGTGGTTAAAGCTCCAGTCCATACATACAATGACTGAAGTACGACCGTTGCCGGTGTTAGCAGGAACAATATCAATGGGTAGAACATTATTCTCGTCACTACTAACTATTATTGGAGGAGCAGGAGAAGAAAGATTAATTGCAGGAACAGACGGAGCAGACAAATGATTTGGGTTTGGGGAAAGTTCATTAGCGCTTATGGAATTATGGAAAAAATTTAAAACAAACTTGATCTGCGTAAGACCTTCACGAATACTGTCACCAAATTTGATTTCTCTAGGTCATTCACACACTTAAATCGTCCATATGCATTGGGAACAACAATTTTCATAAATAATTTAACGAATAACTTTTGTTCTACTTATTCGATTTGTACCAAAATTACAGGGTATATTAAGATTGTCAAGCGCAGATGGGTTACCAAATTACACATCATTACACAAAGAACTTTTGGAGTTATACGCGATTTACATAAAAAAAACTTGGACATGGCTATATCGTCTCGGCTGTTGACACTGATCAAGAATATATATACTTTATGGGGTCGGAGATGCCTCCTTCTGCCTGTTACATACATTTTCTGTTGGCACTAAGTTATAATACCCTTCTACCCTATGAGTAGCGGGTATAAAAACTTGACTTGTTCTAGATTTATGCATATTGTGGGAGAAAGGGGCGTGGCATCTAACTTTTGAAATAAACGTAATCTGCGTAAGGATTATATCTTATAGTCTTTGAGATCTAGGTGTTCATACGGACAGACAGACGGACAAGGCTGTATCGTCTCGGCCGTTGACACTGATTAAGAATATATATACTTCACAGGGTCGGGGATGCCTCCTTCTGCCTGTTACATACATTTTCTGTTGGCACTAAGTTATAATATCCTTTTACCCTATGGGTTGTGTGGATAACCAGGAAGTTATTAAAGAATACATTTCATATGCAAAATTCACTTGCATACGGCTTACGGTTTTTACAGTTTCTGGGGGCGGAAAGGGGCGTGGCAAAAATCTAAAATAAACTTGATCTGTGAAAGACGTACACGAATACTGGTACCAAATTTGATATCTCCAGATCATTAAAACGTCCATATACATAGGGCACAACTATTTTGATAAATAATTTAAGCAATAGCTTTTGTTCTATTAATCAGATTTACCAAAATTACAGGGTATATTAAGAGTATTAAGTACAGAAGGCTTACCAAATTACACATCATTACACAATAAATTTTTGGTGTCTCTATGTCTTATACAGGGGTGTCTCTAAGTCTTAGGTGTTCATACAGACAGACAGGCGAACATGGCTATATCGTCTCGGCTGTTGACACTAATCAAAAATATATATACTTTATAGGGTCGGAGATGCCACCTTCTGCCTGTTACATATATTTTCTGTTGGCACTTAGTTATAATACCCTTCCACCCTGTGGGTAGCGGGTGTAAAAATTCACCCAGAGTATGCTGCAAATCTTGCAATTGCTAAAGAAAAACTCAAACAATAAGTAATGGAAGCTTTATTCGTACCAGGGTTCGAATCGCTTGTGAAATTTTCGACATTCAACTTTATTTTTTTTTAGCAAATTTAACAAGTTTTCTGGATATCGGGTATTTTACAGTCGAGCACACTCGACTGTAGATTTCTTACTGATTTTTAAAATGCTACATTCTATGGGGTCCGGGATGCTTTTTTCCAATCCATCTTACAAATACACAAAAAAAAATGATTCAGTCAGTCCAATGACCATGAAACATGCAAACTCTTAGAGGGTTATTGGTTATCGCAAAAAGAACAAAATAGTATGACTCAAATCTGTAAAAAAAAGACTAGGGTAGAAATATTTGCCCATTTATTACATTGTACGACAAATCCTGTTAATGCGGTGCTATTCGTCCGAAAGATTCAGGGTAGGTTTTTTGGGTATGTGAGCTCACATACAAGCATATATTAGTGAGATTTTGGCTCTCGTAGTCTCTTTACATATGAAAGGGTAACTATGATTTTGCTGATGATATTGGCTTGCCCTTGTTCTGGATATATTCGATGTCTAATTTTAACAAGTAAGAAAGCTACAGTCAAGAGTGCTCCACCATAAAATACCCGCAGCCCTTTTGGAGAGAAAACAAAAGACTTGTGTTTTTTATTTTGATACATATTACACTTGGTGATAGTGTATGTCTTCGGCAGATCAAGTTTGTTGTAGATTTTGACCAAGCCCCTTTCCGCCCCCTCAAATAAAAAACAATGTCAATGGATTTATGTTCTTTTCCAAACTATGGGAAGGAATCTTTAATTATTCCTCTCCATAAAAAAGGATATAAATCTAATTCTGAGAATTATAGAGGAATATCAAAACTGTCTGCTATTCCGAAACTGTTTGAGAAATTAATAGCCTCACAGTTACAACATTATTATAGATCTATTATCTCACCATGCCAGCATGGGTTTATGAAATATAGATCTACTACCACTAACTTACTGAAGGTCACTTCTTTGGTAATTAATGGTTTCCAAAACAAAATGCAAACTGACGTTATTTATACTGATTTCAGTAAAGCTTTTGAATCTGTCAATCTCTCACTATTATTGCATAAACTTTATCTCTTGGGATTTCCCAATAACTTAATTATCTGGATATCTAGCTATTTAACCCAGAAAGTGTATTTTAACGGCTTAAGCTCCAAGTCTGTTAAGGTCACTTCTGGTGTACCTCACCTTGGCCCCTTGTTATTTACATTGTTTATTAATGATCTTCCATCCGTTATTAAATTTTCTCGTGTGTTAATGTATGCTGATGATGTCAGGCTTTGTTTATCGTCAGTTGATTGTCAATCTGGTCAAATGCTGCAAGCTGATCTTGATAGCTTCCAATCTTGGTGTCAAATAAATCTTTTAAATCTTAATTGCAATAAATGTAACGTAATGTGTTTTTACAGGCGTTTTGCCTTTTAACAATACTTATTTTCTACATGCAAAACCTCTTGAGCGTATTGAGTATGTTAAAGACCTAGGTATTCAGCTCGATCCTAAACTTGAATTTGACAAGCACATCTTGGCTATAATTAATCGTGCAATAGATGTCTTTGGTTTCATTAAGCGTTGGTCGAAAGAATCACTAAAATTCTTCATGCTTCTCTTGTTATACCTATTCTTGAATATAGCTCTTGTATATGTTGTCACCAATAAAGGTTCATCAGGAAATAATAGAGTCTGTACAAAAACAATTTCTTTTGTTTGCCCTTCGGGGTCTTAACTGAAGTGCTAACACTCCTTTACCTTCGTATCGTAGTAGACTTTTACTTATAAATCTTCCTTCCCTTTCTGATCGTAGAACCATGTTTGGTGTAATTTTTTTGCAAAGGCTCATTATTGGTGAGATCGATTGTTTCGAATTGATTATCCTAATAATTTTTAAGGTTCCGATCAGAAATACAAGGAACTTTTTACCTTTTTCCCTTCCACTTTGTAGTGAAAACTATGCTTTACATAACCCTTTCCGTGTTTTATGCTCTAACTATATCGATTCGTTTTTTAAAATACATAATTCTTCTTCGTGGTCCACTCTTAGAAATTTGATATTAAGTCACTTGTCTAGTGTGCAACGACGTAATTTTTAAATTAATTAAAATATATTTTAGCTATATGTTCGCTATTGCCCTTGCCACACGCTACGGGGTGCGCCCCTACGTCCCACGCGGTAACAAGTTCTTGCTTGGTGTCGTTGGGACACTTGATGGTGCTGTTCGTTATCACATCAACGTCCAAATAAAAAAAAAAAAAATACATATTTTTACAAAAAAACAAAATAAAATAAAGGAATTGACAAATTTTTAATACTTACAATAATGTAAGTTATAATTTCCGATTGGGTGCAATTTATGAAAAGTCAGTACAAGTTAGTTTCAACATCAAACTTGAAATTCCCACTGTGTTTCAAAATAATGGAAACGAATTGTATGACGGTGAGTGAAAACAAAACCACTTAACAACAACTTGCCTGTTACGCGCAGCAACAGAGTCGATATATTCACGACATAACACAGCACAGCGAACATACAAACAAACCTGGGTTTCATTCAAACATATTAAATGACAAAAATATTAAATTAAAATTTCCACATCCACTTGAATTACCTCGGGATTTTAACCAAGGCTCTTTCCAATAAGGCGTTGCAACTTTTACTTCACACCAGTACCGGCATTAAACCATTAACTGCGCGTTCGCGAACTGTTGCCGGAAGCTGACATGTATTACTGAGTTCCGGGAAACAACATAAATTACACAAGTTTATAACGTAGTGAGACGTATTAAAAAGTGTACAACGCAAAAAGACGTTTACATAGTCCGATAAAATCGCACAAAATATTTAACTAATTTATTATTCACTCATCAATTAATTATTGTTTACTTATATCCAATAAATGTCGAAGCTACATTCGTAAGAAAAAGCCAGCGTGAGCAAGACGGCTCTCTTTGCAACGAAACAACGCGAATTTTTGTTTTGTAGACAAACCAACCTAAAATTCTGCTGACGCAAAATAGCGGTCTCTGAGTCCTCCATAAGGAACAAGTAAGGAAGCTACAGTCGAGAGTGCTCGACGGTAAGATACCAGCAACCCATTTCAAGAGAAAACAAAAAATTTAAATGATATTTTAACAAAAAATATACAGAAAAATAGTAATTTTTTTGTGTATTTTTGAAAAAAAATCCACATGGTCACACTGTCAACTAAACAAGCAAAGCGCGAGCAGTTGCAAGTGAATTTTGCATATAAAATTGATTCTTTAATAGCTTCCTTCTTTTTCATTCGATCTCAACCAAATTCACAGGAATCATTGAATCAAGGAATCAATTTTATATGCAAAATTCACTTGCAGCTGCTTGCGCTTTGTTTGTTTAGTTGACAGTGTGACCATGTCAGTGTTATGGATTTTTTTCAAATCTATACAAAACAAAACAAGTTTCAGTATATTCTTTGGTATATTTTTTGTTAAAATATCTTTTAAGTTTTTTATTTTCTCTCGAAATGGGTTGCGGGTATCTTACGGTCGAGCACTCTCGGCTGTAGCTTTATCACTTGTTTTAGTTATTTGCTTTACTCTAAATTCAATTTTGGCGTCAAATGTTATACCATTACAATTTGGTTGAGATCGAATGAATAACAAGGAAGTTATTAAGGAATCAATTTTATATGCAAAATTCACTTGCAGCTGCTTGCGCTTTGTTTGTTTAGTTGACAGTGTGACCACGTCGGTGTTATGGATTTTTACCCCCTATTTTCAAATAAATACAAAAAATACAAGTTTCAGTACATTCTTTGGTATATTTGTTGTTAAAATATCATTTAAGTTTACACAACACCACAACACCGTTATGGTCACACTGTCAACTAAACAAACAAAGCGCGGGAAGCTGCAAGTGAATTTAGCATATAAAATTGATTCTTTAATAACTTCCTTGTTTTTCATTCGATCTCAACCAAATTCACAGAAATCATTGAAATTATAATTATTATTATGCATACCAAAATTCAATGCTCTAGGTCTATTGTTACGGCTTTCACAGGCTTTTGGGGGCGAAAAGGGGCGTGGCATCCAACTTTTGAAATAAACTTGATCTGCGTAGGACCTATGAGAGTACTGTCCCCAAATTTGGTAGCTCTAGCTCTTATAGTCTCTGAGATCTAGGTGTTCATACAGACGGACAGACGGACATGGCTATATCGTCTCGACTGTTGACACTGATCAAGAATATATATACTTTATGGGGTCGGAGATGCCTTCTTCTGCCTGTTACATACATTTTCTGTTGGCACTAAGTTATAATACCCTTCTACCCTATGGGGTTTGTAAAAATCGGATAAGTAGAACAAAAGCTATTCGTTAAATTATTTATTAAAATTGTTGTGCCCAATGCATATGGACGTTTTAAGTGTGTGAATGACCTAGAGATATCAAATTTGGTGACAGTATTCGTGTAGGTCTTACGCAGATCAAGTTTGGTTTAGATTTTTGCCACGCCCCTTTCCGCCCCCAAAATCTGTAAAAGCCGTAATAATAGACCTAGAGCATTGAATTTTGGTATGCATAATAATAATTATATTCCCAATGATTCCTGTGAATTTGTTTGAGATCGAATGAAAAACAAGGAAGTTATTAATGAATCAATTTTATATGCAAAATTCACTTGTAGCTGCTCGCGCTTTGTTTGTTTAGTTGACAGTGTGACCATGTCGGTGTTGTGAAAATATATACAAACAAAACACAAGTTTCAGTATATTTTTGGTATATTTGTTGTTAAAATATCATTTAAATTTTTTGTTTTCTCTCGAAATGGGTTTGCGGGTATCATAAGGTAGAGCATTCTCGACTGTAGCTTTTTTACTTGTTTTTTTTTTGTAGATAATAAAGTGATTAAAATTACTGAAATAAATTATAGTAATAATGAGCCGGTTTTTTTGGAATTGCAGTAAATAACTTGACACCAGTTTTTACTCAACCAATCGAGTCCAATAATTTTAAAATATATAAAACAGTTGGTGTAACATTTGACGCCAAAATTGAATTTAGAGTAAAGCAAATAACTAAAACAAGAAAGAAAGCTACAGCCGAGAGTGCTCGACCGTAAGATACTCGCAGCACATTTCGAGAGAAAACAAAAAACTTAAATGATATTTTAACAAAAAATATACCAAAGAATATACTGAAACTTGTTTTGTTTTGTATATATTTGAAAAAAATCCATAACATACTGACATGGTCATACTGTCAACTAAACAAACAACGCGCGAGCAGCTGCAAGTGAGTTCTGCATATAAACTTGATTCCTGAATAACTACCTTGTTTTTCATTCGATCTCAACCAAATTCACGGAAGTCATTGAGACTGTCATTTTTATTATGCGTACCGATATGTAATGCACTAGGTCCATTATTACGGCTTTTCCAGTATTTGGGGGCGGAAAGGGGCGTGGCCAAAATCTAAAAAAAACAATTTGATCTGCGTAGGACGCACACGAATACTGTCACCAAATTTGATATCTCTAGGTCATTCACACACTTAAAACGTGCATATGCATTGGGCAAAACTATTTTGATAAATAATTTAACAAATAACTTTTGTTCCATTTATCCGATTTATACCAAAATTACAGGGTATTTTGATAGTATTAAGCACAGATGGCCTAACAAATTACACAACATAACACAAAGAAGTTTTGGAGTTATTCGCGATTTACATAAAACAAAACTTGACTTGTTATAGATTTATGCATATTGCGGGCGAATGGGGCGTGGCATCCAACTTTTGAAATAAATTTGATCTACGTAGGGCATGGAGGAACTTATGTACCAAATTTGGTGTCTCTATGTCTTATAGTCTCTGAGATCTAGGTGTTCATACGGACAGACAGACGGACAGTCTGACAGACGGACGTGGCTATATCGTCTCGGCTGTTGAAACTGATCAAGAATATATATACTTTATGGGGTCGGATATGCCTCCTTCTGCCTGTTACATACAGTTTCTGTTGGCACTAAGTTATAATACCCTTCTACCCTATGGTAAACGGGTATACAAATAAATTTCAGTATAATTCTTTGGTATATTTGTTGTTTAAATATAATTTAAGTTTTTTGTTTTTTCTCAAAATGGGTGGCGGTCGAGCACTCTCGACTTTTTAACCGAAAAATAAAGAACAATATTTTTAAATTGTACAACAACGAAGTCGTGTGTTTACATGTTATTAAAATATATTTTTTTTATGATATTTTTTTTTATGATATACTTAATGTAAATGTAAGGTATTTCAAAGTTGATTGTCGAAATCTAATGTTTGGTGTAACTAGCCTTGTTGGAAAGCATAGGAATTTGCACATGTCAACGCATGCTCGATGAAATTCATTGGAATCGTATTGGTTGTCTACGATACGAAACTATTCTTTCCAATCCGAAAAACGCAACGAGCTCGTGAAATGTCAGTTTACTTTTACTTTGATTGTCAAATTCGGCGAACGCGAAGTCTTATTAAAATATTATATGTATATTGGGTTGAAAGGAAACCGTATAAATACTTGAATTGTTAATATTAACATCACCGCGGTCACCTCATTCGATGTATATACAAATTGCAGAATAATGCAAATGGAAAAGCTTCATGAATATCAAGGCATGACAGGCCGACTACATCAATGGAGAGACAATATAAAAGAAAGTTATGGTAAAGAAAATTCATCCAGCATTTTAGAAAAAGTGAAAAATTCGTTTGGAGATCAGCTGAAAGGTAACGCAAGTGCAAATGTGGATTACTCCCACATTTACAGGTATGTTTTATATGCAACACTGTAATAAATTTGTACCCAAATAAGCACAAATGTAGAAGACATGTTACTTGTTCATATTCATAAATTTCGCAACGTAAGCATGTATGTATGTATGTAAGTAAATAAATTATTATTAAATCACATTGTTGTGTACAATAGTTAAGTAGTGCCAACTTTGCAAATTGATTCATTCATGTATTCTCTTTGGCTTAGTTGGTTACTTAAAGCAAATGTGACAGGAAATATAATGAAATTACACAAAACAAGTAAGAAAGCTATAGTGTTCGACTGTGAAATACCCGATACCCATTTTGAGAATACTCAAATCCTTTTTCATACCCGCTACGCATAGATTCGAAAGGTATTATAACTTAGTGCCAACAGAAAATGTATGTAACAGGCAGAAGAAGGTATCTCCGACCCCATAAAGTATATATATTCATGATCAGTGTCAACAGCCGAGTCGATATGGCCATGTCCGTCTGTCCGTATGAACACCTAGATCTCAGAGACTATAAGACATAGAGACACCAAATACATGGTACATAGGTACCTGCATTCCTTACGCAGATCAAATTTATTTCAAAAGTTGGATGCCACGCCCCCTTCGCCCACAATATTCATAAATCAAGAACAAGTCAAGTTTTTTTTTATGTAAATCGCGTATAAGTTCAAAAGTTCTTTGTGAAATGATGTGTAATTTGGTAGGCCATCTGTGCTTAATACTCTTAATACACCCTGATAAGTAGAACAAAGGTAATTTGTTAAATTATTTATCAAAATAGTTGTGCCCAATGCATATGGACGTTTTATGTGTGAATGACCTAGAGATATCTAATTTGGTGACAGTATTCGTGTAACGATAGTCTCAATGATTCCTGTGAATTTGGTTGTGACCGAATAAAAAACAAGTATGAAAGCTACAGTCGAGTGTGCTCGACCGTAAGATACCCGCAATCTATTTCGAGAGAAAACAAAAAACTTAAATGATATTTTAACAAAAAATATACCAATATACTTAAACTTGTTTTTTGTATATATTTGAAAATAGCGGGTTAAAATCCACAACACCGACATAGTCACAATGTCAACTAAACAAACAAAGCGCAAGCAGCTGCAAGTGAATTTTGCATATAAAATTGATTCCTTAATAACTTCCTTGTTATACCCGCTACCCATAGGGTAGAAGGGTATTATAACTTAGTGCCAACAGAAAATGTATGTAACAGGCAGAAGGAGGCATCTCCGACCCCACAAAGTATATATATTCTTTATCAGTGTCAACAGCCGAGACGATATAGCCATGTCCGTCTGTCCGTCTGTCCGTCTGTCCGTCTGTCCGTCTGTCCGTCTGTCTGTCTGTATGAACACCTGGATCTCAGAGACTATAAGACATAGAGACACCAAATTTGGCAAAAATGTTCCTTCATACCCTACGCAGATCAAGTTTATTTCAAAAGTTGGATGCCACGCCCCCTTCGCCCACAATAAGCATTTATCTAGAAAAAGTCAAGTTTTTTTTTATGTAAATTGCGTATAACTCCAAAAGTTCTTTGTGTAATGATGTGTAATTTGGTAAGCCATCTGCACTTGACACTCTTAATATAATCTGTAATTTTGGTAAAAATCGGATAAGTAGAACAAAAGTTATTTGCGTAATTATTTATCAACATTTTTGTTCCCAATGCATATGGACGTTTTAAGTGTGTGATTGACCTAGAGATATCAAATTTGGTGACAGTATTCGTGTAGGTCTTACGCAGATCAAGTTTATTTTAGATTTTTGCCACGCCCCTTTCCGCCCCCGAAAACTGTAAAAGCCGTAATAATGAACCTAGAGCATTGAATTTTGGTATGCATAATAATAATTATATTCTCAATGATTCCTGTGAATTTGGTTGAGATCGAGTTAAAAACAAGGAAGTTATTAATGAATCAATTTTATATGCAAAATTCACTTGCAGCTGCTCGCGCTTTGTTTGTTTAGTTGACAGTGTGACCATGTCGGTGTTGTGGATTTCTTCCCGCTATTTTCAAATATATACAAAACACAAGTTTCAGTATATTTTTGGTATATTTGTAGTTAAAATATCATTAAAATTTTTTTTGTTCTCTCGAAATGGGTTGCGGGTATCATACGGTCGAGCACTCTCGACTGTAGCTTTCTTACTTGTTTTTTATTCGATCTCAATCAAATTCACAGGAATCATTGAGACTATAATTATTATATACCAAAATTCAATGCTCTAGGTCTCTTATTACGGCTTTTTCAGTTTTTGGGGGCGGAAAGGGGCGTGGCAAAAATCTAAAACAAACATGATCTGCGTAAGAGCTACACGAATACTGGTACCAAATTTGATATCTCCAGATCATTAAAACGTCCATATATATAGGGCACAACTATTTTAATAAATAATTTAAGCAATAACTTTTGTTCTATTAATCAGATTTACCAAAATTACAGGGTATATTTAGAGTATTAAGAACAGAAGGCTAACCAAATTACACATCACTACACAATAAATTTTTGGTGTCGCTATGTCTTATACAGGGGTGTCTCTAAGTCTTAGGTGTTCATACAGGCAGACAGGCGAACATGGCTATATCGTCTCGGCTGTTGACACTAATCAAGAATATATATACTTTATGGGGTCGGAGATGCCTCCTTCTGCCTGTTACGTACATTTATTTTGGCACTAAGTTATAATACCCTTGTACCCTATGGGTAGCGGGTATAAAAATGCATATGCACACAAATGATATAAAACAAAAAATATTAGTCTGTGGCCGGACCGAACTCTACACCTAGAATGTTGCTTCACATCCGTAGCTCCGTCTAATAAATGTCTTCAACAGACGCTGTTGCAGATTTATTATCTATTAACTAATACATTTAGTATCCAATTGAATCCAATACTGTGCGTCCGCGATAAGTTATGTATTATGTGTGCCAAAAATAAGAGATATAGCTTCAAAGCTACGGTTTTTTCTATTAACACGGAATGTGGTGGGCATGATCAATTTAAAAACAAACTTGATCTGCGTAAGACCTATAAGAGTACTGTCGCCAAATTTGGTAGATCTTGCTCTTACAGTCTCTGAGATCTAGGTGTTCATACAGACGGACAGACGTACATGGCTATATCGTCTCGGCTGTTGATACTGATCAAGCATATATATACTCTATGGGGTCGGAGATGCCTTCTGCCTGTTACGTACACTTTTTGTGGCACAAAGTTATAATACCCAAAGGGTACAAGGGTATAAAAACTTCCTACTCCCAACTTAGAGGCCGATACTCTAACTTCAGGAGCATTACCGCCGTAGTGTGATCCCAACACAAACTTAAACCTTTCAAAATATTTTTAGTTTCAATGCAAATTTGTACTTAACATTTTTTTCTGCAACGTACTGAAATTGACACATTTTTGAGAGCTTGCAACTCTAACCCCTGAGCCACTACTATCACTGCGGGCCGCTCGGGTAAGCACTAATACATTGCATGCATTGAATTTTCAAACTGTTATTAAGGATAGTTAGAGTAATTATTCTGAAGTATTCTATCCATCATTGTGGGACAACCTCTACAATTGTCTGGCTTATATCACTAACCAAAGAACACATAGATGTGTCAAATTGCCAAAAAAATGATTTCACTTGTAACAGCATTATTAGCACCCCAAGCGAATACAACAACCGCTGAGTGCACGGCTGATTTCGAATTTCGAACATCGGAAGCAGTGCACACCGAACAGCATCGAATTTACTTCAGTCACGGATCGATTGCGGAACGATGAGGATAGGTGTATGTATTTCGTTGCGCATTGCTATCGTTTTTATGTATGCGTGTGTGTATGTACAAGTTGGAGCATATGAGTATGCGTATGCGTGTGAAGTTTTGCAACTGCGCGACAAGCGGCTAGCGCAAGTCGTTTTTGTTCTTCCGAGACGAAAGTCTTGAGAACGAAGATGACTTTTGTTGCTCGTGTCTTACAAGCTTGCCACTTAGCGAACTTTTTACAAGGATTACGTTGGCTCTGATGGTAGAGTGTTGGTCTGATTTGCATTTGAATGGAAGTACGATCCCCGGTGAAAATTGCCATTAATTATTACTATTTTATTATTTATACTATTTTTATACCCGCTACCCATAGGGTAGAAGGGTATTATAACTTAGTGCCAACAGGAAATGTATGTAACAGGCAGAAGGAGCCATCTCCGACCCCATAAAGTATATATACTCTTGATCAGTGTCAACAGCCGAGACGATATAGCCATGTCCGTCTGTACGTCTGTCTGTCCGTATGAATACCTAGATCTCAGAGACTATAAGACATAGAGACACCAAATTTGGTTCCTTCATTCCTTACACAGATCAAGTTTATTTCAAAAGTTGGATGCCATGCCCCCCTCGCCCACAATAAGCATTAATCTAGATGAAGTCAAGTTTTAATTGTAATTGTGTAATTTGGTAAGCTATCTTTGCTTAATACTCTTAATAGACCCTGCAATTTTGGTAAAAATCTCATAAGTAGAACAAAAGTTATTCGATAAATTATTTATCAAAATTGTTGTGCCCAATGTATATGGACGTTTTAAGTGTGTCAATGACCTAGAGATATCAAATTTGGTGACAGTATTCATGTAGGCCCTACGCAGATCAAGTTTGTTCTAGATTTTTGTGACGCCCCTTTCCGCCCCCGAAAACCGAAAAAGCCGTAATAAGAGACCTAGAGTATTGAATTTTGGTATATAATAATTATAGTCTAAATGATTCCTGTGAATTTGGTTGAGATCGAATGAAAAACAAGGAAGTAATTAAAGAATCAATTTTATATGCAAAATTCACTTGCAGCTGCTCGCGCTTTGTTTGTTTAGTTGACAGTGTGAACTTGTCGGTATGTTATGGGTTTTTTTCCAAATATATACAAAACAAAACAAATTTCAGTATATTCTTTAGTATATTTTTTGTTAAAATATCATTTAAGTTTTTTGTTTTCTCTCAAAATGGGTTGCGGGTACCATACGGTCGAGCACTCTCGACTGTAGCTTTCTTACTTGTTTTCTATTCATTTCGTTGCAGAGCGATAAGTTTTCAATTTCGTTTTCATTTATGTTATCAATTTTTTTCAAATATTAAAATATTTGCTTTCTTAGAAATAATATAGAAAAAAAACGTTTAAATTGTTGGCGCAAAAAACAGTTAACGTTACTCGACAACTCTAGTAGTTGTCTGGTAGCTCTTGCCAGATTAATCTCTTATTATCTGGTAACTCTTTGTTTCTGGCAACACAATTAAGTTGAATCAACAAAAAGTTTTTTAAATTTGTATAAAAATCTCTTTAGCGAGATTGTTTGCTATCGAAGAGCTCCTGCGAGGGAAAATAAAAAAAGAAACCATACAGCGTAGGATTCTTAGATGCGCATCTGATCCATTTTCCCAATCAGACGATTATTTTAATTCTTCCTCTTTTCTCAACTTACAATGCCACCTTGCAAAAGGACAAGTGCCCACAAATGTTTTCACAAATTGCACCATAAATAAATGAGTTTTGAAGTACAACTTGTTGTACCACAAAAAATGATTTGTTTAATGTTTATTTAAATGAAACAAAAGTTGTTTCACATATATTCAAATAAAATCCTTGTTCGGTACTTTTACCTAAAAAAAATTGGCATTGCTAACCCTGAGTTCGAAAATCAGATTCAAGCTAGGTGGCAGCATCAAGTTCTAGCGGAATGTTAGCTGATTCAGAGCGGAATCATTTTGCCAAAAATTTGACAGCTGAATTGTCTGTGTCACAGCGGAATGGAATTCAAGGGTTTTTAGAGCGAAAGCGATTTCTGTGCCACCCCTGATAATTAAAATTTGTTAAGATATAAATTTTAAATTGTATATTATATAAAATATATCTTCACCGGGGATCGTACCCGCTACCAAATGCAAATCAGACCAACACTCTACCATCAGAGCCAACGCAATCCTTGTAAAAAGTTCGCTAAGTGGCAAGCCAATCGAATCTGCAATGTCAATAAGGATACCCACAGGCAACGGGCAACGTATGAACCAATTGTATTTAGGCCACATGAGTTACTCAAAATCATAAACGAACAACTCAACCCCAAAAAAATCTCCAGGATGCGACCTAATATCACCAAAAATGATTATTGAACTTACTTTCTGTGCTGCTCGAGCTATTTGCCAATTCTTAAATGCAATAACGAGACACGGACACTTCCCAGAGAGATGGAAAAAGTCAGTCAATGATACCAAAACCTGCCAAAGGCCGCACAATTGCTTCATCATATAGACCAATTAGTTTACTAATGTGTCTATCAAAACTCTTCGAAAAATGCTTCTTGGCATATATTACCCTATATCTCAGAACACACAACAAAATCTCGACTCCTCAATTCGGGTTTCGAGAAAAACATGGAACCATTGAGCAAGTCAACCACATATCATCAGAAATCCGAAATGCATTCGAACAAAGGGAGTACTGGACTGCAATATTTCTGGACATATCACAAGCTTTCGACAGAGTGTGGTTAGAAGGTTTAATGCACAAAATTACAAAAATGCTCCCAACCAACACTCACAAACTTCTGAAGTCATACCTTTACAACAGGAAATTCTCAGTAAGATGTAAGGCTGCCATGTCCGATGGCTACATCATCAGAGCCGGAGTACCTCAATGCAGCGTGCTTGGACCAACACTTTACCTTATCTACACTGCGGACATCCCAACGAGCAGCCAACTAACCTCATCCACTTTTGCTGATGACACAGCGATCCTAAGCCGCTCGAGATGCTTAAAGCAAGCAACGGAGCCACTTGCTATACGCCAGGTGCCAAAGTTAACGAACAAAAATGCAAACACGTAACGTTCACACTTAACAGGCAAGAATGCCCTCCACTTACTCTAAACAACACAGCTGTTTCGATAGCAAATGAAGTAACATATTTTGGCGTACACCTCGATAGACGACTTACTTGGCGGAGCCACATTGAAGCCAAAAGAACACATTTAAAGCTCAAAGTCAACAGCCTCTACTGGCTTATCAATAGCCGCTTGTACTAAAAGGTACTTCTATACACCATTTTGAAACCAATCTGGATGTACGGCTCTCAGTTGTGGGGGAATACCAGTAACAGCAGTGTAGATATAATGCAAAGAACTCAATCAAAAATTCTCAGAACCATCACCAAGGCACCGTGGTACGTTCGGAATGAAAACATTCACAAGGACCTTCACATACCACTCGTCAGAGAAGAGATAGCACAAATCATAACAAAGTACTACAAAAGGCTATCAGTACATCCAAATCATCTCGCGAGAGCCCTCACGCGAGTTTCCAGCAGTTCACGTCTTCGCCGCAACGACCTTCCAATCCAGAGCTAATTATTAGGACCATGTAGTCTCTATTCAGTTAAAATTAAACTGTTAGATAATGTATTATTTTAAGATTTGCAACCTTATTGTTAGACTCGTAAGGTTTGCAAGCCCTCACAAGCTGCACCACAACTTGAGCAGTGACATCAACAACGTCTTCCATTTCATCACCGTTGACCTTCACAACGAGTTTGAATGGCAGCGCGTGCTGCAGCCAGTACGAAGCATGATCTTGCATCAGTAAGCGCACTATCGTATCCCTCTTCTCCAGGGTGGCAGGAAGGCACCACAAAGCCAAGAAAAGGAGCGGCGAAGAAGAGAGCAGGTGCCATTGTCTCTCCTAAGGTGATTCACAAGAAGACAAATACAGCACATATTACCGCTATTCGCTTCGTAACCCCAAGTGACGAGGACGCAATGGACACTGGCAACGAGTCAGAACCCCTCACATCAAAAGCCGCTATGAATCGCGCCGCGAAGAAGCGTGAAGCAATTTTGCACCCGGTAACAGCGCATAATCAAGACCAATACCAGTTAGCTGCTCCGCAAACTCCTTGATCTCACAAAGTTCCAAGGATAATGGTTCCTGGCGTGGTCTGATACTCCGCTTTCTGTACTACAGGCTCATGGCCATGCACTTCCGCGAAAAGAGAATAATCTTGTATCACCATCATTTGCCAGAAGATCGTCCTTTTCACATGGTTATGAGGAATATCCACCATGATGTTCCTTCGGAGGACATTATTGAATGCTTGCAGGGTGAGGGTCACTGCGTTATGCTCATATATACCCTACGAAACAAGGCAACTCAGCTCTCACTTAACATGAGATTTGTTGACCTTAAGAAGCCACAGGTGTCAGGAATATGGTCACAGAAAAGCGCACTGCACAAGGCAAGGTATGTAGAGTATGCGAAGAAAATCACCCAACACTGGAGTCCGAACTCGGAAAGGTCGCCCCCAGGTGCTGCTTCTACTGCGGCAATACCTGCCAGTTGCATTCAAGCAGAATCACCACATGAAAGACACCGATCGCACAAAATTCACTACGAAACATTCGAAAGCGAGTCAATCCAGCGAACTGAAAATCATTCTCTCCAAATACATTCCAACTTAAATGCTTCGCTTAATGGTGTGCTGGAACAGCTTTTTACGAGGCTCGACAGGATGATGTCCCTTGTTGAAACACTAATACAAGCTATCCTGCAAACGCGCTCTTCCTCTTCTGCTCTTCCCAATGGGTGCTCTTAAACTAGCAAGTTGGAATCCAAATGGGGCAAGCTCGAAGACAAACGACATCACTGCTTTCATTGAGCTGCACGAGATTGACATCTTCCTGTTGTCAGAAGCTCACCTCTGTTCCCGATCCAACTTCAAGCTCCACTCTACATAAAGCCATCACCCCGGACGACCAGTGGGAGGGGGGCGCGGCGATCCTCGTCAAAGCAGTAATTTCTCATCAACTCGCCTTTATTATTTCCGAAGACCACATTCAAGCCGTCTCCATTCAGCTTTCTACAAGCAGAAGAAGATTCAACGCTGATTCAGTCTACTGCCCTCCAGCCTTCAGGTGGACAGAAGCACACATCACACCATTCCTCTACCAGTTTGGCGTTAAATTCCTTGGAGCAGGTGATTGGAATGCCAAACATTGATGGTGGGGCAACTACAGAATGTGTGCCAGAGGCCGGATTCTGAGCTCCGTTCTGGTCGATGAAAACATCAATGTTGTAGCATCTGGAGAGGCCGACTGCTATCCTTATCGCGCGAACGCCACTCCCAGCGCAATCGACTTCGGAATTTCAAGGGTTTCAGACAGCAACAGATCACAGTTAGAGCGTTGACTAAGTTGTCATCGGACCACCTCCCGTGGCTCCTCTTGTTGGAAGAAGAAGCTATATTTTTCAAAGGAGCCCCCAAAATGCTGCCACCACACGCAAACGTAAAGATTTTTAAATCGTACATCGAAACGCACACCATGCTCAGCTTTCCCATCAATATGTGCATCAATCTGGATGCGTACGTCGACTGCCTCACATCCACTATTGCAGAAGATGCGTAGTTAGTTTATAGTGTGACCATGTCGGTAATGTGGATTTTTACCCGCTATTTTCAAATATATACAAAAAAACAAGTTTCAGTATATTCTTTGGTATATTTTTTGTTAAAATATCATTTAAAATTTTTTTTCTCTCGAAATGGGTTGCGGGTATCATACGGTCGAGCACTCTCGACTGTAGCTTTCTTACTTGTTAAATTCGATCCCAAACAAATTTACAGGCTTCATTAAGAATGTAATTATTATTATGCATACCAAAATTCTCAAGCTCTAGCTTTACTATTACGGTTTGTACTTTCGGTTTGAGGACAGGAAAGAGGAAAAGGTAGCTTGATCTGCGTGTAAGCATAACTAGTGTTAAAAAAAAAATGTCGTAGCTCTTGCTCTTTCAGTCTCTGTTGACACTGATCAAGAATATAATATATTATATATATATATATATATGGGCTCGGAGATCCCTCCTTCTGCCTGTTACATACATTTTCTGTTGGCACTAAGTTATAATACCCTTCTATAGTTAGCGGGTCTACAAATTAATTTTTGTTGCTTAAATATATAGTGTATTTGCTAACACCGGCTATTGGGAAAAGCTAATGTTGCTTAAATATTTCTAGTATACCTTCCCCCAAGAGCAGGTTTATGGTGTAAAAATCTAGAAGGTACCAGAGAAAGGTGCCTTTTTTTGGTCCACTACTCATACTCATGGAAATTTATGTTGCGGTGCTACTCGCTACCGGGATGCAAGACTTGTCTTGTGTGTGCCTTTTAGGGACCCAACCAATTTGCTACTCATGATTCAACCACTCGTGCTTGTCGAGTGTTTTCCATGTCGGCAACCGATCATTCTTGCACTTATGACAAAATTCGAAATCCACCTCCTTTCTTGATCGTAAATGATTTTGCGTCGTGTCGCGACGCATCTGTTCGCGGTTCTATTTTATTAGTCCCAGTTGCATACTTTGCACTGACTTTTTTATGGAATTATCGGAAATTACAAATATCTCCAATCACATAAACATTTACCACAAGGTCATAAACATAAGATTTTAAATTAATGGATGTAGATTTTCAGTATTTTTTAAATATTGATTTTCTCTTTTACCACTGACTGAATTTAAAACAAGTGAGAAAGCTAGAGTCGAGAGTGCCCGACCGTAGGATACCCGCAACCTATTTCGAGATAAATGATATTATATTTAAAAAAAAAAATATTCCAAAGAATATACTGAAATCTGTTTTTTGTATATATTTGAAAAAAATCCAAAACATACCGACATGCTCACACTGTCAACTAAACAATTAAGTGAAGTTTGCATAAAAAATTTTTTCTTTAATAACTTCCTTGTTTTTCATTCGATCCCAAACAAATTCACAGGAATCATTGAAACTATAATTATTATTATGCATACAATTCAATGCTCTAGGTCTAATATTATGGCTTTTCCAGTTTTTGGGGGCGAAAAGGGGCGTGTCGAAAATCTAAAACAAACTTGAGCTGCGTAAGACCTACACGAATACTGTCACTAAATTTGATATCTGTAGGTCATTCACACACTTAAAACGCCCATTTGCATTGGGTACAACTATTTTGATAAATAATTTAACAAACAATTTGTGTTCTACATATTGACAGACGGACATGGCTATATCGCCTCAGCTGTTGTCACTGATCAAGAATATATATACTTTATGGGGTCGGAGATGCCTCCTTCTGCCTGTTAAATATATTTTCTGTTGGCACTAAGTTATAATACCTTTCTACCCTATGGGTATAAAGAGATTGGCATTGAACGTGAAAGACTCAAAGCCTTTGCGAAATATAAACAAAAAACAGAATTTGTGAAACAACTTTTTGATAAAAATAGGGATAACATTGTAGGTTACAATGTAGGTGGCCATGTCCTGCACGCTATAGCTGTACCATGTATATATGTTATCTGTGAAGTAACGGCATGATGAAGAATACGAGGGTCCACGACACAGAGTATGCAGAGACAACATAAAAGAAAATTATAATGAAGAGTGATGTGTGCGTGTGTTAATTTTTGTGCATGTTTCACAACGACGAGTTGTGCAGCGTGTGTTGTGTGAGGTCAAATCGAAAACGTGGGTAAATACTTTTGACTCCTGATAAGCATCAGTTCATTTGCGTAGATCAAAATAAGAAAAGTAATTTTGTATTATTTTGTTTTTGCTTGGCGTAGGTTAGAGTTCGTAAAAACAAAATTTTTTTTGCACACTCGCTGCACAAGCCGCCAATTGTGAAACATGTAAAAAATGGCACCTTGTGTAAATATTTTTGACTAGGATGCCGATTTTAATCGATGTATCCGCAGTTCACGATTCGGGAAAAAGTCAAAGTTATTATATTAACTGAGAAAAATCTTTAAAATTGTCAAAGCACTAACCATACAATGTATACATACAAGTTAAGAACTGCTGAATTAACATTCCCACACTTGCTACAACATCCGCCACACACCTGCACTTTACCAAGTTCGCTGCACTCTCGGCTGCACTTTCGCAGCACCGTTTACCAAGAAACGGTGTAGCGCTGGCCAACCGCTCGACATCCGACACGCGCACTCCGCAAAGTTCGCTGCACTGTTTACTTAGAAACGGTGTAGTGCTGACCAAGCGTCTACTAAACATCCGACGCTGCCACCGCTGCCGCTAACCCACAGCTAGCTTAGGGATAGAATTAAGTTTGTAAATCAGTCTTAAAATTGATCAACCAAGCAACGGATCGTAGTCCAGAGCTAAATAAATAAAAATATTAAATTGAATCTCTTCGAGTTTAATTGGCGCCCGAGCAGGGACCTGACGCGACAACAGAGCAAAACAGTTATCTACGCCGCGATTCGGTACAAACACTAACCACGATAGAACAAAACTGATTCTTAGTGGCATAGTAGTGAACGATAGAACAAAACGTATTCTAAGTGCACAATAAAAAAGGTTGATTCAACGATCACGACAAGGCAAAACGACCTTAAGTGTTTTAATTCAAAAACGTTCAGTGCAAAGACTCCTGACTTCGCGTCAGTGCACGAACAAACAATAACGTAACGTGAGAATTACGTGAAAGTGTCGACTTGTAGTACCCGTTCGCAGGTCACATCGCCAAGGTACGATCTGTGGAACCCTAGTAGGGGTCAGGCTACCAAAAAGGAAGAATTCCAGGACGTCAGCGATGAAAGGCGCAAAAACCTTAGTCTTGTAAGCTAAATAAGAAAAGTTTTTAAATAAAATTAAATTAATCAACAAACGTACAAACAAAATAAAGCCACAACACTAATAAAGGCAATTTTACAAAACACACAAAAATAAAATCAAGCAGTGAAAATAATTTCGTTATTGTGATGCCATTTAAATAATAAAACAAAAAAACAGAGTCAATCGGCAAATACAAGTGACAAAATTATTTTCATAAATTCTTATTGAATAAGGAATTCCACATAAAAAGCTTTTGCAATACAAGAAACATTAGCAATCATTTACACTACATATTTCCATTTCTCCGATTTATTTTTGCTAACAATTTAAAATTATATTTCAACATTCCAACGAATAGTATATCGACAAAAACCAAAAATTGAACAAACTAAATAAACAATAACTAAGCAACAAATATTTTTGTCTTGATATAACACAAGCTGATGGCAAACCCGAATAATCTTATCAGAGTTAACGAAGAGCAAGAACAAAGAGACCAACACAGACATATCCAAAGACGAACAGAACATAAACAGAATAGGAATATAATGGAGGCAGGAAACGAAGTGCTAGCCGCCGCTGTAGGTGAAATCTTAGCCAGACAATTACCAGTGCTTCTTCAACAACTTAATGCCCCCCAAGAAGATCCCGAAATAGTAGACCAAGGTATCGACCCTCAACATGCTAGGAACCTCAACGATTTAGATAAGATACCAGATATAGTGAAGGGTATTCGTGAATACAATGGTGATCCAGCCGATTTCAGCTCTTGGAAACAGGGAGTTGAGCGTATTTTGGGTACGTACAGTGCTTATAAAGGTACAGCAAAATACTTCGGAATATTACAATACATTCGTTACAAAATAACGCATGATGCTGATAGGGCTTTACAAGCACACAAAACCCCTCTTAACTGGGAAGCCATTTCAAAAACTCTCTCCCTTCACTACGCTGACAAACGCGACGTGAATACTTTGGAGTATCAATTAACTAAATTACAGCAAGGGCCAAACCAATCTGTTGAAGAATATTATCAAAACATCTGCATGCACCTCTCTCTCATTCTGAATAAGTTCAGTGCCATTGAAATGGGCGCAGAGGCTGAGCAAATCGTATCCAGATTGTATCGGGATAAGGCTTTGGATGCCTTTATAAGAGGACTACAGGGTGACTTACCTCGCCTATTAGGAATCAAAGAGCCAGCTGACTTACCGACAGCATTACATTTGTGTTTAAAATTGGAAAATCAATCTTTCCGCACAAATTACGCATCAACTAAAGGGCAAAGTGTGAACTTTAGAAATCAAAATGCAAAACCTGTACCGGCCCCAAGAAATATGCAATACATAAACAGACATCAACCCTCAATGCTCCCTAGACAACAATACCAAAACTTTAATTTCGGACAACAACAACCACCAATCCCAATGCCTAGACAGTCAACATTTAACAATTATAGTTTCCGACAACCCAATAATGGCCTACAAGGAAACACACCATTTTACAGAAATCAACAACCGACCGTACCTCCACGTCCCCTAGCACCTAAACCTTTACCGCAACCAGAGCCCATGGAAGTGGACCCCAGCTTGAGAAGCAGGCAAATTAATTATATGAATAGACCCAACTTCGAACCAGGGAAAAGACCTGCTAGTAATTTGTCTACCAATATGGCCGATAAGCGACAACGAAACTTTAACATTGAGAGTAACGAAGACGGGAACAACGAACAAGATGGACAGATGATGGAATACCAACAAACAATGGCTAGTTACGAAAGCTCTAACGAATTCGAACAAACGAACGAGGGACATCAATACGAACTAGAATATGACTACAATACTGAAATTCCACAACGGGAGTATAGCGACTTGAATTTTTTAGAGTAACTCGTTCCTCGCTACCGTACTTCGAAGTTAAGGTGAGGAACGGCCAAATTTTGAAAATCTTAATAGATACGGGATCAAATCGCAACTACATCAAACTTAACCTAATCTCTAACCCAATTTTAAACGACACACCTTTCGAAGCCATGTCAGTAGCAGGCAATATAAAAATCACACACCATAAGTTGGCTCACTTGTTCAATATGACCAATATTCCAATTAAATTTTTCCTGTTGCCTACCTTAAAAACATTTGATGCTATTTTGGGCAACGACAGTTTAAAAGAATTAAAAGCTATAATCCATACAGATAAAAACGTTATGTTAATAAACAATCAAGTCTCTATCCCACTCAAAGAAAAGAAAATAGAAGCAGTAAACAATATTCAACCAAGACTAGACCATTTGACCGAAGGACAAAAAGTACAATTGCAAACTCTACTAAAAAAATACTATCAATTGTTTGCAAAACCAGAAGATAAACTGACCTACACAACAAACGTGACGGCGAACATTAGAACTAGCTCAGAAACTCCCGTCTACTCCAAGTTTTACCAATACCCAATGTCGCTTAAAGACGAAGTTACCAAGCAAGTAACAGGACTATTAGAAGATGGCATTATTCGACCATCTAGGTCACCGTACAATTCACCAGTATGGATTGTACCAAAAAAATTAGACGCTTCCAATGAAAAAAAGTATAGGATGGTAATCGACTATAGAAAACTTAACAAAGTCACAATCGCGGATAAATATCCAATTCCAGAAATTAACGAAGTACTCGCCCAATTGGGCAATAATAAAATTTTTTCAGTTCTTGATTTAAAAAGTGGTTTTCATCAGATAAAGCTAAAAGAATCTGATATTGAAAAAACTGCATTCTCAATAAACAACGCCAAGTACGAATTCACGCATTTACCTTTTGGGCTGAAAAACGCCCCTTCTATCTTTCAACGTGCTCTAGACGATATCCTCAGAGATCATATAGGGAAAATTTGCTACATTTACATCGATGATATTGTCATCTTTAGCAAAGACGAGAAATCGGACCTTATAAATATTGAAGTCAAAACCTTACAAAAAGCAAACATCAAATGTCAACTGGACAAATGCGAATTCTTCAAGTCACGTGTAGAATTTTTGGGATTCGTCATTTCAGACAAAGGCATTGAAACTAATCCAGAAAAAGTCTCAGCAATAATTAACTATCCATGTCCAAAAACAGTTCGTGAACTAAGAGCGTTCTTAGGCCTCTCAGGCTATTATAGGCGATTTATTCGAGATTACGCTAAACTCGCCAAACCTCTAACCTCCATGTTAAGAGGTGAAGATGGACACGTCAGTAAAAAAACTTCTGCGACCAAAAAGGTCAGCTTCAATCAAGAAGCAACACAAGCATTTAATAAAATCAAAAATTCATTAATATCCAGCGAAGTAATCCTAAAATACCCAGACTTCAATAAAGAATTTCATCTCACTACAGATGCATCTAATTTCGCTATAGGTGCAGTCTTATCCCAAAATAATCAACCGATTTCTTTTATATCAAGGACTCTGTCAAAAGCCGAAGAAAATTATGCGGCCAATGAAAAGGAAATGTTAGCGATAGTTTGGGCCCTTAAAGCCTTAAGAAATTACCTATATGGAAGAGTCAAAGTAAAAATCTTTACTGACCACCAACCCCTTACCCATTCATTGAGTAGTTGGAATGGTAACCCTAGGATAAAAAGATGGAAAGCGCACCTTGAAGAATTTGATTATGAACTACTGTACAAACCAGGAAAAGACAATATAGTAGCGGATGCCCTATCCCGGATTATCACTCCAAATGAGGTAAATTCTGTCAGCTCAGTCAGTACCCAACATAGCGACCAAAGTTCAAGCCACAACCTGATACCAAGCATAGAAGTCCCAATTAATGCCTTTAGGAACCAAATATTTATCCACAAAGCAGAATTTTCTAAGTATAACTTCAGTATTCCATTCCCCACATTTCACAGACATGACGTCTACAGACAATCCTACGACTTGGACGAACTAACAACGATTTTACAAAATTACCTCAACCCATCAGTTATTAATGGGATCAATACTACCGAAGATATAATGGGGAAAATCCAAATAATCTACCCAACACATTTTAGTAGTTTTAAAGTACGTTTTTCACAAACCATTGTAAAAGACCTAACAGACGAATCTCAACAGGAGGAAGAAATTCTAAAAACACACAATAGAGCTCATCGGAACGCGTTAGAAAACAAAATTCAATTATCAGAAATGTTTTACTTTCCAAAAATGAAGCAAAAAATAGAAACTTTAGTGAAACAATGCACCATTTGCAAAGAACAGAAATATGATAGACATCCGACGAACCCAGAGTTAAAAGAGACACCAATTCCAGAATACCCCGGTCAAATAGTTCACATCGATATTTACGCAACAGAAGGGAAATTGGTATTAACTGCCATCGATAAATTCTCAAAATTAGCACAGGGAAGGGTTATAAAATCAAAATCTACAGAAGACATCAAAATCCCCTTACGAGAACTTATTTTCTACTTTGGAGTCCCCAAATATCTTGTCATGGACAATGAAAGATCCTTCAATTCAGCCTCAATAAAATTTATGCTCGAAGATCAACTCAAAATAAAAACATTCATAGCACCCCCTTATAAAAGTACAGTCAATGGGCAAATCGAGAGATTCCACTCCACTTTCTCGGAGATAATGCGTTTACTTAAAAAGGACAAAATCCACAGAACATTTGAAGAACTCATGGACAGAGCAATCTATGAGTACAACTACACATTCCACTCAGTCACAAAGAAAAGACCTTTAGAAATGTTCTTTAGAAGAACCGTTGACACCGACCCAGAACAATACGAAAAAACTAGACTGGACAATATCGACAGATTAAGAAAAAAACAAGAAGCAGATCTTAGATACCACAATAAAAACAGGAAACCTCCTAAAACTTATTTACCAGGTGACGAAATATTTGTCAAAATTAATACCAGACTAGGGTCAAAACTATCCCCTAGGTACAAAAAGGAAATTGTAAAAGAAAATCAAGAAACAACTATCACTACAACAGCAGGACGCATAGTACACAAAAGTAATATCAAAAACCTTTAATTACAGATTCCTAATAATATGGTTGGCGACTGAAGTCAATGGGTCGCTGGACATAACAAATTATACAAACGCTCAAACCGCTACTATCTTTAAGGGCATAGGGAAAATATGTAATGCCAAGACTAGAATAATTCACATCATTGACCTAAACCAAATCGAAATAGTACTAGACAAAGTAAGACAACACACTGAACAAGAATTAAAATTTAGTAATCTTTACCACACAATGCACCACGAAATCAAACAGACATACCTCACATTTAACACTATAACTTCTTCCTTTAATAAGAGAAATACTAGATCCATAAATTGGCTAGGAACTGCCTGGAAATACGTCGCAGGCAGCCCTGATCACGACGACATTATCCAAATAGAAAATTATATCAACAAAGCAAACTCGAACAGCAATAGACAATTTATTATAAACAACCAACTGGAACAACGAATAAATAATATTACAAAAATAACTAACAGTTTAACAAACGCTATAAGAAAAGATAATAGATTTAGTAACGAGATTGCCATTAGCATACAAAATCAAATCAGGCTAATAAAAGAAGAAGTTATAAACATTAAATATGCCATACAATGGGCAAAGCTAAACCTAATAAACACATTTTTACTCGGAGAAACCGAAATATACGAAATAGACCAAGTATTTAGAGCTGGAAACATGCCTTCACTTTCATTGGAGGAAATGTTAGAGTTTTCAGACGTTTCAATTTTGCATAATAAAACGACACTACTATACGTAATAAAAATTCCAAACTTAGAAAAAGAACAATATGAAAACATTTTAATAAAACCAGTAGTTAAAAATAACTTAATTATCAATATCAAATTCAATAAAATATTCCAAAATAAAGATGATATGTATGGAATTACTAAAAACTGCAAAAACTATAATAATATTAAAATATGCGATAAGGACAATATTGTAAACCTTAAAAATAAAACCTGTTTGCCTAGGCTCCTAAAAGGAGAATAATCGCTGTGTGAGTTTAGCAACGCCGACCATATCGACGAAATAGAGGAAATTAGCAGCGGGCTTGTGATGCTCAACAACTACAACGGGACGCTGATCATGATGCGGAACAATACAGAACACCATCTAGAAGGAACATACCTCGTTAGTTTCTGGAACGAATCGATATCCATTAACGGCAAAACATTCAGCAACATCGAAAACACCATGGAAAAAGCAGGCAATCCTCTCATCCAAATAAGTCCAGAGGAAAGTAAACGACTAGAAGTGCTATCTCTGCAAACTCTGCAAGCGCTGCATATCAACAACACAGAGCGGCTAGATGACCTTCAACTAACAAACGCACGGAGTTGGCACCTTCACTCTTAGCGTGATGATAATAATAATACTTGCCATGGTTTATATCTACAAGAAAAAATCAGAAAAAATAATTCTACAAATGGGAGCACAAGAAGCCCCGTTACCAATACAAAATCTACAAAAAGCCCAGATAAAAACTCCAATCAACATCAACGACATTCCCTTTTTCTAACAAAAATACAGAAGAAAACCGCTTGGGGACAAGCTCGAATTAAAAGGGGAGGAATTAAGAACTGCTGAATTAACATTCCCACACTTGCTACAACATCCGCCACACACCTGCACTTTACCAAGTTCGCTGCACTCTCGGCTGCACTTTCGCAGCACCGTTTACCAAGAAACGGTGTAGCGCTGGCCAACCGCTCGACATCCGACACGCGCACTCCGCAAAGTTCGCTGCACTGTTTACTTAGAAACGGTGTAGCGCTGACCAAGCGTCTACTAAACATCCGACGCTGCCACCGCTGCCGCTAACCCACAGCTAGCTTAGGGATAGAATTAAGTTTGTAAATCAGTCTTAAAATTGATCAACCAAGCAACGGATCGTAGTCCAGAGCTAAATAAATAAAAATATTAAATTGAATCTCTTCGAGTTTAATTTACATAGAAACGTGAACTCATAACGCGAATTTTATTCATTTGCATCAGCGTTGTTGCAACCCCAGCGAAGCCGATTGGAACCCCAGAGTGATCGTATCATTTCGAAATTCGAAGTTCGAACGCAGCGCGTAGCGAGTGCAGAGAGACAGTTCAGTCGCAGAACAAATGCGGAATGATAGGCACGCTGTGCTTTCGTTTTTATGTATGCGTGTATGTATGTACACGTTGGCGCTTATGAGTATGCGTATACATACGTATCAAGTTTTGCATCTGCGTGACAAGGGGCTAGCGCAAGTCGTTTTTGTTCTTTCGAGACGAAAGTCTTGAGAACGAAGATGACTTTCGTTGCTCGTGTCATACAAGTTTGTCACTTAGCGAACTTTTTACAAGGATTGCGTTGGCTCTGATGGTAGAGTGTGGGTCTGATTTGCATTTGATTGCGGGTACTATCCCCGGTGAAGATTGCCATTATTATTACTATTCATTATATTTTATATACTATTTTTATAAGTTTTGTAATATTATCTGTATCTCTTAAGAAATTTTAGTTATGATACGATTAAAAAGTTTAGATTTTGAAATATCTAACAGTTAATTATGTTTAATCATAATATTGATACATCTATGTGCTTTTGGTTAGTGCTTCTACTCTATGGGTGGGTTCAAAGTATATATAAAATTCACTGAAAGTATGCTGCAAAATCTCGCAATTGCTAAAGCAAGACCCATACATTTAGTAATGGAAACTTAATCATATTAGAATGCTTTTCACAATGGTTGTCGGAATGGTTAGAGCGCACGTATGCGAGTGTTCGAATCCCGCTTGTGAAATTATTTACATTCAAAATTTTTTTTTAGTCAATTTAAAAAGTTTGCTAAATATTTCGAAAATATTATCGTGCCCTTCAAAACTAGAGAGCAGGTATTTTATTATCGAGCGCACTCGACTGTAGCTTTCATACTTGTTATTTGACATTTTATTTACTCAAAAGCATTCAAAATAATTTTCCGGATTTTTTATGGGTTGATGGTTAAGCCCAAATAACCCAACAAGATTTATGGAATTTGCATTTATGTCATTTATTAAGCTAAGCATATTCGTTTTCTACTGATAATCTTGAAATTAATCATTGACAATATAAATTGACTTTAAATCTTATTTGCAGACACAAAACCCGAGCTGAACTAGTCCGCGTGTCTGCAGCAGTTATGGGCATTGAGTTTTCATACGCAGCAGAAACGGCTTTTGTGTCGCCAACATTGCTTAAAATCGGCGTGGAGCATCAGCACATGACATTAGTATGGGCTTTATCTCCTTTAGTTGGATTTTTTCTTTGCCCAATATTGGGTTCGCTTTCAGATCGCTGCAAGTTAAATGTTGGTCGCCGAAGACCATTCATAATTCTCTTGTCTATTGGAGTATTCCTAGGTAATTATTAAATAACTTCAATTCTTTATTTAACTTTTACTTTTTCCTTATACATAAGGATTGATTTTAGTTCCAAATGGAGAAAATCTAGGATATTTGTTCGGCGATACGGATCCACATGTACAAACTGCTGCAATTAATACAACTTACAATATCACCTATAATTATTTAAACATAATTCCTCACAAAACAACCGCATCCAAATCCGAAAATGAAGTTTATCAGAAAACCTCACACCCATGGGGAATTTTCTTTACGGTGCTAGGCACTGTTCTACTTGACTTTGATGCGGATGCCTGTCAAAGTCCATCCAGAGCATACCTGTTGGATGTATGTATTCCGGAAGATCATGCCAAGGGCCTTTCAACCTTTACCATAATGGCTGGCTTAGGTGGCTTTTTTGGCTATTCAATGGGTGGATTGAACTGGGATGAAACGGACATTGGTAAATAACCAAATTGATTAATACATTGAATAATTAAAAACAATTCGCAGGAAGACGTTTAGGAGGACATGTGAAGGCCGTTTTCACTATAATTACGTTCATATTTATCGCATGTGTGTCATTTTCAATCACCAGCTTTACTGAAATTCCTCTATGGGTGCTATCTAGCCCAAAATCGAAAAAAAACTCAAATGAAAAGTCCCATTTGGATGAGTGTCAATCTACAAATTATGGAGCAATGAGCAAAAATGAAGGCATAGACATGGAAGAAATAGATGAGGTGAGTTTCCACCGTCCTTTGATTTTTTCCGTTTTTACACCTGTCTGTACGAACATCTAGATGTCCAGAGGCTTAGAGAAACGAAATGTGGTACTCGTGTACATCCAATGCAGATTAAATTTCTTTTAAACTTTGCAGAGAGGCTTATTGTGACGTTATGGTAACCAAATTATTACAAAACAAGTAAGAAAGCTACAGTCGAGAGTGCTCGACCGTATGATACCCGCAACCCATTTCGAGAGAAAACAAAAAATTTAAATGATATATTAACAAAAAATATACCAAATATACTAAAATTAGTTTTTTGTATATATTTGAAAATAGCGGGTAAAAATCACAACACCGTTTTGGTCACACTGTCAACTAAACAAACAAAGCGCGGGCAGCCGCAAGTGAATTTTGCATAGAAAATTGATTCTTTAATAACTTCCTTGTTTTTCATTCGATCTCAACCAAATTCACAGGAATCATTGAGAATATAAATATTATTATGCATATCAAAATTCAATGCTCTAGGTCTATTATTACGGCTTTTACAGACTTTTGGGGGCGGAAAGGGGCGTGGCATCCAACTTTTGAAATAAACTTGACCTGCGTAGGACCTATAGGAGTACTGTCCCCAAATTTGGTAGCTCTAGCTTTTATAGTCTCTGAGATCCAGGTGTTCATACAGACGGACAGACGGACAGACGGACAGACGGACATGGCTATATCGTCTCGGCTGTTGACACTGATCAAGAATATATATACTTTGTGGGGTCGGAGATGCCTCCTTCTGCCTGTTACATACATTTTCTGTTGGCACTAAGTTATAATACCCTTCTACCCTATGGGTAGCGGGTATAAATATCTAAATTTATTAATTTGATTGATTTTTACTTTTTATTTAATTCCATATTTATTTAACTTTCCTTTATTTTAAAAGTAAAAATATTTCGTAATGAAATATTGGCTCCATTGGGGATAAATCATTATCTGAATATTGAGTTGACGAAGAATCAAATACTTAGATATTAGAAGCTGGGTTCTGGATTTTTATACCCGCTACCCATAGGGTAGAAGGGTATTATAACTTAGTGCCAACAGAAAATGTATGTAACAGGCAGAAGGAAGCATCTCCGACCCCATAAAGTATATATATTCTTTATCAGTGTCAACAGCCGAGACGATATAGCCATGTCCGTCTGTCTGTCTGTCCGTCTGTCCGTCTGTATGAACACCTGGATCTCAGAGACTATAAGACATAGAGACACCAAATTTGGCAAAAAGGTTCCTTCATACCCCACGCAGATCAAGTTTATTTCAAAAGTTGGATGCCACGCCCCCTTCGCCCACAATAAGCATTAATCTAGAAAAAGTCAAGTTTAATGTAAATCGCGTATAACTCCAAAAGTTCTTTGTGTAATGATGTGTAATTTGGTAACCCATCTGCGCTTGACACTCTTAATATACCCTGTAATTTTGGTATCGGATAAGTAGAACAAAAGTTATTTGTTATAGTATTTATCAAAATTTTTGTGCCCAATGCATATAGACGTTTTAAGTGTGTGAATGACCTAGAGATATCAAATTTTGTGACAGTATTCGTGTAAGTCTTACGCAGATCAAGTTTGTTTTAGATTTTTGCCACGCCCCTTTCCGCCCCCAAAATCTGTAAAAGCCGTAATAATAGACCTAGAGCACTGAATTTTAGTATGCATAATAATTATATTCTCAATGATTCCTGTCAATTTGGTTGAGATCGAATGAAAAACAAGGAAGTTATTAATGAATTAATTTTATATGCAAAGTTCACTTGCAGCTGCTCGCGCTTTGTTTGTTTTGTTGACAGTGTGACCATGTCGGTATTTAATGGATTTCTTAAAAATATGTATATACAAAAAAAAAACAAATTTCAGTATATTCTGTGGTATATTTTTTGTTAAAATATCATTTAAGCTTTTTGTATTCTCTCGAAATGGGTTGCGGGTATCATACGGTCGAGCACTCTCGACTGTAGCTTTCTTACTGGTTTTGGAATTGGAAAGAGCGTCCCTCTTTGTTCGCATAGTTGGAGACAGTTTTTTCTGAGTAAATGCTTCGTTTGCTGATCAATTTTTGTTCTTGTGGCACTAAGCTTACAAAAAAAACAATATTCTCTCTTCTTCTTCAAAGTCTATCGTTTATTATGTTGTGCATTTCACCTTCTATGTTATTATGACGCCGTGCAAGATTGCGAGGAGAATGATGGTATGGGGTGGACGTTTCAACTGCAAATGAACTCATGTCCTTTTCTCCATCGTACTATGGTTTAAAAAATAATAATATATGGTTTCCTAAACAAAATGCAAAATTACCTTATTAATGCTGATTTCAGTAAAGCTTTTGACTCTGTTAATCACTCACTATAACTACATAAACTTTATCTCTTGCGATTTCACAATAATGTATATATCTGGATGTATATCTATTTTAATTTCAGAACCTAGAAAGTGTATTTTAACGGCTATTAAGTCTGTTAAGGTCACTTCTGATGGGCCTCATGAGAGTCACCTTGGCCCCTTGTAATTTACATTGTTTATTAATGATCTTCCTTCCGTTATTAAATTTTCCCGCAGGTTAATGTATTGTGAGGGACCAATATTTTGCAACACATAATAAATATACCAAATTATGTAAATATACCGCCTTTTACAGTTAGCAAATTAGGATCACTCATGCGAGCTAACAGCTCACGTGAGATAACAGAAATCTAGCGGTATCCGCACCAAGCGAGTTAACAGCGCGCTGTAAATCATAACCGTGTCATACTTAACGAGACGCCGGCACGCAGGCTTTTAGTCTCTTAGCCGACGATGCACTAGAAAGAAAAATAAAATTGAATAGAAAAAAAAAGGTTCTCGCTTCGAAGTTCATCGAGGTCAATGTGCAGGTATGTGGACAGTTGATAGCTAGCGATCCGCTGCGCCCCCCTTCCCCGTAACCTATCCTGGTATAGGCAACAGCTATGCCAAGCGATTACGCCCAAGGCACCAACAATAATAGGCAAGCTCGGCAGGTGTCCAAACCTTGTTTTCTATGTACTTATACACATACATCAACTTCCACACAGCGAATAGGACTCGCCCCCTTTCCGCGGCCTTTTCCTACTAACGGTACGCGCCGAGATACTCGTCGACCCTAGGTTTATTTTACTATTAATCCGAAGATCGAAATAAACATACATTCAACATTAAAAGAATTTGTTATTTAAGCGGGTGAATCTTAATCCCTCTTCTTTCGACTAGCGACTACGCTAATTCGCCAATCTCGCTGCAGTGAGCTTTCGACGACTACGTAGAAACACACGGGCAGAGAAAATCTCTCACTTATTCCAAATATCGCTGAGACGAACACTTTCCCCCGTCAATCCCTAAAATATTTTGACGGTCCCTCTGACAATACAACAAATTTCTTGTTACTGAACCCTGGACAGCCGCTGGCTATTTCGGCTTTGTGCCGATTCGTTACAGTATGCTGATGATATCAAGTTTTGTTTATCGTCAGTTGATTCTCAATCTGGTCACATGCTGCAAGCTGATCTTGACAGCTTCCAATCTTGTTGTATATAAACTGTTTAAATCTTAATTGCAATAAATGTACAGCCTTTTAACAATACTTATTTTCTACACGCAAAACTTATTGAGCGTATTAAGCGTCTGTTAAAGAACTAGGTATTCTGCTCGATCCCAAACTTTAAGCTTGACAAGGACATCTTGGCTATAAGTGTGTGAATCACCTAGAGATATCAAATTTTTTGACAGTATTCGTGTAGGTCTTATGCAGATCAAGTTTATTTTAGATTTTTGCCACGCCCCTTTCCGCCCCTAAAACTGAAAAAGCCGTAATAAGAGACCTAGAGCATTGATTGATGAGTCCTGTAAATTTGGTTGAGATCGAATGAAAAACAAGGAAGTTATTAAGCAATGAATTTTTATTGTTTAGTTGACTGTGTAACCATGTCGGTATGTTAGGGATTTTTTTCAAATATATACAAAACAAAACAAATTTCAGTATATTCTATGGTATATTTTTTGTTAAAATATCATTTAAGTTTTTTGTTTTCTCTCGAAATGGGTTGCGGGTATCTTACGGTCGAGCACTCTCGAATGTAGCTTTCTTACTTGTTTTTATGTAATTTATTACTTCAAAATTGTTTAAAATGTAAGGTTATATCGTTTGATAGAAGCTCGAATAACTTTTTGAAAGAATACAATTGTTCTCTTAATCAAATTACTAAAGGGTGATATTGATTCTTCATACTTACTTACAATGCTTATAAGCATTGTAGTGAACAACGTTCCAAAGAGCTGATGGGGGTGCTGTATGCGATTGCGTACGCGCTGGCTTCCATGGCTTTGCTCACCCACATGAGGGGTAACGAAAAAAAATTGCCATCGCACAGCTTTGCTCCGGTTTTAATTCATATTACATTGAATATTTCGCGTACTGGGGGGGGGATGGGATTAGAGAGTGCAATAAACATAGAACAAAGAGATAGTCAGAACGACAGAACAAGGTTGGAGATGGTATCAGCCCACTCGTCTGGCAAAACAGATATTGTTGTGTGCCCTTGCCCACCCTACCATGATCCTGCTTTCCAGTTCAACAAGTGTCAGGATCCCTACGAGTGGGTCGGCCGACCTACTCCTGCTCAGCGATGCATGGTTTCAAAAACAAAGAAAAATTAAGCGAACATATTACCTGATTTATTAACTAAAGAAAACAAAGAAACAATTAAAATTGACATACTCAACAATAAATTTACTCATGTAAGGTAATATAAGAGAGGCTAAAGGAAATGCAATATAAAAAAATTGACTTCTAAATTTATTTTTGACCATATCTTCTTTTCTTTTTTAAATGCTCAGACAGTTTGAAGCCAGGTTTAAAATATTTATTCACCACACAAACAACATTAGTGAATCGATCAGCAGAAGGCCAAAAAGCTTCAAGCAGTTTGTGTGTCGTGCGAGTTGCAATTAGCAAGCAGTGCAGTCAGCTGATGCAACTAATTCCAGAAACTGAGCAATAAAGTTCACCAAATAAAAGTTAGGCTTTTATTTGGGTGTATAGTTATTGTAAAATAATATAATGCCGACTTACAGTCAACATCCCACGCTGAAAGATCTTTCCGTGTATGTGTGTGTGTCTGCATTCGCCCAGCTGTGGAAAAAAGTTCAACCACCAAAAAAAAAGCTGAATGTGCACAATCAAAAGCTGACTCGCATGAAGCTTACAACTTTCACAGATGTCGACACTACAAACAAGTACTTGTTAATGGCAATTTTACGTACATAAGAAATACATCTAATTTGGGAATTTAACATCAAACATGGCTTTTCGTCTGGGCCTACGTGCATTTTTTGATTGTTTTTATACAATTTTGGGTTTACAGATGGTCATATTACCGGTGCATGAGGAGTCGCTTAGAAGTGATTGGCGACGTTGACTTCATCACCTCGTCGTTATCGACTTACAAAAACAATACACTGGGACAAAATTACAAACGTTCACAATTAGGTCTTAATATAAACAATTAAATAACATATATATCCAAAGTTTCCTATCCAAACTCAGAAACGGCCATCCGTGATGTTGCCTGACAGCTGGGTGTAGCGTCTGCGCGGCTGTGCCGGTGAATTGCCACTGATGAGGCTTCGGCACAGAAGGGGGTGGTGGCTGCTGGAGCTGCTGGACGTTCACCTGGTATCCCCGTCAGCTTCGTTTAGAACTTGCCGCCGCTTTGCTAGCGTGGGTGGCACGATAGCCTAGCCCGATGCGCAGGTGTGCTCTGTTCGATATTTGGTGCGAACAGCTTGGCGGTTCAATGTCTCGCGCCCACCAGCTTTCTGTTGTGATCGTTCCACCTGGTTGGTATTTTACGCGTAAGACTTAAGATACGTCTGCGTATTTTAAACGATTTAACTCTAATCACAACACATCACGCTGAACACCACTATTAGACATTAAGACAACTTAGTCTGGAACTAAGGCTGTAACTTAGTGCCGAATCTACAACAACAAAAAATCAAACGAGAACAGAAATTAAAGATTGCACTTCAAAAACAAACTTATTAATTTACCCTAATTTTGGGGTTCGGCACTGCGGTGTAACGGCGGCTGGACCAATCTGCGGCGTACTTCAAAATAAATCATATATGAGTATGTATATGGTTTAGATCACGAAAAATATACTCACAATGTAATATTTAGGCGTCCTACTAAATAGATCTGCACGCCGTCGAACAACACTATCTAAATTTTTTTTTTTTTCACTGTTGAGGTTAACCCACATGCACTAAGACGACAGACAGCACAAAAAAAATGTTTTTTTTTTCTTCTTTTTTTTTCAATTGTGGCTTCTTCTTTTTTTTTGCCTATTGTATTGCTCATCTTGTCACCCCATAAAAAAAAAAAATGCATCAGCCTAAATGCTTGTTAGAATAACTTCTGTCGCCTACCGATAGATGACGCTATCGTGACCCCATTTGTTATTTGTATATAACTATGTTTAGACAACAACAAATTCAATATCATAAACAAATACAACTAACTAATATTAACCAATTTTATTAACAACTATATAAAAAAATAGACAAACAAATAATTACGAACAAATACTCAATAAACAAAAAAAACTTTTCCAAAAAAAAAGGAAAAACAAATGGTGCATACTTTGCGGCTGGGTGGTAAATGGTCCTACATGCGAAACATTACACACCCCCCTGCCAAAATCACACTTAGTCAGTGTAACGACAAAGTGGGATACTCGCATGTAGGCGCTCAATCGATACCTATTGCTTAATATCCTTAGCATGGAATTTGCCGACCCGTTTACCTTGTAAATCTTCCAGCTCATAGTAACAACTACCCAGTTTTTTCTTAATCCTGGCTTTCACAAATGTTTGGGCTAGTTTAGAACTAAATCCTTTAACAAAATTGCTTTGTTGGAAATTTCGCCGGTATACTTCCTGACCAACCGTAAAGCTTACCTCACGGCTACGCAAGTTATATGACTTGTCATTTCGTACCTGCTGTTGCGCTATGGCATCTTTTGCAACTTGCCGAATCAGATCAAACGAATCTTCTCGGTTGAAACTCGTGGTCCTATCTTCCAACTGCATAAGATTTCTCAGCAAATACGTCCTACCGCTGGTTATCATCTGTTGTCCAAACGCAACTCTATATGGACTATTATGAATGGCTGAATGAAAACCTGATCGCAACGCACAAGATATTTGGCTAAGTAGTTCATCCCAGTTAGTCTGGTCGGGCTTAATATACGCTTTGATAGCGGCCAGCACCGATCGATTTACCCGCTCAGATGCATTAGCTTGGGGCGCATACATCGCAGTGTACCTATGTTGGACTTCATATTTTTGCAACAACTCATTGAACTTGTGTGACTTAAATTGGACTCCATTATCTGACAAAATTACCTCGGGGATACCAAAACAGTGAAAACAAGTAAGAAAGCTACAGTCGAGAGTGCTCGACCGTATGATACCCGCAACCCATTTCGAGAGAACAAAAAAAATTTTAATGATATTTTAACAACAAATATACCAAAAATATACTGAAACTTGTGTTTTGTATATATTTGAAAATAGCGGGAAGAAATCCACAACACCGACATGGTCACACTGTCAACTAAACAAACAAAGCGCGAGCAGCAGCAAGTGAATTTTGCATATAAAATTGATTCATTAATAACTTCCTTGTTTTTAACTCGATCTCAACCAAATCCACAGGAATCAATGGGAATATAATTATTATTATGCATACCAAAATTCAATGCTCTAGGTTCATTATTACGGCTTTTACAGTTTTCGGGGGCGGAAAGGAGCGTGGCAAAAATCTAAAATAAACTTGATCTGCGAAAGACCTACACGAATACTGTCACCAAATTTGATATCTCTAGGTCAACCACACACTTAAAACGTCCATATGCATTGGGAACAACAATTTTGATAAATAATTTCGCGAATAACTTTTGTTCTACTTATCCGATTTTACCAAAATTACAGAGTATATTAAGAGTGTCAAGGGCAGATGGCTTACCAAATTACACATCATTACACAAAGAACTTTTGGAGTTATACGCGATTTACATAAAAAAACTTGACTTTTTCTAGATAAATGCTTATTGTGGGCGAAGGGGCGTGGCATCCAACTTTTGAAATAAACTTGATCTGCGTGGGGTATGAAGGAACCTTTTTTTCCCAAATTTGGTGTCTCTATGTCTTATAGTCTCTGAGATCCAGGTGTTCATACGGACAGACAGACGGACAGACGGACATGGCTATATCGTCTCGGCTGTTGATGTGATCAAGAATATATATACTTTATGGGGTCGGAGATGTCTCCTTCTGCCTGTTACATACATTTTCTGTTGGCACTAAGTCATAATACCCTTCTACCCTATGGGTAGCGGGTATAAAAAAATATTCTCTTCCAAAAACGGCACAATGGCCTCCGCGGTAAATTTCTTTACGGGTTTCAAAAAGGGGTATTTTGATAGATGGTCCACCACAACAAAAATACCCACATTTCCCGAACGACTACGTGGATAAGGGCCCAAAAAGTCGACATACAGTCGCTGAAAAACTCTCTGAACCTCCTGATTATGTTTTAGTCGCGGTCGTAATGGCTGATTTAGGTGTTTCGTACACTTGCAATTATCACACTCATTGACATAGACTTTAACGTCATTTACCAGATTTGGCCAATAATAATAACGTCTTATCCGTTCTAATGTTTTCCCAATCCCATTGTGGACTGCTAATGGAGAACCGTGACACTGTTTTAAAATATCAGTGACGAGTTCTTTGGGGATCCACAGCTTCCAACAAAAATCATCTGCAATTTGTTCACCCGCCACATGTTCTGATCGGCGATAAACATGATTGCCGACAACTTTTAAATCTCGCAAAGAAAACGACTGGCTAAGCACCTTGTTTCGAAGCTCTGCGTACTCAACGGATTCGAAATGTGACGACTCCAAATCTATGACTCTGTCTACACTGAGAGATGACAAGTCTTCAGTGTGTATACGAGACAAAGCATCAGGGACTATGTTCTGGCTTCCTTTGCGGTGCACTATGCTGAAAGTAAACGCCTGTAACTTAAGAGCCCATCTGGCTAAGCGGGAACTTAAATCACGTTGGCCCATAAGCCACTTTAAGGACGCATGATCGGTGTAAATAACAAATTTATGTCCTTCTACGTAGGCACGAAACTTCTTTACACACATTACTGCAGCTAAACACTCTTTTTCGGTGACTGAATAATTTCGTTGACATTTATTAAGCTTTCGAGACATAAAGGCTATTGGTACATCATGTCCCTCGCTATCGCTTTGCATAAGAACGCCTCCAACACCTGTAAAGCTAGCATCGCAATGAATAGCAAAAGGCTTGGAAAAGTCTGGACTATGAAGTACTGGAGCCTTACACATCGCATCTTTCAGAGCATTAAATGCCTGTTGAGCTTCTTCTGACCACACGAACCTTTGCTTTTGCTTGAGCGGGTCAGATATTGGGGCAGCGATTCCAGCATAATTTTTTATAGACTTGTGATACCAGCCTGTGGTACCTAAGAAACGTCTGACTTGTCTGACTGATCTTGGTATTGGAAAGTCTTTAATCGCTGCTACTTTCTCGGGATCAGTTTGGATTGTACCATGGCCTATGACATGTCCTAGATACTTTACTTCTTGCAAACAAAAACTGATTTTCTCCACTTTAATTGTGAGCCCTGCTAACGTTAATCGGTTAGCCAGCTCTTTCAAAACGGCCAAATCGTCTAAATAGATAAATATTTCATTGCGTAAGGTCGGTGGAATAACTTTATCCATTAATTTTGACATGGTTTGTGGTGCATTAGTTAGTCCAAATGGCATAACAGTGAACTGATATAATGGCCTACCCGGTACACTGAAAGCGGTTTTCTCTCGCGCATTTCGTGTCAAAGGAATCTGCCAATATGCATCTTTCAGATCAATGCTTGATATGAATTCAGCTTTTGGCAAACGGCTTAAGATTCCATCAATCAATGGCATGGGATAAGCATTCTTTACTGTGACCTCGTTGACTTTTCTACTGTCTAAACACAAACGAACTTTTCCAGGCTTTTGCACCAACACTACTGGTAAGGACCATGGGCTGTCAGATTCTTCAATTACACCTAACGCAAGCATTCGATCCAATTCTTTGTACATAAGTTTGTTTTATGGGTTTACATTCAGCTATCTATGACGCACGACGTCATCCAGTGTGTCTTCCCTAAGCCCTTTTTGGCAAAAGAGGGAAACTGTTGCACTACCGCTAATAGATCTTTTTGTTGATCTATTGCTAACGGAATTCGAAGCGGGTCATCTGAATGCATTGCCGCAATACTATTGGTTTGAAACTGATGCATCAGAAACATTGGTAGCAAATCAAATGTTCTCCAAAAATCTATGCCTAAGAACAAATCCTGTGCTAATGTCGGTACAATGTATAAGTTCAGATCATGTATAATGCCACGAAATTCTACGGGAGTTGTTAGTTTCCCAATGATCGCCTGCTGGGTTCCATCAGCTGTGTGTACAGACAATTTAAGTGGTCTATACAACGCTTTAGTTTCTACAATTTCTTGTGCAAGGCTGCCACCTACACAGCTAATGCTGGCACCAGTGTCCATTAATCCTGTAACAGATTTCTTGAATACTTGGACTTGGGCATATGGTCGCAGATCACCAGTTTTATTTACTACATATGCCAGAATAGCTCGTTTAGCAGCTTTATTTACCTTACAAAACTGCGGCGACCGATTGTTTTTATGGGGTACCAAACTTCTATTAATTGTTGTTATTGGTATTTTTGACGAGTCAGGTAACACCGGAGTGTCTAAACCTTTAGTTACTCCGTATTGGTAGCCCTCGAAATCAGTTTGCGTGCACTGGCTAATGGTGCACGCACTAGTTCGTTTTTTAATGCAGTGTTGCACTTTACGCAGCTTGGTCGATATGTGTCCCGCTTGCCACAGCCATAACAACAAACTTTTCGCTCCGACACGCAATCTTGATATCGATGGCCGATCTTGCCACAATTCCAACAGGATAGTGCCAAGGCGTCGATATCGCCATTTATCGACTCCACTTCATCAATATTTCCGCTTAAATTAGTTTGCACATTGACTTCAAGAACTTGGTGTCGAACGAAAGGTCTTGGCTGAGTTATTAGCGGCTTCGCATTATTGGCCATGAACCGTTCTCGAGTGCGTACTACATGTCGCAATTGGTCCATGTTCAATATGCGCACATACAAAATCTCTAATTGAATTTCAGGTAATAAATTGGTGCGTACCATCTCCAACATTGACAACTCATCTATTGGATGCAACAATCTGTCTGACAGCGCAAGCATTGCATCATAGAATTGATCAAAGTTTTCCTGAGGCTTCTGCTTCCTTTGGGACATAGCTGCTCGGATTTCCAAGTCAGTCCTACCATCGTCAAATTGAGACCTCAATGCAATGCATAATTCTGGCCAGCGAACTACCGAAACACTTCTATGAAATCTCCAGAAGAATTCGCTGCCACGGCCTTCAAACAAGTTGCTGGCATAACGTGCAAGCAGATCAAAGTCGCCCTCCAGTGTCTGTCTAGTCACCGCTTCGACTCTATATATAAAATCGTCAATTGACGTAGACCGGACCGTTGACCGGAAAACCGCAACTTCCAATTTGAAATAATTTGGCTAATCCTATCAGGTCGAAGTCCTTGACTTTGTTGGGAAACATAAGGTGAACCCCTATTATCTGCCGGTGCTCCGCCGTTCAACGGATTTGGCCGATGTTCTATTCCAAATAGCTGCTCAAAACTTTGATTCTGCGGACCCATTGGAGGAGGTATTGCATAACGCGGCTCTGCGCCATTATTAACTGGCGAAGATTGAGCTGCGGCCGTATTTGCCGGGGAGGATTGAGCAGATATACGTTGAAATCCGCTTTCAATTGCTTCTGTCAATCGCGCGGTCTGTTGTGCTAATGCGGTGGCTATAGCCGATACTAACACCTGCTGCAAATTTGTTGTTAAGTCTTGGCTCCCAACTGGCTGAATTATTGGCTCTTCTAAACTTTGGGGACCACCTTGATAATTTCCCGCTATTCCAGAGGCTTGTTGCGTTTCCAGCTGGCCCTGTACAGATTGCGCTGTGGGCTGGCCAGCGGCGGATTGCAAACCAGGCCTGTTGCCCTGGCTACCAACAGCTTTCGCGTTTGGCACAGTACTTGCCGCCCTCGACTGCGATCGGGTTGTCATGCCAGAGGCAGGCATCCTGACTGCCTCAGCTTCTGACGCTGCCAGTTCTTCGGCTAAATTCAGCACTGAACGGCTCAGCACGGTACGGCAAATGGGACAAAGATTTTTGTTCTTTGTGTTGGCGTTAAAGCAGGCGTGGTGAAAATAATGGTTACACCGCGTCGCTAATAATTGCGCAGGATACTCCACTTCTTGGGTGCAAACGCAACAAATAGTTTCGCTTATTGACCTCTGATAAGGATTATTAGGACTTCCCTGTACTGCCATTGTTTTCTTTTTCAAATATTTCTAAGTAACTAAGCTAGGGCCTATCTAAGAACAAAATATGAATATTAACTAAATAATTAAATACCTCAATTTATAGATAAATAGATAAATAAATCAATAAATTATTAAAATAATAAATAGATAAATAGATAATTAGATAAGTAAATAAATAAATCAATAAACAGATAAATAAATAACTGAATGTCTAATAAAATAAATCAGTGTCTCAATAAATACACAAATTAACAAATATGCACAAAATCGGAAACCAAGAAAGATACAATTCATAAACAAAATTTTTGAAACCATGCATAACCTCACAGCAAGTAAGTTAGCTAACTGACTCTTCTCTCAACCCTATTAGAAAACTTCAGGCAAGAAGAAAAAAAAACAAACACATACATGTTACCAGGAACAGATAGTCATACATACATTGAGCGCGTGCTAGTAGCTAGTAGTAGTAGTAGTTTTAGCAACAATGTGACCACTGTCCCATTTTATTGAATGTTGTCAAGCAGTTTAACCCACACCCAGTCAAACAATTGATCTGGCCTGTAGGCTGTAACGAACTGCTTAAGCTAACAAAACAAAACGAAGTAAGAGAAAGGAAAGGGAAAATAGGAAATTAGGGAATTGAAATACATATATATCAAGTTTAGTGGCAAGTCATAGTTTTATAAGCCCATTAACTTGTTTCAGACCACTATACCTGCACATACATACCTTTACATATATTTTTAATGTTCTGAGGCCAAATTTTTATTATTTGGCCCCCATTTTATTGAATGTTGTCAAGCAGTTTAACTCACACCCAGTCAAACAATTGATCTGACCTGTAGGCTATAACTAACTGCTTAAGCTAACAAAGAACAAAAATGGTCAGAACAATTATATGTAATATTCTGACATTAGACGGACAGTTACTAAGTACCAGACTGTATTAAATCGCGCATGTGTCAACACTGAACTATGCCACGACAATTAACGAGTTTAGCTTTTAACTGTTTAATTTATTTATTGCACAAATTATGGAACAAATAAAAGGATATAGGATCTGGAATTTGGGATAACAGTCACAAGGTGTTCTTGACTTTTGAGAATTTTTCTTTCTCAGAGCATGTTGAAAATTGCTTCTCAAACAGGCCACACGATTGGGCGCCAAATATAATATTAATTAATATAAGAACTGTAGTGAACAACGTTCCAAAGAGCTGATGGGGGTGCTGTATGCGATTGCGTACGCGCTGGCTTCCACGGCTTTGCTCACCGACATGAGGGGTAACGAAAAAAAATTGCCATCGCACAGCTTTGCTCCGGTTTTAATTCATATTACATTGAATATTTCGCGTACTGGGGGGGGGGGGGGGATGGGAATAAAGAGTGCAATAAACATAGAACAAAGAGATAGTCAGAACGACAGAACAAGGTTGGAGAGGGTATCAGCCCACTCGTCTGGCAACACAGATATTGTTGTGTGCCCTTGCCCACCCTACCATGATCCTGCTTTCCAGTTCAACAAGTGTCAGGATCCCTACGAGTGGGTCGGCCGACCTACTCCTGCTCAGCGATGCATGGTTTCAAAAACAAAGATAAATTAAGCGAACATATTACCTGATTTATTAACTAAAGAAAACAAAGAAACAATTAAAATTGACATACTCAACAATAAATTTACGCATGTAAGGTACTATAAGAGAGGCTAAAGGAAATGCAATATAAATAATTGACTTATAAATACATTATATAAAACTAATATATAATTAATATAAATAATTATTTATTTTTGACCATATCTTCTTTTTTTTTTAAATGCTCAGACAGTTTGAAGCCAGGTTTAAAATATTTATTCACCACACAAACAACATTAGCACTAACCAAAGAACACATAGATGTGTCAAATGGCGAAAAAAGTGATTTCACTTGAAACAGCATTATTAGCACCCCAAGCGAATACAACAACCGCTGAGTGCACGGCTGATTTCGAATTTCGAACATCGGAAGCATGATACAATAAGACAAGGTAGTCTCGTCGGCAAAATTTGGTCCCACTACAATCATAACAATGAGTGCGAGTGAAAGGGCTCAGCCTAATAAGTGCGAGCGAAATGGCAATAGAATGTGTGGATTAACCCTTAGATGGTTCGAGGGGTTTTAATTGCCTTTTATAATGAAACGAGTTATATTTGTCTTATTGTATCATGATCGGAAGCAGTGCACAGCGAACAGCATCGAAATTACTTCAGTCGCGGATCGACTGCGGAACGATGAGCACGGGTGTATTTCGTTGCGCTGTGCTCTCGTTTCTATGTATGCGTGTGTGTATGTACACGTTGGCGCATATGAGTATGCGTGTGCATATGAAGTTTTGCAACTGCGCGACAAGCGGCTAGCGCAAGTCGTTTTTGTTCTTCCGAGACGAAAGTCTTGAGAACGAAGATGACTTTTGTTGCTCGTGTCATACTGGCTTGCCACTTAGCGAACTTTTTACAAGGATTGCGTTGGCTCTGATGGTAGAGTGTTGCTCTGATTTGCGTTTGATTTGCGGGTACGATCCCCGGGAAAATTGCCATTATTATTATTAGTATTACAATTAATTGTTTTTTATATACTATTTTATAAATTTTGTTAGATTATTTGAGCAGTAGTTTTTCTTTTAAATTAAATCTTAACCAATTTTAATTATGATGTGATTAAAAAGTTTAGATTTTGAAATATCTAATAGTTAATTGTGTTTCAAAATAATATTTTTAATTCAATTTAATTTGATAGTGTCTTAACTGTTATTTTGCAACTAAATAATAGCATACATTTTAATTAATGTTTATTATTTATTATTTATATATTTATTAATACTTTTCAGGAACTTTAAAAGAAATGTTTTAATAACTTAATAAAAACACATATGTACATACATACATATATGTAATTATTTCATAAAATGGAAATACCACAATAATAATTATTGTTACTCGAATTTATGTATCAAAGAAATGCAAAAGAACTTATTAAAAAATACATACTAAATACTAATATACCGATAAATACTTATGTATGTATACATTGTAATAATAAATATTATTAATGCGTAAATGGTGTTATTAAAAGTATTGTTTTAAATTTAACTTAGTACGTGTGTTACTATTTAGTTGCAAAATAACTAAATATTTTTAAATCATTCATTGATAATAACAATAAATAAAATAGCAATGAAGTAATTATTATTTTTAAGCACAATTTACTTTTGAACTAATTGTAGTTAAAATTTGTTCAGAGATAAATTCAAAGCGGCTACTGCTCAAATAATATTAAAAAATATATAAAAAAAATAGTATAAATAATAAAAAGTAATAATTAACGGCAATTTTCAGCGGGGATTGTACCCGCAATTAAATGCAAATCAGAGCAACACTATCATCAGAGCCAACGCAATCCTTGAAAAAAGTTCGCTTAGTGGCAAGCTTGTATGACACTAGCAACAAAAGTCATCTTCGTTCTCAAGACTTTCGTCTCGGAAGAACAAAAACGACTTGCGCTAGCCGCTTGTCGCGCAGTTGCAAAACTTCATATGCACACGCATACTCATATGCGCCAACGTGTACATACACACACGCATACATAGAAACGAGAGCACAGCGCAACGAAATACACCCGTGCTCATCGTTCCGCAGTCGATCCGCGACTGAAGTAATTTCGATGCTGTTCGCTGTGCACTGCTTCCGATGTTCGAAATTCGAAATCAGCCGTGCACTCAGCGGTTGTTGTATTCGCTTGGGGTGCTAATAATGCTGTTTCAAGTGAAATCACTTTTTTCGTCATTTGACACATCTATGTGTTCTTTGGTTAGTGACATTAGTGAATCGATCAGCAGAAGGCCAAAAAGCTTCAAGCAGTTTGTGTGTCGTGCGAGTTGCAATTAGAAAGCAGTGCAGTCAGCTGATGCAACTAATTCCAGAAACTGAGCAATAAAGTTCACCAAATAAAAGTTAGGCTTTTATTTGGGTGTATAGTTATTGTAAAATAATATAATGCCGACTTACAGTCAACATCCCACGCTGAAAGATCTTTCCGTGTATGTGTGTGTGTCTGCATTCGCCCAGCTGTGGAAAAAAGTTCAACTACCAAAAAAAAAGCTGAATGTGCACAATCAAAAGCTGACTCGCATGAAGCTTACAACTTTCACAAATGTCGACACTACAAACAAGTACTTGTTAATGGCAATTTTACGTACATAAGAAATACATCTAATTTGGGAATTTAACATCAAACATGGCTTTTCGTCTGGGCCTACGTGCATTTTTTGATTGTTTTTATACAATTTTGGGTTTACAGATGGTCATATTACCGGTGCATGAGGAGTCGCTTAGAAGTGATTGGCGACGTTGACTTCATCACCTCGTCGTTATCGACTTACAAAAACAATACACTGGGACAAAATTACAAACGTTCACAATTAGGTCTTAATATAAACAATTAAATAACATATATATCCAAAGTTTCCTATCCAAACTCAGAAACGGCCATCCGTGATGTTGCCTGACAGCTGGGTGTAGCGTCTGCGCGGCTGTGCCGGTGAATTGCCACTGATGAGGCTTCGGCACAGAAGGGGGTGGTGGCTGCTGGAGCTGCTGGACGTTCACCTGGTATCCCCGTCAGCTTCGTTTAGAACTTGCCGCCGCTTTGCTAGCGTGGGTGGCACGATAGCCTAGCCCGATGCGCAGGTGTGCTCTGTTCGATATTTGGTGCGAACAGCTTGGCGGTTCAATGTCTCGCGCCCACCAGCTTTCTGTTGTGATCGTTCCACCTGGTTGGTATTTTACGCGTAAGACTTAAGATACGTCTGCGTATTTTAAACGATTTAACTCTAATCACAACACATCACGCTGAACACCACTATTAGACATTAAGACAACTTAGTCTGGAACTAAGGCTGTAACTTAGTGCCGAATCTACAACAACAAAAAATCAAACGAGAACAGAAATTAAAGATTGCACTTCAAAAACAAACTTATTAATTTACCCTAATTTTGGGGTTCGGCACTGCGGTGTAACGGCGGCTGGACCAATCTGCGGCGTACTTCAAAATAAATCATATATGAGTATGTATATGGTTTAGATCACGAAAAATATACTCACAATGTAATATTGAGGCGTCCTACTAAATAGATCTGCACGCCGTCGAACAACACTATCTAAATTTTTTTTTTTTTCACTGTTGAGGTTAACCCACATGCACTAAGACGACAGACAGCACAAAAAAAATGTTTTTTTTTTCTTCTTTTTTTTTTCAATTGTGGCTTCTTCTTTTTTTTTAGCTATTGTATTGCTCATCTTGTCACCCCATAAAAAAAAAAAATGCATCAGCCTAAATGCTTGTTAGAATAACTTCTGTCGCCTACCGATAGATGACGCTATCGTGACCCCATTTGTATATTTGTATATAACTATGTTTAGACAACAACAAATTCAATATCATAAACAAATACAACTAACTAATATTAACCAATTTTATTAACAACTATATAAAAAAATAGACAAACAAATAATTACGAACAAATACTCAATAAACAAAAAAACTTTTCCAAAAAAAAGGAAAAACAAATGGTGCATACTTTGCGGCTGGGTGGTAAATGGTCCTACATGCGAAACATTACACACCCCCCTGCCAAAATCACACTTAGTCAGTGTAACGACAAAGTGGGATACTCGCATGTAGGCGCTCAATCGATACCTATTGCTTAATATCCTTAGCATGGAATTTGCCGACCCGTTTCCCTTGTAAATCTTCCAGCTCATAGTAACAACTACCCAGTTTTTTCTTAATCCTGGCTTTCACAAATGTTTGGGCTAGTTTAGAACTATATCCTTTAACAAAATTTCTTTGTTGGAAATTTCGCCGGTATACTTCCTGACCAACCGTAAAGCTTACCTCACGGCTACGCAAGTTATATGACTTGTCATTTCGTACCTGCTGTTGCGCTATGGCATCTTTTGCAACTTGCCGAATCAGATCAAACGAATCTTCTCGGTTGAAACTCGTGGTCCTATCTTCCAACTGCATAAGATTTCTCAGCAAATACGTCCTACCGCTGGTTATCATCTGTTGTCCAAACGCAACTCTATATGGACTATTATGAATGGCTGAATGAAAACCTGATCGCAACGCACAAGATATTTGGCTAAGTAGTTCATCCCAGTTAGTCTGGTCGGGCTTAATATACGCTTTGATAGCGGCCAGCACCGATCGATTTACCCGCTCAGATGCATTAGCTTGGGGCGCATACATCGCAGTGTACCTATGTTGGACTTCATATTTTTGCAACAACTCATTGAACTTGTGTGACTTAAATTGGACTCCATTATCTGACAAAATTACCTCGGGGATACCAAAACAGTGAAAACAAGTAAGAAAGCTACAGTCGAGAGTGCTCGACCGTATGATACCCGCAACCCATTTCGAGAGAACAAAAAAAATTTTAATGATATTTTAACAACAAATATACCAAAAATATACTGAAACTTGTGTTTTGTATATTTGAAAATAGCGGGAAGAAATCCACAACACCGACATGGTCACACTGTCAACTAAACAAACAAAGCGCGAGCAGCAGCAAGTGAATTTTGCATATAAAATTGATTCATTAATAACTTCCTTGTTTTTAACTCGATCTCAACCAAATCCACAGGAATCAATGGGAATATAATTATTATTATGCATACCAAAATTCAATGCTCTAGGTTCATTATTACGGCTTTTACAGTTTTCGGGGGCGGAAAGGGGCGTGGCGAAAATCTAAAATAAACTTGATCTGCGAAAGACCTACACGAATACTGTCACCAAATTTGATATCTCTAGGTCAATCACACACTTAAAACGTCCATATGCATTGGGAACAACAATTTTGATAAATAATTTCGCGAATAACTTTTGTTCTACTTATCCGATTTTACCAAAATTACAGGGTATATTAAGAGTGTCAAGGGCAGATGGCTTACCAAATTACACATCATTACACAAAGAACTTTTGGAGTTATACGCGATTTACATAAAAAAACTTGACTTTTTCTAGATAAATGCTTATTGTGGGCGAAGGGGGCGTGGCATCCAACTTTTGAAATAAACTTGATCTGCGTAGGGTATGAAGGAACCTTTTTTTCCCAAATTTGGTGTCTCTATGTCTTATAGTCTCTGAGATCCAGGTGTTCATACGGACAGACAGACGGACAGACGGACAGACGGACATGGCTATATCGTCTCGGCTGTTGATGCTGATCAAGAATATATATACTTTATGGGGTCGGAGATGTCTCCTTCTGCCTGTTACATACATTTTCTGTTGGCACTAAGTCATAATACCCTTCTACCCTATGGGTAGCGGGTATAAAAAAATATTCTCTTCCAAAAACGGCACAATGGCCTCCGCGGTAAATTTCTTTACGGGTTTCAAAAAGGGGTATTTTGATAGATGGTCCACCACAACAAAAATACCCACATTTCCCGAACGACTACGTGGATAAGGGCCCAAAAAGTCGACATACAGTCGCTGAAAAACTCTCTGAACCTCCTGATTATGTTTTAGTCGCGGTCGTAATGGCTGATTTAGGTGTTTCGTACACTTGCAATTATCACACTCATTGACATAGACTTTAACGTCATTTACCAGATTTGGCCAATAATAATAACGTCTTATCCGTTCTAATGTTTTCCCAATCCCATTGTGGACTGCTAATGGAGAACCGTGACACTGTTTTAAAATATCAGTGACGAGTTCTTTGGGGATCCACAGCTTCCAACAAAAATCATCTGCAATTTGTTCACCCGCCACATGTTCTGATCGGCGATAAACATGATTGCCGACAACTTTTAAATCTCGCAAAGAAAACGACTGGCTAAGCACCTTGTTTCGAAGCTCTGCGTACTCAACGGATTCGAAATGTGACGACTCCAAATCTATGACTCTGTCTACACTGAGAGATGACAAGTCTTCAGTGTGTATACGAGACAAAGCATCAGGGACTATGTTCTGGCTTCCTTTGCGGTGCACTATGCTGAAAGTAAACGCCTGTAACTTAAGAGCCCATCTGGCTAAGCGGGAACTTAAATCACGTTGGCCCATAAGCCACTTTAAGGACGCATGATCGGTGTAAATAACAAATTTATGTCCTTCTACGTAGGCACGAAACTTCTTTACACACATTACTGCAGCTAAACACTCTTTTTCGGTGACTGAATAATTTCGTTGACATTTATTAAGCTTTCGAGACATAAAGGCTATTGGTACATCATGTCCCTCGCTATCGCTTTGCATAAGAACGCCTCCAACACCTGTAAAGCTAGCATCGCAATGAATAGCAAAAGGCTTGGAAAAGTCTGGACTATGAAGTACTGGAGCCTTACACATCGCATCTTTCAGAGCATTAAATGCCTGTTGAGCTTCTTCTGACCACACGAACCTTTGCTTTTGCTTGAGCGTGTCAGATATTGGGGCAGCGATTCCAGCATAATTTTTTATAAACTTGTGATACCAGCCTGTGGTACCTAAGAAACGTCTGACTTGTCTGACTGATCTTGGTATTGGAAAGTCTTTAATCGCTGCTACTTTCTCGGGATCAGTTTGGATTGTACCATGGCCTATGACATGTCCTAGATACTTTACTTTTTGCAAACAAAAACTGATTTTCTCCACTTTAATTGTGAGCCCTGCTAACGTTAATCGGTTAGCCAGCTCTTTCAAAACGGCCAGATGCTTCTCAAACATTTCGGAAATAACTAACAAATCGTCTAAATAGATAAATATTTCATTGCGTAAGGTCGGTGGAATAACTTTATCCATTAATTTTGACATGGTTTGTGGTGCATTAGTTAGTCCAAATGGCATAACAGTGAACTGATATAATGGCCTACCCGGTACACTGAAAGCGGTTTTCTCTCGCGCATTTCGTGTCAAAGGAATCTGCCAATATGCATCTTTCAGATCAATGCTTGATATGAATTCAGCTTTTGGCAAACGGCTTAAGATTCCATCAATCAATGGCATGGGATAAGCATTCTTTACTGTGACCTCGTTGACTTTTCTACTGTCTAAACACAAACGAACTTTTCCAGGCTTTTGCACCAACACTACTGGTAAGGACCATGGGCTGTCAGATTCTTCAATTACACCTAACGCAAGCATTCGATCCAATTCTTTGTACATAAGTTTGTTTTATGGGTTTACATTCAGCTATCTATGACGCACGACGTCATCCAGTGTGTCTTCCCTAAGCCCTTTTTGGCAAAAGAGGGAAACTGTTGCACTACCGCTAATAGATCTTTTTGTTGATCTATTGCTAACGGAATTCGAAGCGGGTCATCTGAATGCATTGCCGCAATACTATTGGTTTGAAACTGATGCATCAGAAACATTGGTAGCAAATCAAATGTTCTCCAAAAATCTATGCCTAAGAACAAATCCTGTGCTAATGTCGGTACAATGTATAAGTTCAGATCATGTATAATGCCACGAAATTCTACGGGAGTTGTTAGTTTCCCAATGATCGCCTGCTGGGTTCCATCAGCTGTGTGTACAGACAATTTAAGTGGTCTATACAACGCTTTAGTTTCTACAATTTCTTGTGCAAGGCTGCCACCTACACAGCTAATGCTGGCACCAGTGTCCATTAATCCTGTAACAGATTTCTTGAATACTTGGACTTGGGCATATGGTCGCAGATCACCAGTTTTATTTACTACATATGCCAGAATAGCTCGTTTAGCAGCTTTATTTACCTTACAAAACTGCGGCGACCGATTGTTTTTATGGGGTACCAAACTTCTATTAATTGTTGTTATTGGTATTTTTGACGAGTCAGGTAACACCGGAGTGTCTAAACCTTTAGTTACTCCGTATTGGTAGCCCTCGAAATCAGTTTGCGTGCACTGGCTAATGGTGCACGCACTAGTTCGTTTTTTAATGCAGTGTTGCACTTTACGCAGCTTGGTCGATATGTGTCCCGCTTGCCACAGCCATAACAACAAACTTTTCGCTCCGACACGCAATCTTGATATCGATGGCCGATCTTGCCACAATTCCAACAGGATAGTGCCAAGGCGTCGATATCGCCATTTATCGACTCCACTTCATCAATATTTCCGCTTAAATTAGTTTGCACATTGACTTCAAGAACTTGGTGTCGAACGAAAGGTCTTGGCTGAGTTATTAGCGGCTTCGCATTATTGGCCATGAACCGTTCTCGAGTGCGTACTACATGTCGCAATTGGTCCATGTTCAATATGCGCACATACAAAATCTCTAATTGAATTTCAGGTAATAAATTGGTGCGTACCATCTCCAACATTGACAACTCATCTATTGGATGCAACAATCTGTCTGACAGCGCAAGCATTGCGTCATAGAATTGATCAAAGTTTTCCTGAGGCTTCTGCTTCCTTTGGGACATAGCTGCTCGGATTTCCAAGTCAGTCCTACCATCGTCAAATTGAGACCTCAATGCAATGCATAATTCTGGCCAGCGAACTACCGAAACACTTCTATGAAATCTCCAGAAGAATTCGCTGCCACGGCCTTCAAACAAGTTGCTGGCATAACGTGCAAGCAGATCAAAGTCGCCCTCCAGTGTCTGTCTAGTCACCGCTTCGACTCTATATATAAAATCGTCAATTGACGTAGACCGGACCGTTGACCGGAAAACCGCAACTTCCAATTTGAAATAATTTGGCTAATCCTATCAGGTCGAAGTCCTTGACTTTGTTGCGAACCATAAGGTGAACCCCTATTATCTGCCGGTGCTCCGCCGTTCAACGGATTTGGCCGATGTTCTATTCCAAATAGCTGCTCAAAACTTTGATTCTGCGGACCCATTGGAGGAGGTATTGCATAACGCGGCTCTGCGCCATTATTAACTGGCGAAGATTGAGCTGCGGCCGTATTTGCCGGGGAGGATTGAGCAGATATACGTTGAAATCCGCTTTCAATTGCTTCTGTCAATCGCGCGGTCTGTTGTGCTAATGCGGTGGCTATAGCCGATACTAACACCTGCTGCAAATTTGTTGTTAAGTCTTGGCTCCCAACTGGCTGAATTATTGGCTCTTCTAAACTTTGGGGACCACCTTGATAATTTCCCGCTATTCCAGAGGCTTGTTTCGTTTCCAGCTGGCCCTGTACAGATTGCGCTGTGGGCTGGCCAGCGGCGGATTGCAAACCAGGCCTGTTGCCCTGGCTACCAACAGCTTTCGCGTTTGGCACAGTACTTGCCGCCCTCGACTGCGATCGGGTTGTCATGCCAGAGGCAGGCATCCTGACTGCCTCAGCTTCTGACGCTGCCAGTTCTCCGGCTAAATTCAGCACTGAACGGCTCAGCACGGTACGGCAAATGGGACATAGATTTTTGTTCTTTGTGTTAGCGTTAAAGCAGGCGTGGTGAAAATAATGGTTACACCGCGTCGCTAATAATTGCGCAGGATACTCCACTTCTTGGGTGCAAACGCAACAAATAGTTTCGCTTATTGACCTCTGATAAGGATTATTAGGACTTCCCTGTACTGCCATTGTTTTCTTTTTCAAATATTTCTAAGTAACTAAGCTAGGGCCTATCTAGGAACAAAATAAGAATATAAACTAAATAATTAAATACATCAATTTCTAGATAAATAAATAAATAAATCAATAAATTAATAAAGTAATAAATAGATAAATAGATAATTAGATAAGTAAATAAATAAATCAATAAACAGATAAATAAATAGCTGAATGTCTAATTAAATTAATCAGTGTCTCAATAAATACACAAATTAACAAATACGCACAAAATCGGAAACCAAGAAAGATACAATTCATAAACAAAATGCATAACCTCACAGCAAGTAAGTTAGCTAGCTGACTCTTCTCTCAACCCTATTAGAAAACTTCAGACAAGAAGAAAAAAAAAACAAACACATACATGTTACCAGGAACAGATAGTCATACATACATTGAGCGCGTGCTAGTAGCTCTTGGCCACGGACCACGATTTAGCAACAATGTGACCACTGTCCCATTTTATTGAATGTTGTCAAGCAGTTTAACCCACACCTAGTCAAACAATTGATCTGGCCTGTAGGCTGTAACGAACTGCTTAAGCTAAAAAACAAAACGAAGTAAGAGAAAGGAAAGGGAAAATAGGAAATTAGGGAATTGAAATACATATATATCAAGTTTAGTGGCAAGTCATAGTTTTATAAGCCCATTAACTTGTTTCAGACCACTATACCTGCACATACATACCTTTACATATATTTTTAATGTTCTCAGGCCAAATTTTTATTATTTGGCCCCCATTTTATTGAATGTTGTCAAGCAGTTTAACTCACACCCAGTCAAACAATTGATCTGACCTGTAGGCTATAACTAACTGCTTAAGCTAACAAAGAACAAAAATGGTCAGAACAATTATATGTAATATTCTGACATTAGACGGACAGTTACTAAGTACCACACTGTATTAAATCGCGCATGTGTCAACACTGAACTATGCCACGACAATCAACGAGTTTAGCTTTTAACTGTTTAATTTATTTATTGCACAAATTATGAAACAAATAAAAGGATATAGGATCTGGAATTTGGGATAACAGTCACAAGGTGTTCTTGACTTTTGAGAATTTTTCTTTCTCAGAGCATGTTGAAAATTGCTTCTCAAACAGGCCACACGATTGGGCGCCAAGTATAATATTAATTAATATAAGAACTGTAGTGAACAACGTTCCAAAGAGCTGATGGGGGTGCTGTATGCAATTGCGTACGCGCTGGCTTCCACGGCTTTGCTCACCGACATGAGGGGTAACGAAAAAAAAATTGCCATCGCACAGCTTTGCTCCGGTTTTAATTCATATTACATTGAATATTTCGCGTACTGGGGGGGGGATGGGAATAAAGAGTGCAATAAACATAGAACAAAGAGATAGTCAGAACGACAGAACAAGGTTGGAGAGGGTATCAGCCCACTCGTCTGGCAACACAGATATTGTTGTGTGCCCTTGCCCACCCTACCATGATCCTGCTTTCCAGTTCAACAAGTGTCAGGATCCCTACGAGTGGGTCGGCCGACCTACTCCTGCTCAGCGATGCATGGTTTCAAAAACAAAGAAAAATTAAGCGAACATATTACCTGATTTATTAACTAAAGAAAACAAAGAAACAATTAAAATTGACATACTCAACAATAAATTTACGCATGTAAGGTACTATAAGAGAGGCTAAAGGAAATGCAATATAAATAATTGACTTATAAATACATTATATAAAACTAATATATAATTAATATAAATAATTATTTATTTTTGACCATATCTTCTTTTTTTTTTTAAATGCTCAGACAGTTTGAAGCCAGGTTTAAAATATTTATTCACCACACAAACAACATTAGTGAATCGATCAGCAGAAGGCCAAAAAGCTTCAAGCAGTTTGTGTGTCGTGCGAGTTGCAATTAGCAAGCAGTGCAGTCAGCTGATGCAACTAATTCCAGAAACTGAGCAATAAAGTTCACCAAATAAAAGTTAGGCTTTTATTTGGGTGTATAGTTATTGTAAAATAATATAATGCCGACTTACAGTCAACATCCCACGCTGAAAGATCTTTCCGTGTATGTGTGTGTGTCTGCATTCGCCCAGCTGTGGAAAAAAGTTCAACTACCAAAAAAAAAGCTGAATGTGCACAATCAAAAGCTGACTCGCATGAAGCTTACAACTTTCACAGATGTCGACACTACAAACAAGTACTTGTTAATGGCAATTTTACGTACATAAGAAATACATCTAATTTGGGAATTTAACATCAAACATGGCTTTTCGTCTGGGCCTACGTGCATTTTTTGATTGTTTTTATACAATTTTGGGTTTACAGATGGTCATATTACCGGTGCATGAGGAGTCGCTTAGAAGTGATTGGCGACGTTGACTTCATCACCTCGTCGTTATCGACTTACAAAAACAATACACTGGGACAAAATTACAAACGTTCACAATTAGGTCTTAATATAAACAATTAAATAACATATATATCCAAAGTTTCCTATCCAAACTCAGAAACGGCCATCCGTGATGTTGCCTGACAGCTGGGTGTAGCGTCTGCGCGGCTGTGCCGGTGAATTGCCACTGATGAGGCTTCGGCACAGAAGGGGGTGGTGGCTGCTGGAGCTGCTGGACGTTCACCTGGTATCCCCGTCAGCTTCGTTTAGAACTTGCCGCCGCTTTGCTAGCGTGGGTGGCACGATAGCCTAGCCCGATGCGCAGGTGTGCTCTGTTCGATATTTGGTGCGAACAGCTTGGCGGTTCAATGTCTCGCGCCCACCAGCTTTCTGTTGTGATCGTTCCACCTGGTTGGTATTTTACGCGTAAGACTTAAGATACGTCTGCGTATTTTAAACGATTTAACTCTAATCACAACACATCACGCTGAACACCACTATTAGACATTAAGACAACTTAGTCTGGAACTAAGGCTGTAACTTAGTGCCGAATCTACAACAACAAAAAATCAAACGAGAACAGAAATTAAAGATTGCACTTCAAAAACAAACTTATTAATTTACCCTAATTTTGGGGTTCGGCACTGCGGTGTAACGGCGGCTGGACCAATCTGCGGCGTACTTCAAAATAAATCATATATGAGTATGTATATGGTTTAGATCACCACAAATATACTTACAATGTAATATTGAGGCGTCCTACTAAATAGATCTGCACGCCGTCGAACAACACTATTTAAATTTTTTTTTTTTTCACTGTTGAGGTTAACCCACATGCACTAAGACGACAGACAGCACAAAAAAAATGTTTTTTTTTTTCTTCTTTTTTTTTTCAATTGTGGCTTCTTCTTTTTTTTGCCTATTGTATTGCTCATCTTGTCACCCCATAAAAAAAAAATGCATCAGCCAAAATGCTTGTTAGAATAACTTCTGTCGCCTACCGATAGATGACGCTATCGTGACCCCATTTGTTATTTGTATATAACTATGTTTAGACAAAAACAAATTCAATATCATAAACAAATACAACTAACTAATATTAACCAATTTTATTAACAACTATATAAAAAAATAGACAAACAAATAATTACGAACAAATACTCAATAAACAAAAAAAACTTTTCCAAAAAAAAAGGAAAAAAAATGGTGCATACTTTGCGGCTGGGTGGTAAATGGTCCTACTTGCGAAACATTACAGCATATAAGTCATATAGGTCCCAGTTAGACATACACGTAACTTCACTCATTTATCCCTTGACTCCACTATTTGTTTAAAGCCGAGGTATATTATCATTCTTAGCTAACAATAACTTACAATTAACATGGTATTGATAACTACAAAAAAATAAAACTAAATCACAAATCTATCATCTAACCTGGTTGGGTTCTTCCCAGGTTTTCCCCAATCCGTGCAGCGACTGCCAAATGAATATAAAAACAAAAATGTAGTTTCCCGTTTTTAATTTTACAATATATTCCAAACGTATAACCAAATGTATAAAATGTATATGCAATATAATTTAATTAATTAATTTTTTCATTTATAGATTCAATTGGAAACAGTTTTCTCAAGGAACGAAAATATTAGTGAAACATCATTCATAGAAAATCTGGATCCAATGACGCCAACAATTGAAGCTGCATCCGACAGTGATGAAGTGCAATCGTTAACGCACTATTTAATGTCAATTGTGTATATGCCCTTCTCGCTACGCATTGTTTGTCTCACAAACTTGTTTTGCTGGATGTCACATGTTTGCTATTCTCTTTATTTCACTGACTTTGTAGGAGAAGCAGTTTTTAACGGAGATCCTCGAGCAATAGAAGGATCAATAGCACAACGAAAATACGAAGAAGGTGTTCGATTTGGATGCTGGGGAATGGCGATGTATTCGCTGTCCTGTGCTTGCTACTCAATGGTTATTGACAAACTTATTCAAAGATTCAGGTAAATATTATACAGCAATTTTTATTTGATACACTTCTTAATGTCAAGAGTAACTTTTTGGAACTCAACTCATATCCATTGATATTTCTGTGGCCTTGCTGCACGCTTCCCTCCACGCGATGATCAAGACTACTATAAACACACTATAATAATTATCGGTATTGGAAGTGTTAAGTTCTTCATTCACATGTTAAAACATTTTGTATGTTTCAGACTTCCGAAAATTTTTACACTTCCGAAAAAAACAAGTAAAAACGCTACAGTAGAGAGTCGTTACTCATTTTAAGAGAATACAAATCACAAATTAAAACAAAAAAGACAGCAACAGTCGATAGTGCTCGACCGTATGATACCCGCAACCCATTTCGAGAGAAAACAAAAAACTTAAATGATATTTCAACAAAAAATATACCAAAGAATATATTGAAACTTGGTTTTTTTGTATATATTTGAAAAAAATCCATAACATACTGACATGGTATGCATAATAATAATTAAATTTTCAATGATTCCTGTAGATTTGGTTGAGATCGAATGAAAAACAAGGAAGTTATTAAAGAATCAATTTTATATGCAAAATTCACTTGCAGCTGCTCGCGCTTTGTTTGTTTAGTTGACAGTGTGACCATGTCGGTGTTGTGGATTTTTACCCGCTTTTATCAAATATATATATCATTCGTCGCCGCCTCGCATCGCAAACGGACGTGTTTTTTTTCTTCGCATTCTTTGCTATCACTTTCATTTGTGTTACCTTTTACAAATTTAGTTTACACAAGTAATCGCTATTAGCTGTGTTTTCAGTGCTTAACTTTTGTCAAAATCAACAGTATACATTGTGAACTATTATTTATTTCGCATTTTGTTTGATTTACATAAAATCGCAAAAACAAATTCTAAGGCATACAGTGTTTACTTATTGTTTTGTCACTGCGTTCAATTTGTTTTTGCTTTTCATACTCTTGCACTCTTGCACTTACTCTTTAGGTCTCTCAAGTTTTCTCTTGCGCGCATTAGTTGGTGTTGTTGGTGTTGGTTGCGCTCTATTTTGCTCTCAGTTATTCCGTTTGCGGTTTTCTTTTTTCTTGTTTCGGTCGTGCCCGCGCTTTTACAAGTAAAGCAACGTCAACAGATTTAACCCTAGGGTGCGTTTTTGTTGATTACGTTTTCTTATTTAAAATTGTATATTTGGTATTTCAAATTACAACGTTTATTTTTATTTGCACACTAACCTTATTTTCTTTCAAATATACCTTTTTGTAAAAATTTTCTTTTTTGCTGTCTGTTTTTTGTTTCAAATTTTCTTTTTTTATCACCATGTTTGTCTGTTCAAATAAAAATTGCCAAGTTCGTGCAAACGTAAGAATGGGTTTTGTTTGCTGCTGGCTGTGCGACAATGTGTCGCACGAGAAATGCGCTGGCCTCAGTGGGCGCATTATTGACCTGATTGAGTCCAAATCAGGCTTGAAGTGGACTTGTGAATCCTGCAGGGATGTCGAGAAAGACATTATGGGCTTTATGCGACAAACCAAGAAAGGCTTTGGAGATATTTTTGGACGGTTTAAAAAACTGTTTGAAGGTTTCTCAGCGCTGGATGATGAATTCAAAAATATGAAACTTTTGAATGAGTCACCTAAGCGTAAAAAGGCCAATCCGAGGTTGTCCATAAGCGCTAATGAACTTTCCCCACACCCAAATCATTTGTCTGCTCCGTCTGTTCCTGCATTAATAAATCTTTCTTCTCCTGCTCCACCAATAATAGTTAGTAGTGACGAGAATAATGTTCTACCCATGGATATTGTTCCTACTAACACCGGCGATGGTAATGTTTCAGTTGTTGTATGCACTGAATCCTTAACCACCCCAGCAGTTTCTGTTGGTCAGCCATCCAAGGCTGTAGTTGCATCCGTAGATGCGGCTGTGGTTAATCTCAAATCACTTGTTGGCGTTCCACCAAAGAAACACATTTTTGTTTCCAGGCTTGCCCCTGATCAAACTTCTGATGAAGTCATGGCTTTTATTCAGGCCAAATCTAAGCCCAATGTTTCAGTGGACAAATTTCAATTTAATTATTCCCGGGAAATATCGTCTTTTAAAATTACTGTTCCTGCCGATCAATTTAGCAACATTTGTTGTAAAAAGTTCTGGCCAGATCATGTAATTGTAAAGGAATATACCGCAAAAAAGAAAATTCGTACTCCTGTTGAACTTCCTACTGTTGCGAGTAAAAGCTCTGTAACTACAAAAAACTAACATCTTTCTCACTTGGCTACCAGAACGTAAGAGGTCTGTGTAGCAAACTTAGCAATCTCTATCTTAGTAGTCAGTCCTTTCTATACAATGTCGTAGCTTTTTCGGAGACTTGGCTTAGGCCAGACATTTTAAACTTCGAAATCCTTTCAAGTAAATACAATATTTATAGACAAGATCGCATTCCTCCTCGTCGTGGAGGTGGGGTTTTAATCGCAGTAGACGTTGCTTTCACCTCTGAAGTAGTTACAATTGATAGCGCTGTCGATTTAGAATTCGTAGCTGTAAAATTGTCCGTTCATGGTGCTTGTATTTTTACAACTTGTTTATATGTTCCTCCATCTTCTGATTCTTCTGTCTATTCTTCACATTTTTCGGCTATACTTTCTGTCTCTACTTTGCTATCTGACCGCGATAGTCTTGTTGTTCTTGGTGATTTTAATATTACAGGAATGACTTGGCTATCAAATTCTGACTCCAACGCTTTAAATTCTGCGTCCCACCATGATTTTATAGATAATTTGTTTGGATTATCATTAAGTCAAATCAATGCTATTCCAAATTCTTTATATAGAATGCGTGACCTGGTTTTTGTTTTGGATCCTTCCCTTACATCTGTCTCCCGATCTGAACCTTTATCCCGTCCTGAAGATCCTTATCATCCTACTTTAGAAGTGTTGATGAACCTAGAGACCCGTGTAGCATACTCTACTACGAGATTGCAACACGTGCGTCATTTTCGTAACACAGATTTCAATGAACTCTCTCGGATCCTGTCGAACACTGACTGGTCTCCTCTTTGCGAGTGTAGGGACATCGATAGTGCAACTGAACTGTTTTATACTGCATTAAACTCTTCATTCGACATATGCGTCCCGTTACGTAAACCAAATATGTCTAATAAGCCTGTTTGGTTTACACGGGAATTGACATACCTTAAAAATAAAATGTCGAGAAATTACAAGAAGTTTAAGGAATCTAACACTTCCTTTAACTTCTCTTGTTATTCGATTGCACGATCAAATTTTATTGTCCTTAATACGCAGTGTTACAATGACTACCTCGTAAATTGTGGACGGCGGTTTCGCAGTGATCCAAGGAGATTCTATAACTTTGTTAATATGAAGCGTGGTTCATCAACGCTTCCATCGACTGTTTTTTTTGAAAAGAATACAGCGGAAACTAATCAGTCTATTGCTGATTTATTTGCTGATTTTTTTCAAACTACATATAGATCTCAAAACGATCGATTGGTTTTGCCTTATCCGTATCAGATAAATGACGCACATTGCATTTTTAAACCATTAATTACTAAAAGTTCCCTATTAAATAATTTAAAGATTCTAAAGCCTGTATTTTCACCAGGGCCAGATGGAGTTCCAGCATGTGTGCTTAGGCATTGTGCTGAGGCTTTATTAATTCCTTTATATATTCTTTTTAATTTGTCAATGGAGTTATGTTCTTTTCCTAACTATTGGAAGGAATCTTTTATTATTCCTCTCCATAAAAAAGGAAACAAATCGAATGCCGAGAATTATAGAGGAATATCAAAATTGTCTGCTATTCCGAAACTGTTTGAGAAATTAATAACCTCACAGTTACAACATTATTGTAGATTTATTATATCACCATGCCAGCATGGGTTTATGAAATATAGATCTACTACCACTAACTTACTGGAGTTTACTTCTTTGGTAATTGATGGTTTCCAAAACAAAATGCAAACGGACGTTATTTATACTGATTTCAGTAAAGCTTTTGACTCAGTTAATCACTCACTATTACTACATAAGCTTTATCTCTTTGGATTTCCAAATAACTAAATTATCTGGATATCTAGCTATTTAAACCTCAGAACACAGAAAGTGTATTTTAACGGCTTAGTCTCCAAGTCTGTTAAGGTCACTTCCGGTGTGCCTCAAGGGAGTCACCTTGGCCCTTTGTTATTTACATTGTTTATTAATGATCTTCCATCCGTTATTAAATTTTCTCATGTGTCAATATATGATGTCAAGCTTTGTTTGTCGTCAGTAGATTGCCAATCTGGTCAAATGCTGCAAGCTGACCTTGATAGTTTCCAATCTTGGTGTCAAATAAACCTTTTAAGTCTTAATTGCAATAAATGTAACGTAATGTCTTTTTACAGGCGTTTGCCTTTTAACAATACTTATTTCCTACATGCAAAACCTCTTGAGCGCATTGAGTCTGTTAAAGATCTAGGTATTCTGCTCGATCCCAAACTTAAATTTGACAAGCACATCTTGGATATAACTAATCGTGCAATAGGTGTCCTTGGTTTCATTAAGCGTTGGTCGAAAGAATTTAATGATCCCTACATCACTAAAACTCTTTATACTTCTCTTGTTCGACCTATTCTTGAATATGGCTCTTGTATTTGGTGTCCCCAATATAAGGTTCATCAGGAAAGAATAGAGTCCGCTCAAAAACAATTTCTTTTGTTTGCCCTTCGGGGTCTAAATTGGAGTGCTAACACTCCTTTACCTTCCGATCGTAGTAGACTTTTACTTATCAATCTTCCTTCACTTTCTGATCGTAGAACCATGCTTGGTGTTATTTTTTTGCATAAGCTCATTAATGGTGAGATCGATTCATCCGAACTGATTAGCCAAATTAATTTTAAGGTTCCGATCAGAAATACAAGGAACTTTTTACCTCTTTCCCTTCCACTTTGTAGTGAAAACTATGCTTTACATAATCCTTTCCGTATTTTATGTTCTAACTATAACGAGTACTATTCTATAATAAATAATGTTTCTTCGTTTTCCACTCTTAGAAATTTGTTATTAAGTCATCTGTCTGGTGTGTAATTATGTAACTTTAAAATTAATTAAAATATATTTTTACTTTATGTTCGCGATTGTCCGTTGCCACAAGCTACGTGGTGCGCCCCTACGGCCCGCGCGGTAACAAGCCCTTGCTTGGTGTCGTTGGGCCACTTGACGGTGCTGTTCGTTAGCACATCAACGTCAAAAAAACAAGTTTCAGTATATTCTTTGGTATATTTTTTGTTAAAATATCATTTAAGTGTTTTGTTTTCTCTCGAAATGGGTTGCGGGTATCATACGGTCGAGCACTCTCGACTGTAGCTTTCTTACTTGTTTTTTCTTAAATAAATACACAAATATCTAAAATATTTTTTTTCGAAAATTGTGTTTCTTCAAGAGCCAAATCTGTATATATTGGAGGACTCCTTTTTTATTGCCTTGGAATGACTTTGATGGCATTGACCCGGGCTAAATTTAGTGTAATTCTATTCAGTTGGACGGCTGGCGTTATGTATTCGACGCTCTTTACCATGCCTTACTTACTCGTGGCACATTATCATTCTCTGAATACGGTAAGTAGATTTAAGAGATATATTTGTTTATTTGTAAGATCCATAAAATATTTTATAAAAACGCGAAATCGAAAAATATTCGAGTTCTTGATCCAAATTAACTGCCAAATCGATGTCCATCAGTCTGTGCATACGAATTAACATATTCAAGATCTGAGAGAATCCCATGCCCTAGCCTTCCCAAAATTAGTTGTTGGCTGGGCACAGGGAGATGGAGGCATCTATGAATCTATAAAGTATATATAATTAATAAAAATCACTTTATTTAATAAAAACGTAATTTAGGAAAACCATTTCAATTAAAGGATGTGTCGAAAATATAATCTAAAATTTTGATCTGCCGTTAAGTTAATTTGTGACAATTGTTCGCCTTAAGTTTAACAAATAGGAAAGGTCTAGTGTGCTCGACTGTAAAATACCCGCAACCCAGTTTTGTAGAGCAGAAAATATTTTTGAAATATAAAGAATGAATATTTGAAATAAAAATAAACCAAAAAAAGAAACCGACATGGTCACACTGTCAACTAAACAAACAAAGCGCGAGCAGCTGCAAGCGAATCTTGCCTATAAAATTGATTCTTTAATAACTTGCTTGTTTTTCATTTGATCACAACCAAATTCACAGGAATCATTGAGACTATAATTATTATTATGCATACCAAAATGCTCAATGCTCTATGTCCATTATTACGGCTTTTACAGATTTTGGGTGCGGAAAGGGGTGTGGCAAAAATCTAAAACAAACTTGATCTCCGTAAGACCTACACGAATACTGTCACCAAATTTGATATCTCTAGGCCATTCACACTCTCAAAACGTCCATATGGATTGGGCACAACTATTTTGATAACTAATTTAACAATTAACTCTCAATGATTCCTGTGAATTTGGTTAAGATCGAATGAAAAACAAGGAAGTTATTAAAGAATCAATTTTATGGGCAAAATTCACTTGCTGCCGCTCGCTCTCTGTTTGCTTAGTTGACAGTGTGACCATATGTTATGGTATTTTTTCAACTATATACAAAACAAGTAAGAGAGCTACAGTCAAGAGTGCTCGACCGTATGATACCCGCAACCCATTTCGAGAAAATAAAACTTAAAACTTAAATGATATTTCAACAAAAAATATACCAATATACTGAAATTAGTTTAATTTGTATATTATTGAAAATAGCGGGTAAAAATCCATAACACGGACATGATCACACTGTCAACTAAACAAACAAAGCGCGAGCGGCAGCAGCAAGTGAATTTTGCATATAAAATTGATGCTTGTTACATACATTTTCTGTTGGCACTAAGTTATAATACCCTTCTACCCTATGGGTAGCGGGTATAAAAACAAATTTCAGAATTTTCTGAGGTATATTTTTTGTTGAAATATCATTTAAGATTTTTGTTTTCTCTCGAAATGGGTTGCGAGTATCTTACGGTCGAGCACTCTCGACTGTAGCTTTCTTACTTGTTTTTGTTACAAAGAGTGACAACAATTTAACATATATTTTACGGGCGTCATGTACTTTACGGGAGATGTCTCATTGTGCCAGTTACATATTTTTACAGTGTTTTCATATTTAGTTATATGTAAATGCGTCAACTATATTTTGTTTAAATAAACAAAAAATATATATATTTATTTTCTTTATTTTGTAAATATTTCAGTTTGAAGTAGACGGAAGCGGATGTGCCAAATTGGGAGCTGGAGTACGAGGTTTGGGTACTGATATTGCCATTATTAGTAGCATGGTATTTATGGCCCAGTTCATATTGTCCATGTGCATGGGCACAATTGTCAAGTTAGCTGGAACAACAACAGCTGTTATCAGCACAGCCAGTTTTTTGAGTTTTTGTGCAGCTTTGACGGCAACCAAAATAATCTATCTTGACCTGTAAAATTATTTGTAAAATTGAAAAGTTTGTTTATAATAATATATGTTGCAGTTACTTACTGATGAAAACAACCCTTATAAACATCTCTTGGCTTTTTAGCGTACTTAATCTAGTATGTATTCGAACGTTGGGTCAGTGCGTTAAACTTCGAAAATGTATTTATACTAAGTTCAAAGCCCAATTATGGTGAATCAGCTTTTCCAACCAATGCTTGATGGCGTGATGTTTACGCCAAAATGTAGTTCTCTTAACTTAACTAGTTCAATAATTGTATAATAAAAATAAGCCTTTGTTACGATCACAAACAATTATGTGTATTTCCACTCCGGCACATTGGCGTTAAAATTTTTTATTTATTGCTGTGTCACAAGGCCAGCAATTGGAAGGCTTTAGCATTCCCATTCTATTCATCAGAAATTATCATTGACCTAGACGATATTGAGGGAGCCCCATCAGGAGATAGCAGCGCGACGGCATACGAAGTAGCTGAGCCGGATAAGGAAAACTTTACCACGCGGGCTTTCTTGTTTGGCATCTAACACAATAAGAATCTACGAAATAACTTAGTGTTAACTCACTAACCAAGGCATGTAAGTTCAACAAGTGGCTTCATAGAGTAACACAAATTTATTTATCAAATCAAATAAATAAATAGATTAAATTGCGAAACAATACACATCGTTAACATTTAAAATCAATTAAGTGCAAACTAATTTCCAAAATTCTACATTCTAACAATTACAGCAGTTATCAATTATAATAGTTCAGCCGACATATTCTAAAGTTTCATGCATGCCTAGAGTGTTAAAGAATATTTTTCAACATATGTAAGCTGATGAGTTGGCCAGATTATTAGAGTGTGATTGTTGAATATGATATTGACGATAGAGAGAGGAAATAATAATCAATAAAATAACCAAAAAGAAACATCGATGGATATAAACAAGATACAGACATTGATCACAATTCTATGCAGTGCTGGCGCAGTCAACTCATTAGCGTGTAGCAGTGCGGGGAAGTTGGTGTCAACCAAGGAACCCCGCTCACCTAATAACGAAAAAAGAAGGCACAAAATAATTAGCTTGACACAGCCAAGCCTGCTGAATAGGATACAACAGCTGCAAGTAAAATAAAAAGATTACCCTATCTGTCAACAAGAGATAGAGCGGAAGTCTCCATGGCAATTCTGGCCGGCTTAATCACGAAGCCAAAGCAACAGGTGACCATCATCGATAGGATCGACCCGGTGGGACAAGTCACTAGCGATAAGTGGCCCATCCTGCAAGATTGCTGATGCCATTACTCGGCTGCAAAAATCGTTTCGTGGGAGAGTTTACGGCATCAATTGATACAAGGGTGTCAAGGTAGTTGCATGTGCAAACGAGGAATACTTGCGATTTCTTAAAGAGACACCACTGAACCTGGGCGCAGCTTGGCTTGATGCTAGAATGGTTTTCGTCCCTGCACACCAAGCTCTGAAGCGCAAGATAATTGACGGCTAGATACCAACTTAAATGACGGATAAAACCACCCTTATTGTTCAAGAGCCATAATGCGGACTGTTATACAGGCATCTGGACGATCAAGTAAGGCAAAAAACTATGGATCAGCATTGGTCCGGAGTCCAGAAGCCGGCTAAAGATGGAAATGGGCTGCCTTCGGGCAGTCAATCGGGAAGGAACCGGGCGCTAAGATGCTAGGTCAACCGAGAAGCATTCGGGTCCTGCAGATTAATTTGCACCACTAAAGGGTTTCTTCCCACTTAGGTGGATGAGCAAGGAGAGGACTGATGGGGCTCTCACCCAGGAGTCCTGGATCTAAGGTGAAAGGGTTTGTGGGTTGCATACCCGCAGATATCATATCCTTGTAGCTAACTCTGGAACCTGTATCGTGATAAGAACCAGACTTAATGTACTTTTCTCTTCCCGTTCCAGCAACAAAGACTTGACGGTTGAAATATGCGAGTGAAGGAACGGCGCCAAACTTACCTCAGCAAGTGGACTCTGGAGCTCAGAAAAGGAAACGAGAAGACTTAATAGAGCATAAAATAGAAACTTCTAGATAGACTGGGATGCCTACCACCTTATCTTTAATGTAGAAAAGCCAATTGAGATTCTTGGGCTGAAATATAAACGACGCATTAAGCCTAACCGAGCGATGGACACAACATAACGGTTTAGGAGCCAACACATAAAAAACCGAACTGGTTCTGTTCATCTGAAAATACAAAATTTTGAGATGTAGGCTCCTGACAATGGGAAGAAGAAGCAAGAAGGCTTTACAAATCTTTTTGTAGGCAAAAATACATTTGATTTACACTGCAATAGTCAGAGCTATACCAACCTACGGGTATGGTATCTAAAAAACCTCCGTAAAGTATAAAGTCTTGTTTGCCTGGGTGTAACAGAAGGTATTCGTTCTACGCCTCAAGTAGCTTTTGATGTGATGCTGGATCTGGAACCTATTTGAATCTTTCTTTACTGAACAAATACTGTGCTCCAGATCCGGTTTGGAAATAAAAACTCTCCTGAGCTGTTTTTACAGACAGTTGGAAGACGACAGAAGTGCAGGTCTTACGCAGTGCATGTCCGTCTGTCCGTCTGTCTGTCCGTATGAACACCTAGATCTCAAAGACTATTAGACATAGAGACACCAAATTTGGTACATAGGTTCCAAGCATTCATTACGCACATCAAGTTTTTTTCAAAAGTTGGATGCCACGCCCCTTTCGCCCACAATAAGCATTAACCTAGAAAAAGTCAAGTTTTTTTTATGTAAATCGCGTATAACGTTATTAAAGAATCAATTTTATATGCAAAATTCACTTGCAGCTGCTCGCGCTTTGTTTGTTTAGTTGACAGTGTGACCATGTCGGTGTTGTGGATTTTTCCCGCTATTTTCAAATATATACAAAGAAAATACAAGTTTCAGTATATTTTAGCTATATTTGTTGTTAAAATATCATTTAAACTTTTTGTTTTCTCTCGAAATGGGTTGCGGGTATCATACGGTCGAAGACTCTCGACTTTAGCTTTCTTACTTGTTTTAATATATATTTGAAAAAATCAATAACATAACGACATGGTCACACTGTCAACAAATAAAGCGCTAGCAGCTGGAAGTGAATTTTGCATATAAAATTGATACTTTAATAAGTTCCTTGTTTTTCATTCGATCTCAACCAAATTCGCAGGAATCATTGAGACTATAATTATCATGCATACCAAAATTCATTGCGGTTGTTACGGGTTTTTTGGGGGGCAGAAAGGGGAGTGGCAAAAATCTAAAACAAACTTGATCTGCGTAAGACCTACACGAATACTGTCAGCGAATTTGATTGCTCTATGCGAGTAAAGAAACGGCGCCAAGCTATACTTTCCGTCTGATGAAAGGATGCGCAGAAAGAGGTCATTGACCTGATCCTTGGGCGTGGTAGCTACACCACCTTTCGCAAGAAGAACCGAGCAGTGGTTATTGATTTACGCCTAGCGACTAACAGCGACTCTCAGACCAAAAGAGGATAGTGTTTGAAGTTGGATGATCCACAAAGGCAAAACTGCACGACCCTTTAGAAATCATTAAATTAGAGGTTTTCAAGGACTCCATCCCAGACAACCTAGTAGAAAGGCTGGATAAGAAAAACTCGAGAAATCGACCCTTTTTAAGGCTTTCATCAAATCCGTTCCTTTTAGCCGTCCGTCAAAGTCAAACCTCAACAAGTAGACTCTGGAGCTCGAAAAAAAGAAAACGAGAATACTCAATAGAGCTTATGACAGAAACTTCCAGATTAACTGGGATGCCTACCAGTTCAGCTCTAATATAGAAAAGCCAAATGAGATAATTGAGCTGAACCCTACTGAACTATGAACTCTTAAGCGACGCATTGAGCATTACTCTGCGATGGCACAAAATAACGGTCTTGGAGCCAACACACAAAAACCCGAAATGATTCTGTTCACTTAAAGATACAAGATTTCAAACTTTAAGCTCCTGACACTGGGAGGAACAGAGCAGAAGGCTCTACAAACCTTTTTTGTATACATTTGATTTACACTATAAGCGTCAGAAAACAAATATTGTTTTGCTAACAAAGCAGAATATTGTCATTAAATTGTTAAGTAATTGGGCCATTTTACTATTATACATTATACATGAAAAACATTTGTGAAGCAGATACACCAATATGTTTTATTTGCCTAAAATTGTGCTGTAAACTCCTCGTCAGAGGTGCTATTGAAAGCTGAGCTATCGCACGTGCAGTGATCACCAGCTGCAGAAAGCTAAGTTAATTTGTCCCGGTTCCGGTCTCGTTCTTTTCTCTGAGACCAGCGAATCGAAACTTGGAGAAGTAAATAAATCGCTTTGCATCCATCATATGGAGTACAACTTTTCCCGTTTTCTATCATATTTGTAAGCAAAAATTCGCATCTTTTGGATGTCTGCATAGAACTCGCGCGAGGGGGATAGGGTCCGAGGAAAGCTTGCTGTGCCACTTCTCTTTCTGCTCAGCTATAGCTCAGCCCTGTATAGCTCAGCTATAGCTGAGCAGAAAGAGAAGTGTCACAGCAAGCTTCAACTTTCAACTTCTCCGACCCCATAAAGTATATATATTCTTGATCAGTGTCAACAGCCGAAACAATATAGCCATGTCAGTCTGTCCGTCTGTCCGTCTGTCTGTCTGTATGAACACCTAGATCTCAGAGACTATAAGACATAGAGACACCAAATTTGGTACATGGGTGCCTGCATTCCTTACGCACGTCAAGAATCAATTTTATATGCAAAATTCACTTGAAGCTGCTCGCGCTTTGTTTGTTTAGTTGACAGTGAGACCATGTCGGTATGTTATGAATTTTTTCAAATATTTAAAAAAAACTGATTTCAGTATATTTCTCTGGTATATTTTTGTTATCAAAAATCATTTAAGTTTTTTGTTTCTTATTGTATCGAAATGGGTTGCGGGTATCTTACGGTCGAGCAGTCTCAACTCTAGATTTCTTACTTGTTTCCAAATATATAAAAAAAACAAATTTCAGTATAGTCTTTGGAGTTTTTTGTTAAAATTTCATTTAAGTTCTATGGTTTTTCTCGAAATGGGTTGCGGGTCTAGCACTCTCGACTGCTCTCTTACTTGCTTTTTATATTTTCGTTGCGAACGAACCGTGTTGCTGTGGTTATGGTTCTCAGAATCATCGATTGAACTCGCTGAACGACATCAATAATGTTCATAGTAGCTTTCACCCATAACTGGAGGCATAGGTCTAGTACATAAGTACAGAATTGTAGAGCATGACCTTGTATTCAAGACTAAGAGTGGACCGAGCGTCGATAAGCTAATAAAGTCTATTTGCTTTTTGTTTTAATTGTGTTCTATTGGCTTCGATGTGCCTTCGCCAAGTGAATGTACTCCTAAATTCGTCACGTCGTTCGCTTGCGAAAATACGGAATTCTGAGTCTGAGCTGCGGAAAATTTTTCATGTTTAGGGTAAACGTAACATGCATGTATTCTTTTTCGTTTACTTTTATACGCCAGTCAGATAGCCACTTTCCACATCGGCTAGATGAAGAGTCAGTTGCGCTGATGCTTGCATAGGACACTTGAAACGGCTGAAAAGAGGTGTACCGTCGGCAAAGAAAGATGTTATTAATCGTTTGCTTAATGGGATATCTGCTGTGTAGACAACGTATAGAGTTGGCCCAAGTACGCTGGGTTGGGGGAGTCCAGCTATTATCGTGTAATCGTCAGACATAGCAGAATTGCTTTTAACTACGAATTTCTTGTCGAATGTGTAAGATTCTAATAGCTTGAGAGTATTATTAGGAAACTTTTCTTTAATCTTATGCACTAAACTGTATCGAATGCTTGGGCTACATCTAAAAATATGGCAGTGCAAATTCCATTGGCTCACGATGAAGCTGAGAGTCATTTACTACAGACGATAGTGTAAATGCATTTTTTCATCACTGCGGACTCAGACGCCTACTGTGTTTTTTATAAGCGCCACAGGGAGTGCTTTTTGGAAGATGTTGATATTTGCTCTATATAGCGGCGTTGGGTACTTGCTTTCTGTTGCGGGAGCCGTCTTTTAACCTTTGTCGTGCATATGCCGACCTATGAGACTGCCAGTCCCGTCGTAGGCGTCGCTTTTCGAGTAAGAACTGCTCGATTTGTTGATTTGTCATATTTTAAATTAGATTTGTCTTATTTTTTATAAGACGTAAGAGTATTGCTGAAGGAACAGAAGGCCTACAAAAATATGTCAAATGTTTCAAAAATTGGGCACAAAATTTAACCATTTGCATAAACAGCGAAAAGTGTGCGTGTGTGACGTTCGCCACAGACCACGAATCTGGGTATCCATCTTAATGCATAGTTCAATACTGAGTCATAAGTCGCATCTTAGATGCGAGGCTAACATACAAGCGTCGTAGCACCATGACTCAGAAATCGGTCATGGCTAAAACAGGGAAGTTGTATTGACATTTGTCTGCGGCGAAATTATCCTTACATAGCAAAGTAAGAATATACAAATCCATAATCAGTTCCATACATATATTTATTTATTTTCGTGTTTCAAATACTGAACTGTGATTGTGATTGAACTGTTGCCGCATGCAGACGTGTCTTACTGTGCTCCGGAATCAAAATAAAATTCACAAGTTTAAAGCGTAGCGAGAGACGTATTAATAAGTGTACAACGCGAAAAGACGCTTAGTGCGATGAAGTCGCACAAAATATCTAATTATTTGATTATTTACCAAGTGATTAATTAATATTTACTTATATCCAATAAAACTAAACCGCGGTTAAAAAGATGAGCCAAAGCGACATTCGTAAGCAAATGCAGCGTGAGCAAGACGAGCGCCGGCTCTCTTTGCAACGAAACAACGCGTACTTCTCTTTTGTAGCCGAACCAACCCAAAATTCTGCTGACGCAAAAACGCAGCGGTCAATTACCCCCAACCCGACGAAAGAACTCTTGCATTTAGCAAGTGAGCGACCTCGTTCTTGCTCTCCGGCATTACCATCTCAGATTGCAGAGCGTACTGCTAAACAAGCAAGTAGTGAATTGAGAGACTTGCTCCTACCTACGGAGACTACAACAACAGTCTCTCTGACTACTGCAACTGCAACAACACCATCAACTGTAACGGTGTCGGCTGCCCGCTCGATCCCATCGTCATCAACAAATGCTCTTTTTGTGTCACCGATGACAACAACAAAAGCGCATTACGAATCACCGATCAAAACAAACCAAACTAAAACAAATACTACGACTGCTGCGTTGCCAATGAAACCAACAGCAAAAAACGTAACTGACCCGCTTGTGCAGACTGGAATGGATCGTTACATACAAATTAAACGGAAGTTAAGCCCTTTAAACTCGAATGCAAAAATTATCCGTAACAGTTCCAGCGCATCTTCAAGCGAGAAGCTCAACAACACCAATAGGTTTGAAATTTTAGCAGACCTTTCGGGCGAACCCGAGGAAGATGTCAAAAAGAAGCCAAAGCCACCACCAATATACATACGGGAGAAAAGCTCCAATGCCCTTGTTAACAAAATTGTAGAGCTTATTGGAAAGGACAACTTTCATATAATCCCCCTTGTACGGGGTAAAATCCATGAAACAAAAGTTCAAATGAAGTCGGAAGATAACTATAGAGTTTTATCGAAGCATTTAACCGACAATAAAATGAACTACTACACGTACCAACTGAAAAGCAGCAAGGGCCTGCAAGTAGTACTAAAGGGCATAGAGTCTGATGTAGCACCAGCAGAAATAAGCAAGGCGTTAGAAGACAAGGGATTTAACTCAAAATCGGTCTTTAACATTTTAAACAAGGAAAGGAAGCCCCAGCCGCTTTTCAAGGTGGAACTTGAACCAGACAACACTTCTCTTAAGAAAAACGAAGTGCACCCTATATATAAACTTCAGTTTCTACTACATCGTAGAATCACTGTAGAAGAACCACACAAACGCAAAGGACCAGTACAATGTATGAATTGTCAAGAATATGGCCATACACGGTCATACTGCACACTGCGCCCAGTGTGTGTAGTTTGTGGAGAGCTTCACGACTCCTCACACTGTCCGTCGAACAAAGGCGATTCTACCACCAAAAGGTGTGGTAACTGCGGAGGTAACCACACCGCTAACTACAGAGGTTGTCCAGTTTATAAGGATTTAAAAAGTAGAATCCATCAACGAGTGACTACTCCCCGCTCTGCAAATGCACGGGTTACACCATCTAAATCAAACCCAGACGTATTCTTTTCGAACGCAACTAGATCGTCATTTGACTTTGACTCCGAGTCCTCCATAAAGAAAAACGTGACATTTGCCAGTGCTTTAAAATCAGGATTGGAGCTTCCTTCCTCAAGTACATCGCACTTTAAACTACCTCAACCAGAGCCAAACACAACTAAACATTATCAGCCTATGGAGCAGCCTCAAAACAACTTTGAGGCCATGTTCTCTAACCTACAGCAAAGCTTAATGGAGTTCATGTCTTTCATGCGGACTACTATGCAAGATCTAATGCGTAATCAAAACATATTGATTCAAATGTTGGTATCACAACAATCCAAATAATCAATGACTTCCCTACGTATATCCATGTGGAATGCTAATGGCGTCTCACAGCATAAACTTGAGTTATCTCAATTCTTGCTTGACAAACATATCGACGTTATGTTACTCTCAGAAACACATCTTACAAATAAATATAACTTTAATTTAAGAGGCTACTCTTTCTATGCAACTAACCATCCCGATGGTAAAGCACACGGTGGGACTGGTATCCTGATTAGAAACCGAATTAAGCACCACCGCTACAAGGATCTAGCAACTACTTATATTCAAGCAACATCAATAAGAATAAAACTGGATAGTGGTAACCAACTTACTCTAGCCGCAGTATACTGCCCTCCTCGTTTCACTGTAACTGAAGCTGAGTTTATGCAGTTCTTTAACTCATTAGGCGAGCACTTCATAGCAGCAGGAGACTATAATGCCAAGCACACACACTGGGGATCTCGCCTCGTAAATCCTAAAGGTAAGCAGCTCTACAATGCAATTATAAAAGCCAGCAACAAGCTTGACCACGTTTCCCCTTGCAGACCAACATATTGGCCAACAGATCCAAAAAAACTGCCCGATTTAATTGACTTCGCAATCACTAAAAACATTCCAAGAAACCTGATTAGCGCCGAAGGTCTTTCGGATCTTTCATCTGATCACTCGCCTGTTCTTATTAATCTACTCCGTCATCCAATAAAGGTAGATCAACTGACTGGATTGACTTCACACAAAACCAATTGGATCTCTTATAGGAAATATCTAAGCTCGCATATTGATATAAATCCTGTACTTAACCTTGAAGCCGACATCGACAACTTTGCCAACACACTGGAGACCGACTTTGTCACTGCTGCTCGCATTTCCACTCCTCAAACTGCACAAATACCTTACATGCAAAAGAAGACAAATCATCAAATCGAGCAGCTCGTAATCGAAAAGCGTCGCCTACGACGAGAATGGCAGTCTCATAGGTCGCCATATGCACGACAAACTTTAAAAGACGCCTCCCGCAAGCTCACCAGAGCGTTAAAACAACAAGAAGCAAACACTCAACGCCGCTATATAGAGCAATTATCAACATCTTCCAAAAAGCACTCCTTATGGCGAGCCCACCCAACTCTATGCTCCCCGACAGAAACTGTGACGCCTATAAGAAACACAGTGGGCGGCTGGGCCCGCAGTGATGAAGACAGAGCCAGAACATTTGCACAGCACCTTGAAAATGTGTTCCAGCCAAATCCTGCCACAAACGCATTTACACTACCGCCTGTAGCAAATGACTTACAGCTTCAACGTGGGCCAATGGAATTTCAAACTAACGAAATCGCTCATATCATAAAAAACCAACTGGATCCGAAAAAATCACCAGGCTCCGACCAAATAACGCCAAAGATGATCATTGAGCTCCCATATTGCGCAGTTCGCACTATCACCCAGCTCTTCAATGCCATTACAAGGCTTGGCCACTTTCCAGAGAGATGGAAAAGATCAATGATAATAATGATTCCGAAACCTGGCAAAGATCACACAATTCCCTCTTCGTACAGACCAATAAGCTTATTATCATGCCTATCCAAACTCTTTGAAAAGTGTGTGCTGACTCGGATAAACTCATTTTTATGAATCCATAATAAAATCCCATCACACCAATTTGGATTTCGTGAAAAACACGGAACTATCGAGCAGGTCAACCGGATAACCTCTGAAATACGAAGAGCATTCGAAAATCGAGAATATTGCACTGCAATATTTTTAGATGTAGCCCAAGCATTCGACAGAGTTTGGTTAGAAGGTCTAATGCATAAGATCAGAACAACACTTCCTAAAAATACACATAAACTATTAGAATCTTACCTATATAACTGGAAATTCGCAGTGAAATGCAACTCTGCCATGTCTGACGATTACACCTCCAGAGCTGGAGTCCCCCAAGGCAGCGTACTGGGGCCAACACTATACCTTCTATACACAGCAGACATCCCAACAAACAGACGACTAATAATATCTACCTTTGCTGACGATACAGCTATTCTCAGCCGTTCCAAGTGTCCTATCCAAGCATCAGCGCAACTGGCTCTTCATCTAGTCGATGTGGAAAAGTGGCTATCTGACTGGCAAATAAAAATAAACGAACAAAAATGCAAGCATGTTACGTTTACCCTAAACAGGCAAAATTGCACACCGCTCAGAATAAACAATTCCTCACTTCCGCAAGCGAACGACGTTACGTATTTAGGAGTACACCTCGACAGACGACTCACCTGGCGAAGGCACATCGAAGCCAAGAGAACACAACTAAAACTAAAAGCTAATAGTCTTCATTGGCTTATCAACGCTCGGTCCTCTCTTAGTCTAGAATACAAGGTCCTGCTCTACACTTCCGTACTTAAACCAATCTGGACCTAACCCCCTCGCGCGAGGGCTAACCCGGCTGTGTAGCCGCTCCCGTCTTCGTCGTAATGATCTACCAACCCAGCGATAGACTCTAGGGACGTGTAACCCAATTTGTATTGTTAATTAATGTTTAGTTATAAGATTTGATAACTTATTGTTAGTCTCAACTTAAGAGAAGATCCAATAAATAAAAGCAAAGTAAAAAAAAAAAAAATACTGAAGCACCCCAACGCAGCTTATCTAGTTATCTCATATTGCCTATCACTGCATTCGCATAATCGTATGATTACACAGTTATGCAAAAGCTTTGCTTAGCATGCGGCGCAGCATAGTACAGCCAAACTTGCAAGGTTAGTTAATTAGAAAAAGTCATCCGAGCGAAGAAGTCGTACTGTCTCTCTTTCTGCTAGAAAAACATAATATATATATATTAATTGGCAAAGCCATAAATATATCAACTACTCTTGGCTATCGAATAGTGAAAAACATCTTAAGTGTGTAAACCACAAATCTAAAGTACGAAGGTCAATTTATATAGGCATAGAGTCCCCGGAGTTCAGCTCTTAGAGAGTGGCACTGGCGGACAGTAGCCTGGATTCTATTTGGATACGTCTCTGACATAACATTGTCAAACGCAGCTTGAAATAGCCCCTAGCATATAACATAAGAGACAGTCTCCACGTCAGTGAAGGGAGTTTGGATTGAGGCTCACAACGAATGGTTGCTAACCAGCTTGTAGGAGGTGTCTTAGTTAAAGCACTACCTAAATAAAAATATATAAATATAGTGACGTATTCTCGTCCACACTCGACAAAGTATATACAATAAGAGCCGCGCATCGCAATCATCACTTCAAGCGAAATTCAATTAAAGCTGCGCAGCGCACTTAAACAAAATAATAATAAACATAAGAGCAATAGCTACATTCAGCTAGAGCTGAGCAATGAACTTATAAACAAAATTCAATTAGAGCTGCACTCAAACCAAACAATGAATATTAGCGCAATAGCCAAGTAAGCAAAAAGGATTGTAAACAATTAACCACAAACCATCCCATTGAAAAATGTTCTATTTAGTCTTAAGCTGATCTTTGAATAAAGCACACCATACAGAAATTCTTCTTGTGGTTTCTCTTTATTAAACTTCATAATTTCAGCGTTGACCTTAGGCCTTCCAGCCCGGTCATTTATTCGATTCAAACGCGTAAATACGAAAATCCTAGTAAATACTTAAGTGGCGCAGCCGGTAGGATAGTGACTATTTGATACGACTCATTTAATTGCTATCCGGTAAAGAACCAATTGCTAATCGCTCGTCGCATTGGCTACATCAGTGACAGTGAAATCTCATAAAAAGTTTAAAGCCTTAGAATTCGTTTAGAGTTGTAAATCCACGCATAGGTTGCTCTAACACTAACGAAACGGCTAAGTGCACCTTAAACGAAACTTAAGAAAATAAGTGAATAAAATTATAAACAACCAAAACAAAAACTTAAATAACAAAAACTAAAACCAAATTTATCCTAAGTGCGGCTAAGTACACATTAAACGAAACTTAAAGAAATAAGTGAATAAAACTATAAATAACAAAAACCAAAACCCAAATAATAAAGACTAAAACCAAATTTATCCAATATACAAACAAAAAAAAAAAAAAAAAAATGGCAACAGTAGCAGAACAAGCGGTACTCCTATCTGAAACAAACATGATACAGGTAGAGAGGCAAATAAATTCAGTGGAAAGTTTTAACGGCGATCCGAGCACTTTATATACGTTCATCAGCCGCATCGATTTCATCATGGCCCTATATCACACAACCGACGCCAGACAAAAATTAATCATTTTCGGACACGTCGAGAGGAACGTTGATGGAGATGTCATACGCACACTGGGAATGAACAACCTCAACAGTTGGAGTGAATTGCGCACGCAACTCATCTTAAATTACAAACCGCAGACCCCTAATCACCAACTCCTGGAAGATTTCCGGAATACTACCTACCGAAACAACATACGCCAATTTCTGGAAGAAGCCGAGAAGAAGAGAGATACTGACCAGTAAGTTAGAATTAGAAAATGACCCTTCAGAAACTACATTGTACAATAGACTAATACAATCCAGTATCGAAACACTAATACAAAAATTACCTAACCATATCTATCTAAGAATAGTTAACTGTAACATCCCTAACCTAAGAAGCTTGATAAACGTACTTCAAGAAAAAGGTTTATATGAAGCACCAATATTTAATAAAGATGATCCAAAGAACCCAAACACTAATAAGCCTCAATACAATGCTGAACCAACCATTAACTCACAAAAATCAAATACGCCATTCCAACCACTATATAATCCAATCCGCCAACCTTATCAAGAACCATATCTCCGACCCCCAACCTATGTACAGCCTCATACACCACCCTATACGCCTAGATTCAATACTAACATAACCCCCTATATGCAACCCAACACTTTCCAACCACGTCCTACATTTAATATACAGAACGCATTTGACCAAAACCGATTTGGCCCTAACCACAATTCCCAACCTAATTATGCTCCTAAAGGAAACCCAAACAATAACCAACCCCTTAAAAGACAAAGACCATCTGACAGTGGACAGTCCAAGATGAGTTTCGAAGATCTAAGATATCAAGAAGGGATACCCGTTCCACCAGAAACCCTATACTATAATCATTATTATCCCTATCTTCCAGACTTTCCCCATCCTTATCAAACATATGTCGACCCAAACTATTACCAACCCGAACAAGACTACATACAACCAAATCCGAACGAAGAAGAAAACGCATCTTTTAACGACCCAGAAATATCTAAGAATGAACAATCCGAAAATTTTCAGTTAATAGCCCCGGATCAAGTCAGTTCATAATTATTAAACACAATAACAACAACTTGAAGTGCCTTATTGACACCGGTTCCACCATAAATATGATGACCCGTAATATTTTTCAAACACCTATCCGACCCACTAATCATCTCATACATACTAGCAATGGCTCACTGGTTCTCAACGAAATTACCAACTTACCGTCAAATAATTACTTCCCCGTTTCTCAAGACTTTCTAATTCACAATTTCTCTGATCAGTACGACATACTGATTGGTCGCAAATTATTGTCCGAAGCTAAAGCAGTTATAAATTACTCTAATGGAACAGTTAAACTATTTAACAAAACTTACAAATTAACCAATCTCACTAATAACCCCGAACAGAATCACCTACACTTAGACTCACTACCGCAAGATCTCGTATGCCTTGAGACAACCAACACTTCGTCTCCATTCCGTTTAGATCATTTGAATCCCGAAGAGAAATACAAGTTGAACAAACTATTAAATAAATACCAGATTATTCAATATTCAGAAGGCGACCAACTCACCTTCACTAACCAGGAGAAACATTCTATCAACACCACACACAATATCCCCCTATTTTCCAAATTATACAGTTATCCACAAAGCTATGAAGAAGAGGTAGAGAAACAGATTCAGGAAATGTTAGAACAGGGAATAATCAGAGAAAGTAATTCTCCTTATTGTAGTCCGATTTGGGTAGTACCCAAAAAATTAGATGCTTCAGGGCAGAAAAAGTTCCGAATAGTCATTGACTATAGGAAACTAAACGAGATCACCATAAGTGACAGATACCCTATCCCTAACATGGACGAAATCCTAGGGAAACTAGGAAAATGCAATTACTTTACCACCATAGATTTGGTCAAAGGATTCCATCAAATAGAGATGGATCCCGATTCAATAGCTAAAACCGCCTTCTCTACAAAAACCGGACACTACGAGTATACAAGAATGCCATTCGGGTTGAAAAATGCCCCCGCTACATTTCAACGTTGTATGAATAATCTACTCCGCCCCCTTTTAAACAAGAATTGCCTAGTATATTTAGATGATATAATAGTTTTTTCTACTTCTCTAGATGAACACATGCACTCCCTAAACTTAGTTTTCGAAAAATTATCCGAAGCAAATTTAAAATTGCAATTAGATAAATGCGAATTCCTACGACAAGAAACCACATTTTTGGGTCATGTAATAACCAAAGAAGGAATCAAACCAAATCCTTCTAAGATTCAAGCCATTTTAAATTATCCAGTGCCTAACAAACCAAAAGAAATCAAAGCCTTCCTAGGACTTACCGGTTATTACCGAAAATTCATACCTAACTTCGCAGATATCGCCAAACCCCTTACTAAATGCCTCAAAAAAGGAGCCAAAATAGACAGTAAACAGGCAGAATACATTAAAGCTTTTGAAAAATTAAAAATACTAATATCCGAAGATCCAATACTCAGAATCCCAAACTTCGAGAGAAAATTTGTACTCACCACTGACGCAAGCAATGTAGCATTAGGAGCTGTTCTTTCACAAGACGGACACCCCATCAGTTACATTAGCCGAACCCTGAACGAACATGAAGCAAACTACAGCGCAATAGAAAAAGAACTTTTACCCATAGTATGGGCAACCAAAACCTTCCGACACTACTTATTAGGACGACATTTTGAAATAGCTTCAGATCACCAACCACTGTGTTGGCTACATAAACTTAAAGAGCCCAACGCAAAACTAACTAGATGGAAAGTTAGACTTTCTGAATATGACTTCGACATCAAATATATCAAAGGAAAAGAAAATCACGTAGCAGATGCCCTATCTAGAATAACGATAGAGCAAACGTTCTTTGGCGAATCCACTCAACACAGTTCAGAAGAAGATGATAGTAATCTAATAAGTCTGTCCGAAAAACAAATAAACCACCACAAGAGACAAGTAATATTTAACAAAGGACCTCCTAGCGTACAACAAAAAACCTATTTTAAAAAACAAATCATCCATATCTCTTATGAAGAAATGACGACAGAAATAGCAAAACAATACCTCTTAACCCACTTTTGTTCAAAAAATAGCGCTCTCTACATAGACAACGACGCTGATTTTGAAGTAATTCAAAGCGCGTATAAAGACACCATGAATCCTCAGTGCACTAAGATCGTCCGATGCCTGGTCTTATTAAAGAATGTACCCACCTATGTAAAGTTCAAGGAGTTAGTACTGGTTACCCACGAAAAACTCTTACACCCTGGTATTCAGAAAACTAATAAACTTTTTGGTGAATCTTATTATTTCCCTAATAGTCAGTTGCTAATTCAAAATATAATAAATGAATGCATAACTTGCAATTTATCAAAAACCGAACATCGTAACACAGACATGCCACTAAAGGTTACTCCAAAACCAGAACATTGCCGCGATAAGTTTGTAGTAGATATCTATTCATCAGAAGGTAACCATTACTTGAGTTGTATAGACATATATTCGAAATTTGCCACACTCGAACAAATTAAGACTAAAGATTGGCTGGAATGTAAAAATGCTCTTATGCGTATATTCAACCAATTGGGAAAACCGAAGTTGTTAAAAGCAGATAGAGATGGCGCATTCTCCAGCCTAGCGCTGAAACGTTGGCTCGAAAGTGAAGGCGTAGAAATCCAACTAAATACGACAAAAACCGGTGTAGCAGATATCGAAAGACTACATAAAACTATTAACGAAAAGATCCGCATTATAAAAAAATTCCGACGATGTTGAAACAAAATTCAGCAAAATTGAAACCATATTATACATCTACAACCACAAAACTAAACACGACACAACTGGACAAACCCCCGCACACATATTCATTTATGCTGGACAGCCTACACTAGACACACAACTCAATAAAGAAACGAAAATTAATAAAATCAATCAAGACAGAACAGAATATGAAATTGATACCAAATATCGAAAAGGCCCTTTACAGAGAGGTAAATTAGAAAATCCGTTCAAGGCAACTAAAAATGTAGAACAAACAGATTCTGACCATTATAAAATCACTAATAGAAATAGAGTTACCGACTATTACAAAACACAGTTCAAGAAACAAAAAAAAATTAATCAAGTTCCAATTCCACAGGTCCCTGGCATACCGTGATGTTATTACTTCTGTTAATCACCACAGGCTACACTCAACAAATTCAAATAAACAATATCGATACTAATCATGGCTACCTTCTCTTTTCAAGTAAACCCATTCAGATGCCATCAGCATTTGAGCATCATTGCTTAACAATAAATTTAACAGAAATCGATACTATAACTACATATTTAGGCAACAAAGTACTCAATAACACTGATTCATTAAGAATAAAATTTTTGTATAATAAATTACTAAAAGAATTGAGTGGAATAACATTACATCAAGAAAATAGACAGAAACGAGGACTTTTAAATATAGTGGGATCCGCATTCAAATATCTTTTTGGAACACTCGACGAAAACGATAGAGTAGAAATTCAGCAAAATTTGGAAACAGTTACACAAAATTCAATTAAACTTCATGAATTAAATGATGTAATAAGCTTGGTAAATGACAGGATAGATCAAATTAAACATTATGAAAATAATCGAAATAGTATTGACACACTCGCATACGAGCTCATGCAGTTTATTGAATACGTAGAAGATATACAAATGGGCATGCAGCTTTCTCGACTCGGACTGTTTAACCCAAAACTACTAAACTACGATAAATTGGAAAATGTTAATAACCACAATATATTATTAATCAAAACATCCACTTGGATTAATCATAAAAATAATCAAATACTTATTATATCACACATACCTATTACCCAAAGTTTAATTAACACTATTAAAATAGTCCCCTATCCCGATCAAAACGGTTATCAGTTAGACTACTCAGATACACAATCATACTTTGAACATAAGAACAAAATCTATAATCAAAAAAATGAAGAAATATATAATGATTGTATCAAAAATATAATTAATCGCAAGAATCCAATTTGTAATTTTACGCCAATACCCACAAAAGAAATGATTAAATATGTCGAGCCCAATGTAATATTAACATGGAACTTAACTAAAACAACAATTACACAAAATTGTCAAAAACTAAACAGTAACATAACAATAACTGGAAATAAAATTATAAGAGTGACACAGTGCAGACTTGAAATTGAAAACATTATCTTGAGTGAAAATTACTTACCACCAGAAATAGACCTTACACCATTATATTCACCACTTGAGATAACTAAGATTAAGATTATAAAACACAACGATATTGTAAAACTTATATCACAAAATAATATCACACTTTACATTATTATAGCAATTATAATTTCAGCAATTATTGTATTATACTTATACTCAAAATATGTAACCACAAATCCAATTATACTTTTATACTTAAGAATGAAAAAACTTACAAAAAATTCTAAAAGTGCATCACAAGAAATAGAAATGGAACAAAATCCATTCCCCACATTATACCCAGCAGTTCCAGCCCAAGCATAGGCTTCTCTTTAAGGGAAGGGAAGTGACGTATTCTCGTCCACACTCGACAAAGTATATACAATAAGAGCCGCGCATCGCAGTCATCACTTCAAGCGGAATTCAATTAAAGCTGCGTAGCGCACTTAAACAAAATAAAAACAAGTAAGAAAGCTACAGTCGAGAGTGCTCGACCGTATGATACCCGCAACCCATTTCGAGAGAACAAAAAAAATTTTAATGATATTTTAACAACAAATATACCAAAAATATACTGAAACTTGTGTTTTGTATATATTTGAAAATACCGGGAAGAAATCCACAACACCGACATGGTCACACTGTCAGCTGCAAGTGAATTTTGCATATAAAATTGATTCATTAATAACTTCCTTGTTTTTAACTCGATCTCAACCAAATTCACAGGAATCATTGAGAATATAATTATTATTATGCGTACCAAATTTCAATGCTCTAGGTTCATTATTACGGCTTTTACAGTTTTCGGGGGCGGAAAGGGGCGTGGCAAAAATCTAAAATAAACTTGATCTGCGTAAGACCTACACGAATACTGTCACCAAATTTGATATCTCTAGGTCAATCACACACTTAAAACGTCCATATGCATTGGGAACAACAATTTTGATAAATAATTTCGCGAATAACTTTTGTTCTACTTATCCGATTTTTACCAAAATTACAGGGTATATTAAGAGTGTCAAGCGCAGATGGCTTACCAAATTACACATCATTACACAAAGAACTTTTGGAGTTATACGCGATTTACATAAAAAAAAACTTGACTTTTTCTAGATAAATGCTTATTGTGGGCGAAGGGGGCGTGGCATCCAACTTTTGAAATAAACTTGATCTGCGTAGGGTATAAAGGAACATTTTTGCCAAATTTGGTGTCTCTATGTCTTATAGTCTCTGAGATCCAGGTGTTCATACAGACAGACAGACGGACAGACGGACAGACGGACAGACGGACATGGCTATATCGTCTCGGCTGTTGATGCTGATCAAGAATATATATACTTTATGGGGTCGGAGATGTCTCCTTCTGCCTGTTACATACATTTTCTGTTGGCACTAAGTCATAATACCCTTCTACCCTATGGGTAGCGGGTATAACAAGTAAGAAAGCTACAGTCGAGAGTGCTCGACCGTATGATACCCGCAACCCATTTCGAGAGAACAAAAAAAATTTTAATGATATTTTAACAACAAATATACCAAAAATATACTGAAACTTGTGTTTTGTATATATTTGAAAATAGCGGGAAGAAATCCACAACACCGACATGGTCACACTGTCAACTAAACAAACAAAGCGCGAGCAGCTGCAAGTGAATTTTGCATATAAAATTGATTCATTAATAACTTCCTTGTTTTTAACTCGATCTCAACCAAATTCACAGGAATCATTGAGAATATAATTATTATTATGCATATCAAAATTCAATGCTCTAGGTTCATTATTACGGCTTTTACAGTTTTCGGGGGCGGAAAGGGGCGTGGCAAAAATCTAAAATAAACTTGATCTGCGTAAGACCTACACGAATACTGTCACCAAATTTGATATCTCTAGGTCAATCACACACTTAAAACGTCCATATGCATTGGGAACAACAATTTTGATAAATAATTTCGCGAATAACTTTTGTTCTACTTATCCGATTTTTACCAAAATTACAGGGTATATTAAGAGTGTCAAGCGCAGATGGCTTACCAAATTACACATCATTACACAAATAACTTTTGGAGTTATACGCGATTTACATAAAAAAAAACTTGACTTCTTCTAGATAAATGCTTATTGTGGGCGAAGGGGGCGTGGCATCAAACTTTTGAAATAAACTTGATCTGCGTAGGGTATGAAGGAACATTTTTGCCAAATTTGGTTTCTCTATGTCTTATAGTCTCTGAGATCCAGGTGTTCATACAGACGGACAGACGGACATGGCTATATCGTCTCGGCTGTTGATGCTGATCAAGAATATATATACTTTATGGGGTCGGAGATGTCTCCTTCTGCCTGTTACATACATTTCCTGTTGGCACTAAGTCATAATACCCTTCTACCCTATGGGTAGCGGGTATAATAAACATAAGAGCAATAGCTACATTCAGCTAGAGCTGAGCAATGAACTTATAAACACAAGTAAGAAAGCTACAGTCGAGAGTGCTCGACCGTATGATACCCGCAACCCATTTCGAGAGAACAAAAAAAATTTTAATGATATTTTAACAACAAATATACCAAAAATATACTGAAACTTGTGTTTTGTATATATTTGAAAATAGCGGGAAGAAATCCACAACACCGACATGGTCACACTGTCAATTAAACAAACAAAGCGCGAGCAGCTGCAAGTGAATTTTGCATATAAAATTGATTCATTAATAACTTCCTTGTTTTTAACTCGATCTCAACCAAATTCACAGGAATCATTGAGAATATAATTATTATTATGCATACCAAAATTCAATGCTCTAGGTTCATTATTACGGCTTTTACAGTTTTCGGGGGCGGAAAGGGGCGTGGCAAAAATCTAAAATAAACTTGATCTGCGTAAGACCTACACGAATACTGTCACCAAATTTGATATCTCTAGGTCAATCACACACTTAAAACGTCCATATGCATTGGGAACAAAAATGTTGATAAATAATTACGCGAATAACTTTTGTTCTACTTATCCGATTTTTACAGGGTATATTTAGAGTGTCAAGTGCAGATGGCTTACCAAATTACACATCATTACACAAAGAACTTTTGGAGTTATACGCGATTTACATAAAAAAAAACTTGACTTCTTCTAGATAAATGCTTATTGTGGGCGAAGGGGGCGTGGCATCCAACTTTTGAAATAAACTTGATCTGCGTAGGGTATGAAGGAACATTTTTGCCAAATTTGGTGTCTCTATGTCTTATAGTCTCTGAGATCCAGGTGTTCATACAGACAGACAGACGGACAGACGGACAGACGGACATGGCTATATCGTCTCGGCTGTTGATGCTGATCAAGAATATATATACTTTATGGGGTCGGAGATGTCTCCTTCTGCCTGTTACATACATTTTCTGTTGGCACTAAGTCATAATACCCTTCTACCCTATGGGTAGCGGGTATAAAAATTCAATTAAGCAAAAAGGATTGTAAACAATTAACCACAAACCATCCCATTGAAAAATGTTCTATTTAGTCTTAAGCTGATCTTTGAATAAAGCACACCATACAGAAATTCTTCTTGTGGTTTCTCTTTATTAAACTTCATAATTTCAGCGTTGACCTTAGGCCTTCCAGCCCGGTCATTTATTCGATTCAAACGCGTAAATACGAAAATCCTCGTAAATACTTACTTTTTTGTATAATTGTAGTATTTAGGTCTATTTCTTACAAATTGAATAGATAATCGAGAAAAAAAAAGTTTGTTTCATTTGGTTCATTGGTTTACGTTTTATGAGCGGTTGAACATGCATATGCTGAACATGGAATCACTTTTGCTCCCCACTGTATATATATTTTCTCTTGGAATTAATCCAGGGTATGATGTAGGTCAGTCAAAGACCACGTGTGCCCTGATGGAAACCACATAGACGGATAAGTAGAACAAAAATGAATTAGAAATTTCCACTAGATGCAACAACAATTGAGTGAATTAATATTTTTGATTTTGTTTTGCTCTAACTCTTCTAGTTACAGTTGCTGATAAACAAACTTACTTGCTAACTTACATTTTTTATTATCTTTAAATTGTAATAATAATAACTAAAATATGAATTGTTGAAGCATACACCCGTGGTCATGTAATTTATATTTATTGACTGTATCTTCTATACCTTCTATATATATATATTCTAATGAATGTGCCTTAAGAGTAATGAACTGACCCACGTGTGTATACTTTTTTTCTCATAAAAATATAAGAAAAACAAGTAAGAAAGCTACAGTCGAGAGTGCTCGACCGTATGATACCCGCAACCCATTTCGAGAGAAAACAAAAAATTTAAATGATATATTAACAAAAAATATACCAAATATACTAAAATTAGTTTTTTGTATATATTTGAAAATAGCGGGTAAAAATCACAACACCGTTTTGGTCACACTGTCAACTAAACAAACAAAGCGCGGGCAGCTTCAAGTGAATTTTGCATATAAAATTGATTCTTTAATAACTTCCTTGTTTTTCATTCGATCTCAACCAAATTCACAGGAATCATTGAGAATATAATTATTATTATGCATACCAAAATTCAATGCTCTAGGTCTATTATTACGGCTTTTACAGACTTTTGGGGGCGGAAAGGGGCGTGGCATCCAACTTTTGAAATAAACTTGATCTGCGTAGGACCTATAGGAGTACTGTCCCCAAATTTGGTAGCTCTAGCTCTTATAGTCTCTGAGATCCAGGTGTTCAAACAGACGGACAGACGGACAGACGGACAGACGGACAGACGGACAGACGGACATGGCTATATCGTCTCGGCTGTTGACACTGATCAAGAATATATATACTTTGTGGGGTCGGAGATGCCTCCTTCTGCCTGTCACATACATTTTCTGTTGGCACTAAGTTATAATACCCTTCTACCCTATGGGTAGCGGGTATAATTAACTTGAATTATCTTTGAATATAATTAAATTTACGAAATATCGCATCCAGTGTGTAATCATGAATCCACTTTCGAATATTGTAATTAAATTGTGAATATTATGAATGAAATAATGAGTCTTTAAAATTTATAAACTTGGTCTGTCGAGTAATCGTGGAGAAGTCGTTTAAGATAAATTAGAGGTATATTAATCCTTTAAATTAGGGGTAACCAAAATCTAAATAGCAGTTACCATGGTCGGGAGGGTAGAGACGAGGGACATACTATCCAGTTTCCTCATCTAGGCATAATTGGACTCAAAGGATGCCTCCGATATAGCGTGTGTCGGCGCAAACAAATCCGTTTTATTATCTTTTGTTTAGCTTTATTTAAGTCTCTATTTTAATTAGAATCAGTCCGCGTATTAAATATTCATGTGTGTTAGCGTTACCCTGTAATCGAGTAAGGAAGGACCCTGACCAATCTGACGAGCTAGAACTGAGCACCGCAAGAATACGCACCCCACCAAGCTCGATGGCAGACTAATAAAATAATATTATCCCACATCTGCTCATCTAATCCATCCAACATTCCCACAGCTTAAATATTATTATTAAATATTGGATTCAACGATTGCATTTCGTCTTTCGGATTGCTCGACCAAGCAGATCTATGTTGACTAAGCTGATTTATATTTTATTATGTAATTTACCAAAAGCGACCGAATTTGACATGGATTACAATTTTAGATATTGTCCTTCAAGTTCGATTACTTCCTCTAAAACATACAATAGCCATTAGTTACAATAACGGAAAATTCCTTGTCCAAATATCGATTGCAATCCCATGCTTTTAAGTTATTCAAATAATAACTTGTCGGCAGAACTCAATTCTGCAGCCTCGTTGCCAGCGAAGTAGGCAATGATAACATACAGACACAATCTAATTCTATGGGGAAAAGTTATAGAGGTAGAGGTCGAGGAAATAATGCTAACTCAGGTATGAAAACTAGATATACTACTAGGAGACTCGCAGATGCAATTTTTAGAGAACCATCACGACAGAACCAATTACCATCGGAGTCACAAGTTGAAATTACGAATTTTATCCAAGCAAGTATAGCGGCTCAACAGGCTCAAATGATTGAAGAATTGACTTCCTTTATAACCAAGAAACTGGAAATCAGTACACAAGAACAGTTATCTTCAGTACGGTCAAACCTATCACCACAGCAAGATAACAACAGCACTGAAGGCAGACGAAGTACTAATGCTACTTCAGCCAATGAGAATGAGGCAAGAAGCAACGTAGCACGATCTGATTTTATCGGAACTATACCGCCAGAAAAGGTATCAAACATAATTCAGAACTGGAGGATCAAGTTCGTCGGTTCTAAGCAATGTATGCATATGGATGAATTTATTTATCGTGTTCAATCTCTGACCGAACAGAATCTTAATAGAAATTATAAACTTGTATGCGAACATATTCATTTTCTGTCCAATGGTAAAGCAAGTGATTGGTATTGGAAGTTTCATCGTAACCACGACGATTTCACTTGGGAGACCGTGAACTTCTGCATCTTAAAATATATACAAAATCCCAATTGCGCGAGGCAGTGCGAAAGCACGAACAATTTCATTCAGATATAAAATCGCTTAAGCCCCGAGCACTTCGTTCTTACGTCAACAGACTCAGAACTTTCAGAAGAAGTGTTGGCTTTTCAAAAGAAGCTCTCTGTACCAAGCTGGTGGAGTTGTGACAAGTCTGGTCACAGACTCAACGATTGTCTAGAGCTTCGTAATATATTTTGTTATGGCTGTGGCGCCAAAGAGATTTTTAAGCCACGTTGCCCTAAATGTAATTCATCGGGAAACTGGGTAGTGGACGTGTCCAAGAACGTCAAATAGACACGTCCGATACCAACGTAAAACTGGAGACACAGCCAGCTGAATCAAAAGAACACATAGAATTAACAGATGCTGCTGTCTCAAAAGAAAATATTTGTATTTATAATTCATTTACTCCATACCATATCCGGTTAGAGAATTATAGAAAAGCTCGCGAAAGAATATTCGCTAGTTTAGATTTTATTAAGTTTATTCATAAGCCTAAACGTTCGACCAAACGTTTACGATTGTATTGGAAAACAATTCGAGCTAATCGAAAGAAAATAATGTCTTCTGTTATTTTGGGCTCGGATGAACGACTTTATTATGAAGTAACCATTGAAGGCAAACAATATATAGCTTTACTCGATTCTGGAGCGACCATAAGTTGCGTAGGTGGATCGGCAGCAACAGAGTTATTAGCCAATAGCAAATTCAAAAAGTGTTCAGGAGCCATTTTAACGGCTAATGGAATAAAAAGTAATGTAATTGGCAAACTTAGCACCGTAGTAAAATATCGTCAGAAAACTGAAAGTTTAAAACTCTTTATTATTCCTGATCTAAAACAAAATGTTTATTTGGGAATAGATTTTTGGAAGAAATTCGGATTGATTGATAAAATAGCAGCCCCAGTTGACATATCTGAACTTGATGTAGGATCTACAGACTCTGATGACGAACAACCAAAATTTCATCTACTATCGGTAGAACAACAGGAGCGTCTGAATGCAGTGATCGAGATATTTCCGTCATTTAGCAAAGAAGGTTTGGGGAGAACAAGTTTAATTAAACAATCGATTGAAGTCCAATCGACTAAGCCCATCAAACAACGGCATTGGCCAGTGTCCCCAGCCATCGAAAAATTAATGTTTGCTGAAGTTGATAATATGTTAGCGCTCGACGTTATAGAACTATCCACAAGTCCGTGGAGCAGTAATTGTGTACTAGTAAAAAAAGGTGACAAATGTAGGTTATGTCTAGATTCACGAGAGGTGAATAAGGTAACAAGACGGGATGCATATCCATTACCACATATAGATGGCATTTTAAGTCGATTACCGCCAGCTAGTTTCATAACTGGACTAGATATGAAGCATGCATACTGGCAAATCCCTCTCGACGAAGAGTCACGCCCATACACCGCCTTCACCATACCAAATCGTCCTCTTTATCAGTATAAAATGATGCCATTTGGACTGTGTAATGCAGCTCAGACACTGTGTAGACTCATGGACCAGGTCATACCTGCCCATTTGCGCACGAGAGTTTTTGTATATCTAGACGATTTGCTCATTTTATCTGATGATTTTGATTCACATCTTATTCTGTTACAAGAAATAGCGTTGTGTTTGCGTAAAGCTAATCTTACCATTAATGTTGGCAAATCTAATTTTTGTATGCGTGAAATTAAATATCTTGGGTTTATCATAGGCCAAGGTAGAATAATGACTGATCCCGATAAAATTATTTCTATCATGGATTTCCCAGTCCCTACTTCGATAGAACAGTTGAGAAGATTTTTAGGTCTAACTGGATGGTATCGACGCTTCGTCGAAAATTACGCCACAGTTAGGTTTCCACTGACCGAGTTACTGAAAGGAAAAAAATCTATCAGTTGGAATGAGGAAGCCGACAAAGCTTTCAACTCGCTTAAGAAATGTTTAACAGTAGCACCGATATTAATAACCCCTGATTTTTCCCAACAGTTTATTCTTTTGTGTGACGCTAGTTCATATGGAATTGGTTGTGTTTTAGCACAAGAACGCGATGGTGTTGAGTTACCCATAGCATTCATGTCCGAAAAGCTATCAAAAGCTTAACGCAACTATTCAGTAACGGAACTAGAATGTCTTGCAGTATTGAAACGAATAAAAAAGTTTCGTTCCTATATAGAGGGACAAGATCTTGTCGTCATTACTGACCACGCGTCTTTGCAATGGCTTATGCGGCAGAAAGATCTGTCCGGAAGGTTGGCTCGTTGGTCAATGAAGCTACAAGCGTTTTCCTTTTCAATAATACACAGACGAGGATCGGAGAACGTGGTCGCAGATGCGTTGTCACGTCAAAATGATCCAGCAGTAGAAGAATTCGACATAGTCAATCCAATAGTAAATTTACAGTCTGAGCAATTTAAGTCTCTTGAGTACTTAAATTTAATCGAGAAAATACAATCTAATCAAGCCAAACTACCTAACTTAAAAGTTGTAGATGGATATGTGTATAAAAAAACTTATTTTAGTAACGGAAGTGAATGCAAAGGCGATAACACTTGGAAGCTTTGGGTTCCTTCAACACTTGTTTTAGATATTCTCAAACAGGCCCACGACTCACCAGGTTCAGCTCATTGTGGGATGGCTAAGACCGTAGAAAAGCTAAAGCGATATTTATTTTGGCCACGAATGGTTACCCAAATAAGAAATTACATATCAAATTGCAATGTGTGTCGCGGTACCAAAGCTCCTAACATTGTTCTGAGACCACCAATGGGTAAACCTTTGTCGTCGGACAGACCCTTCCAGAAGTTATATATCGATTTGTTAGCCCCATATCGAAATTTAAATTTGCTAAGTGACGACGTTAAAATTAAGTCACCTGATGCATTGATTCTGGCACGACAAGATGCGAAAAATAAAATCAACCAAGTTCATGACGAAAACGCCAACAGATACAACTTGAGAAGTAGAAATGTCCAACTAAAGACTGGAGATGAAGTTTTTGCTAGGAATTTCACTCAAAGCAATGCAAGCAAGAAATTCAGCTCAAAATTAGCACCTGTTTTTATTCCAGCCAAAGTTTTCAAGAAGCGTAGCCCGCATTATTATGAACTAACGGATACTAATGGGAAAAAACTTGGTACATTCCACCTAAAAGATATACAAATTAAGAAGGCTCAATAGTGTCGGCGATATTGATAATGTCTCTTTGGTATACCCCGTTCCATTATCTGGGTTGGGGGGTGTAGTGGCCGACATATAAAATAGTAATATATAAATTACAAAGATATTTATTTATTTTCGTGTTCTAAATACTGAAGCACCCCAACGCAGCTTATCTAGTTATCCCATATTGCTTATCACTGCATTCGCATAATCGTATGATTGTACAGTTAGGCAAAAGCTCTGCTTAGCATGCGGCGCAGCATAGTACAGCCAAACTTGCAAGGCTAGCTAATTAGAAAAAGTCATCCAAGCGAAGAAGTCGTATGTCTCTCTTTCTGTTAGAAAGACATAACATAATTACACGTGTGCCAAAATCTAGCAAGTTAAAATAAAGTAACTCTTAATTGGTAAAGGCATAAATATATCAACTACTCTTGGCTATCGTATAGTGCAAACATCTTAAGTGTGGAAACTACAAATCTAAGGTATGAAATACCCCATTGCAGTGTTAGGTTATTAATGTTCAATTTATATAGGCATAGAGTCCCAGGGTGTTCAGCTCTTAGAGCGTGGCACTGGCGGACAGTAGCCTGGATTCTATTTGGATACGTCGCGGACCTAACATTGTCAACCGCAGCTTGATATATCAGTGCTATACCCCTTTGAAGATTCATAAGAGACGTATCCACGTCAGGGAAGGGAGTTTGGATTGAAGCTCACAGCAAATGGTTGCTTACTAGCTTGGAGGAGGTGTCTTAGTTAAAGCACTATGACGGTATGACGTAAGTCAGTCATAAATCACGTGTGCGCTGATGGAAACCACATAGACGGAATAAGTAGAACAATAATGAATTAGAACTTGCCATTAGATGCAACAACAATTGATTGAATTAATATTTTGATTTTGTTTTGATCGAACTCTTCTAGTTATAGTCACTGATAAGAAGACACACTTGCTAACTTACATTTATTTTTATTATCTTTAAATTGTAATAATACCTAAAATATGAATTGTTGAAGCATATACCTGTGGTCATGTAATTAGAAATATGTAATCTTTGGCACATTTATATTTATTGAATGTATCTTCCTATATATAGCAACACATAAAAACAAAGCTACGGCAACATCTTCGTCATGGTACCACGACAGTAAGAATGCAACAACAGAGTGAGTCAGTATAATATTATATATAATTGATACTTACAATTGGTGAATACATACATATATTCTAATGAATGTGCCTTAAGAGTAATGAACTGACCCATGCGTGTACGTTTTTTTTTTCTCAGAAAAGATTAACTTGAATTGTCTTTGAATATAGTTAAATTGACAAGATATCATATCCAGTGTAATCATGAATCCACTTTGGAATTTTGTAATTAAATTGTGAATAATTTGAATGAAATAATGAGTCTTTAAAATTTATTAACCTGGTCTGTCGAGTAATCGTGGAGGAATCGGTTAAGATGAATTAGAGGTATAATAATCCTTTATATTAGGGGTAACCAAAATCTATAGAACAGTTACCATGGTCGGGAGGGTAGAGACGAGGGACATACTATCCAGTTCCCTCATCTAGGCATAATTGGATTAAAGGAAGCCTCCGATATAGCGTGTGTCGGCGCAACCAAATCCGTTTTAGTATCAGTTTGTTTAGCTTATTTTAAGCCTTATTTTATTTTGAATCAGTCCGCGTATTAAATATTCGTGTGTGTTAGCGTTACCGAGTAATCGAGTAAGGAAGGACCCCGACCAATCCGACGAGCTAGAACTGAGCACCGCAAGAATACGCACCCCACCAAGCTCGGTTGCAGACTATGTATGTCTGGTACACTACACATATAAATTGGCGCCCAACGTGTGGGGCCCGAGTAAGAAATAATATTACCCCACATCTGCTCATCTAATCCATCCTACATTCTTACAGCTTAAATATTATATAGCAGAATTTTAACTTCGCATCAGACAGCAATCTGGATTCTGGCTTAGGAATATGCGACTTTAGTTCCGACGCGGTAACTAGTCGACCAAAACAGATCTGCGATAGCTTACTTATGAAATTTTATTGATTCTCTATTATAATAAAGCTTTGCGTTTGTACATTATAGGTACTCCTTAAATCACATGTTAGTAGGAAACGTAGAAACTGACTTTGGATTCAACGATTGCATTTCGTCTTTCGGATTGCTCGACCAAGCAGATCTATGTCGACTAAGATGATTTATATTTTAGGAAATACTATTATGCAAATTACCTAAAATAACCGAATTTGACACGGATTACAATTTTAGATATTGTCCTTCAAGTTCGATTACTTCCTTTAAAATATACAATAGCCTTTAGTTACAATAACGGAAAATTCCTTTTTTGTCAAATTATGTCTAGTAATTACATCTTTTTGCAGGTTCCGAAACGATGAAAGACAGACCAAATATTTACATGATTTTTTTTTTTGATTAATTTGTATTCAGTTGTACTACGAAATAGTTTCGATCAAAGTGCCACTTGAACACAGCAACGATAATATACAAGCAACTTTACAAGAACTAGACCCATTTTGCGGTATTTGTAATAAAGTTTTGAGAGTCACTGAACTTACAGCCGAAGCTCCGTGTAACCATAAATTCCACGTAAGTTGCATTCGAGAAGCGATTTCATTTAAAACAGCTTGTCCAATTTGTAATATCGATTGCAATCCCATGCTTTTGAGTTATTCAAATAATAACTTGTCGGCAGAACTCAATTCTGCAGCCTCGTTGCCAGCTAGCGCAAACGAATCCGAAGTAGGCAATGATAACATACAGACACCCTCTAAAACTATGGGGAAAAGTTATAGAGGTAGAGGTCGAGGAAATAATGCTAACTCAGGTATGAACACTATATCTACTACTAGGAGACTAGCAGATCCAATTTTTAGAGAACCATCACGACAGCACCAATTACCATCGGAGTCACAAGTTGAAATCACTAACTTTATCAAAGCAAGTATTGCGGCTCAACAGGCTCAAATGATTGAGGAAACCTTGATAACTAAGAAACTGGGAATCAGTACACAAGAACAGCTATCTTCAGTACGGTCAAACCTACCACCACAGCAAGATAACAACAGCACTGAAGGCAGGCGAAGTACTAATGCTACTTCAGCCACTGAGAAGGAGGCAAGAAGCAGCGTAGCACATTCTGATTTTATCGGAATTATACCGCCAGAAAAGGTATCAAACATTATTCAGAACTGGAGGATCAAGTTCGACGGTTCTAAGCAATGTATGCATATGGATGAATTTATTTATTGTGTTCGATCTCTGACCGAGCAGAATCTTAATAGAAATTATAAGGTTTTATGCGACCATCTTCATTTGCTGTTCAATGGTAAAGCAAGTGATTGGTATTGGAAGTTTCATCGTAACCACGACGATTTTACTTGGGAGACCTTTTGTAAGGAGTTTCGTGAAAGATTCGACGAAGGTGAAACCGATTTAGATCTTATGGATAAAATAAGGAAGAGACGCCAAGGGGAAAATGAATCATTTGACGACTTCCAGTTTGTTATTGAAGACCTCGCTGATAGACTTCAAAGGAGTTTGTCCGAAGACCAAATAGTAGATATTTTAATTCGCAATTCTAAAACGAGTTTGCACCATGAACTTCTGCATCTTAAAATATATAAAAGATCCCAATTACGTGAAGCAGTGCGGAAGCACGAACAATTTCATTCAGATATAAAATCTTTTAAGCCCCGACCACTTCGCTCTTACGTCAATGAGATAACTGACGATACCGAGAACGTATCACAGTTAAGAGACTCAGAACTTTCAGAGGAAGTGCTGGCTTTTCAAAAGAAGCCCTCTGTACCAGTCCTTTGGAATTGTGACAAGTCTGGTCACAGATTCGACGATTGTCTAGAGCTTCGTAACATATTTTGTTATGGCTGTGGCGCCAAAGAGATTTTTAAGCCACGTTGCCCTAAATGTAATCCATCGGGAAACTGGGTAGTGAACGTGTCCAAGAACGTCAAATAGACACGTCCGATACAACGAAATCAAAAGAACACATAGAATTAAGAGGTCACACGGTCTCAAAAGAAAATATCTGTATTTATAATTTATTTACTCCATACCATATCCGGTTAGAGAATTATAGAAAAGCTCGCGAAAGAATATTCGCTAGTTTAGATTTTATTAAGTTTATTCATAAGCCTAAACGTTCGACCAAACGTTTACGATTGTATTGGGAAACAATTCGAGCTAATCGAAAGAAAATAAATTCTTCTGAATGATGAATGAGTCTATTATGAAGTAACTATTGAAAGCAAACAATATATAGCTTTACTCGATTCTGGAGCGACCATAAGTTGCGTAGGTGGATCCGCAGCAACAGATTTATTAGCCAATAGCAAATTCAAAAAGTGTTCAGGAGCTATTCTAACGGCTAATGGAATAAAAAGTAATGTAGTTGGCAAACTTAGCACCGTAATAAAATATCGTCAGAAAACTGAAAGTTTAGAACTCTTTGTTATTCCTGATCTAAAACAAAATGTTTATCTAGGAATAGATTTTTGGAATATATTCGGATTGATTGATAAAATATCAGCCCCAGTTGACATATCTGAACTTGATGTAGGATCTACAGACCCTTATGACGAACAACCAAAATTTCATCAACTATCGGTAGAACAACAAAAGCGTCTTAATGCAGTGATCGATATATTTCCGCCATTTAGCAAAGAAGGTTTGGGGAGAACAAGTTTAATTAAACACTCGATTGAAGTCCAATCGACTAAGCCCATCAAACAACGACATTGGCCAGTGTTCCCAGCCATCGAAAAATTAATGTTTGCTGAAGTTGATAATATGTTAGCGCTCGACGTTATAGAACTATCCACAAGTCCGTGGAGCAGTAATTGTGTACTAGTAAAAAAAGGTGACAAATGTAGGTTATGTCTAGATTCACGAGAGGTGAATAAGGTAACAAGACGGGATGCATATCCATTACCACATATACAGGGGTGACACAGAAATTGCTAGCGGAATTGATTCCGCTGAGAGCAATTCCGCTGGAAAATTTCCGCGGTGACACAGAGCTTCGAAAAATTTAAGGTTTTTAGCAGCTTCCTAAACCCTTCCTAACTTGGCTGTTCAGGGTTGACACTTTGCCAGATTAAATTTCCCAAGTATTTCATTTGCTAATTATACCCGGTACCCATAGGGTAGAAGGGTATTATAAGTTAGTGCCAACAGGAAATGTATGTAACAGGCAGAAGAAGGCATCTCCGACCCCATAAAGTATATATATTCTTGATCAGTGTCAACAGCCGAGACGATATAGCCATGTCCGCCTGTCCGCCTGTCCGTCTGTCAGTCTGTCCGTCTGTCTGTCCGTATGAACACCTGGATTTCAGAGACTATAAGACATAGAGACACCAAATTTGGCAAAAAGGTTCCTTAATACCCTACGCAGATCAAGTTTATTTCAAAAGTTGGATGCCACGCCCCCTTCGCCCACAATATGCATTAATCTAGAAAAAGTCAAGTTTTTTTTTATGTAAATCGCGTATAACTCCAAAAGTTCTTTGTGTAATGATGTGTAATTTGGTAACCCATCTGGGCTTGACACTCGTAATATACCCTGTAATTTTGGTACAAATCGGATAAGTAGAACAAAAGTTATTTTGTCACGCCCCTTTCCGCCCCCAAAAACTGTAAAAGCCGTAATAATAGACCTAGTGCATTGAATGCATAATAACAATGATAGTCTGAATGACTCCTGTGAGGTTTGGTTGAGATCGAATAAAAAACGAGGAAGTTATTAAAGAATCAATTTTGTATGCAAAATTCACTTGCAGCTGCCCGCACTTTGTTTGTTTAGTTAACAGTGTGACCATAACGGTGTTGTGGATTTTTAAAAAAAAAAACAAGTTTTAGTATATTTGGTATATTTTTTGTTAAAATATCATTTAAGTTTTTTGTTTTCTCTCGAAATGGGTTGCGGGTATCATACGGTCGAGCACTCTCGACTGTAGCTTTCTTACTAGTTTTCGTTGCAGAACGATAAGTTTTCAATTTTGTTTTCTTTAATGTTATCAATTTCATTGAAATATTAAAATATTTAATTTCTTAGACGTAATTCAAAAAAAAAAACATTTAAATTGTTGGCGCAAAAAAACAGTTAATGTTACTCGACAACTCTAGTAGTTGTCTGGTAGCTCTTGCCAGATTATACTTTTGTTGTCTGGTAACTCTTTGCAACTCTTTGGCAACACTAAATTGAATCAACAAAAAAATTTTTAAATTTGTATGAAAATGCCTTTAGCGAGATTGTTTGCAATCGAAGAGTTCCGGCGGCGGAAAATAAAAAGAGAAACCATACAGCGTAGGATTCTTAGATGCGCATCTGATCCATTTACCCAATCAGACGTTTATTTTGGTTCTTCCTTTTTTCTCAACTTACAATGCCACCTGGCAAAAGGAAAAGTGCCCACAAATGTTTACACAAATTGCACCATAAATAAATGAGTTTTGAAGTACAACTTGTTGTACCACAAAAAAAAGATTTTTTTCATGTTTATTTAAATGAAACAAAAGTTGTTTCACATATATACAAATAAAATCCTTGTTCGGTACTTTTACTTAAAAAAAATTGGCATTGCTGACCGTGAGTTCGAAAATCAGATTTAAACTAGGTGGCAGCATCAAGTTCTAGCGGAATGCTAGCTGATTCAGAGCGGAATCATTCCGCCCAAAATTTGACAGCTGAATTGTCTGTGTCACAGCGGAATGGAATTCAAGGGTTTTTGGAGCGGATGCGATTTCTGTGTCACACTTGATAGACGGCATTTTAAGTCAATTACCGCCAGCTAGTTTCATAACGGGACTAGATATGAAGCATGCTTACTGGCAAATCCCTCTCGACGATTAGTCACGCCTATACACCGCCTTCACCATACCAAATCGTCCTCTTTATTATCAGTATAAAATACCAATTGCACTGTGTAATGCAGCTCAGACACTCTGTGGACTCATGAACCAGGTCATACCTGCCCATTTGCGCACGAGAGTTTTTGTATATCTATACGATTTGCTTATTTTATCTGATGATTTTGATTCACATCTTATTCTGTTACAAGAAATAGCTTTGTGCTTGCTTAAAGCTAATCTTATCATTAATATTGGTAAATCAAGGGTCAAGGTAGAATAATGACTGATCCCGATAAAATTATTTCTATCACGGATTTCCCAGTCCCCACTTCGATAAAACGGTTGAGAAGATTTTTATGTCTAACTGGATGGTATCGACGTATCGTCGAAAATTACGCCACCTTTAGTTTTCCACTGACCGAGTTACTAAAAGGGAAAAAATCTTTCAGTTGGAATGAGGAAACCGACATAGCTTTCAACTCTCTTAAGAAATGTTTAGCAGTAGCACCGATATTAATAACCCCTGATTTTTCCCAACATATGGAATTGGTTGTGTTTTAGCACAAGAACGCGATGGTATTGAGTTACCCATACCATTCATGTCTGAAAAGCTATACAAAGCTTAACGCAACTATTCGGTAACATAACTAGAATGTCTTGCGGTATTGGTTGGTTGGTTGGTTGGTGGAACAGACGGCTCGACCGGAGTCGAGAGCACCCGGAGACCATATGGTCCATTGTGATGTCTGATCTGTGTGAACTGTAGGAGAAGAGGGGATTGGGAGGGATTGTTGGGATATTGGAGGATAACTCCGATTGTATTTTTACGTCTACGTGCTACTGGCCAGTTCTGTTGGGCTGCAGTAGCCTCTGGAACCAGCCAGTAGAGTCAAGGAAAAGCGCCATGTTCTCTAGCCGAATATTCCCAAGACTGCCCAGTTCAACGAAGAAAGACTTGCCCAGAAATTGGGTTCGCTTTCTAAGTAGTGCAGGGCAGTCGCAGGGAAGATGCTGGATACTCTCGGTTTCCTCTTCGTCCCTGCAGCTGTGACAGAAGTCCTGTTGGGGTCCACCGTACCGTTGAGCCATACGGCCGATGTAGCAGTGTCCCGTTAGGACTCCTGTCAGTAACCTTATCTTGTTCTTTTTAAAGTTTAAGAGCTCGGTTGTTCGCTTGGGGCTGTATCTTGGTCAGAGTGCTTTTGACACCTCGCAGCCCGATGATGCTACCCAGTGTCTCTCAGCCGCCATTCTCATGGAACAATTAAGTTCCGATAGCACATGCTGAATAGGTCTCTTTATATCGTTCGCCACGAGAGTTTCTGATGACGCTGATCCCAGCCGACCACACTCATCAGCCTCCTCGTTACCTGGTACTTCCATGTGCCCAGGTACCCAGACAAGTCTGATAGAGTGTGGTTGGCATAGGTTCAGTGACATCATTGTGTCTCGGGTTAGTTTACTCTTAATGGTGTTCGATGCGAATGCTTTTATGGCTGATTGGCTGTCTACGTAGATCGACACGTCCCTCGGGCTCCCGCCCAGTGTCCGTATCAACTTGGTCGCTTGCCAAACAGCGTAAATCTCCGCTTGGAACACACTACACCAGTCAGGAAGACGAAAGGAAAGCTTGGTTGCAAGGTCTTCGGAGAAGACCCCCGATCCAGTGCCTTCTATCGTCTTTGATCCGTCTGTGTAGATTGACAATCGGATATGTCAGGGAATTCAGCTGTAAACCTGTCATCCCACTTATGTTCTGGTACCCGGTAGTCTTTCTCAGCCACAGTCAATTCTACTGTACGTAGAATGGAGTTGTGACCTGCACTAGGCTTAAGGAGGCATTGGGCGTGAAGCCTGACCGCACTCCTTGCTGCCGCGTGCTTGAGGAAGACTCCGATGGGTTCCAGATTTAACATTACATCCAGCGCTCCATGGGGGGTAGAACGAATACATCCTGTTATTCCCAATCATGCTAGTCTCTGAACTTTGCGAAGATTGTTTAGATAGAAGTCGGTGTGTCCCGCCTCCCACCATACAAGAGCCCCATACGTCAGTATAGGTCTGACAATTGCAGTGTAGAACCAGTGGAGGATATACGGTTGCAATCCCCATCCTTTACCAAAGGTCTTTTTGCACACAAAGAAGGCTTGTAACGCTTTCTTCATCCTTTCCTCCGAGTTTCTCCTCCAGGAGAGTTTGGAGTCAAGGATTACACCTGGTTGCCCTTCTCCTGATAGTCGAGGCGCATAGTTGGGCATTTATCATTCTTTGGCGAAGCATGTTGCTAAGCCATCGAGTGATTGTCGGGTGTGAGCCTATGTTGGCAAGTGCTGCCGTTATAGACTCGATCCTGACATTGTTAAAGGCACCCTCTATGTCGAGAAATGCCGCTAACGTAAACTCCTTCCTTTGCAGTGTGCCTTCAATTGTGCTAACCACCTCGTGCAAAGCCGTCTCTACTGATCTACCTTTGAGGTAGGCGTGTTGGGACTTGCTAAAAGTGTGAGGTGTTAGGTTAATTCTGAGATGAAAGTCCAGAAGTCTCTCTAGTGTTTTCAATAAAAACGATGAGAGACTTATGGGCCTATAATCTTTTGCTGAGCAGTGGTTTATCTTTCCTGCTTTGGGAATGAATGCCACCCTCACTTCTCTCCAGGTTTTTGGAATGTATCCCGTATGGAGACATCCCTTGAAGATTTCTAATAGCCATTGCGACAGATGTACGCATACCATCTGTAACATGACCGGTCTAATGTCATCCGCTCCTGCTGATTTGTAAGGGTGGAACGACTTGATAGCCTAGATTATCTTCTCAGTGTTGACAATTTCGTCGATTAGGACTTGGCTCTCATGGGGCGCGTTTGCCTCCGGATCGCCGCTGATGTGAGAGGTGGGGATCCCATTCTCGTCTTCAGCTTGTGTGCATCCTGGAAAGTGTGCGTTCATGAGGAGTTGCAGAGACTCCTGACTATTTTTAGCGAATGTGCCATCCAGGTTGCAAAGCAGCCCCGGTGTGTCTGGATCTTTCGCCAGCAACCTTCGAAGTCTGGACGCATCAGTGGTGTTGGTTAGTTCCTCGCAAAATTTAGACCATGAGTCTCTTTTTGCCCTTCTGATTTCCTTTTTGAAGGTCTTGAAACTGTGATGGTAGGCATTCCAGTCTACCTGGCAGTTTCCGTCTTTAGTTCTATTGTAATGTCTTCTCGTTTCCTTCCGCATCTGGCCGAGTTCCGGAGTCCACCATTTGTTACGGTTTGACTTCGGTGGACGGCTGATTGGACAGGATTTGATGAAGGCCTTACATATAGTATCTGTGACATTTTGGGTCGATTCCTCCAACTTGTCTGGGTTGTCTAGCCTTCCCACATGGTGGTGAGGAATAGAGTCCCTAACAAGTTTTGAGTATTTGATCCAGTTTGTCTTTCATGGATTCCTGAAGGGCAGTTTTGCCTCTCTGAACCATCCAACTTCGAACACTATCCTGTAATGATCCGAAAAGGAGCATTCCGTGGATACATGCCAGTCTTCTACGGAGAGGAAGTCGCTGTTAGTCGCTAGAGTTAAATCTATAACCTCAGCTCGGTTCTTATTGCGGAATGTGGGGTGGCTAAACCGATTACACACATTAAGATTAGTGAGCATCACGAATTCAAGCAGCGACTCCCCTCTATCGTTGGTGTCTTTGCTCGCCCAAAAGGTGTTGTGGGCATTAGCATCACACCCAAGGATAAGATCCGTGCCCTCTTTCTGCGCATGCTGAATGAGGGCTCGAATACTTTCCGACGGTGGATCCTTTTCTTCGTACGGGAGATATGCTGAGGCTAGGTAAAGATTGGGTCCGTTCCTATGCTCGCATAGCGCTACCGTCATGTCCCTGTTGCTGTAACTGAAAGAGAAGAGTACATTAAGTCCGGTTCTTACCACGATACACGTTCTGGACTTACCCACAGTTTTCCGGACAAGGAGATGGTATCCGCGGGTTCCAAACCACAAACCCTTTCACTTACGATCCAGGGTTCTTGGATGAGAGCCACATCCACCCTCTCCTTGTCCATCCACCGTAGTAGGTCTGTGGAAGGAACCCTCGAGTGGTGCAGATTAATCTGCACTACCCGAATTCTTTCCGGTCGACCTTGCATCTTCGCGCCCAGCGCCTCCAGAAAGGATTGCCCGAACGCAACGCATTCCCATCTTCAGCCGGCCTTGCTTACTAAGGAGTTGGCTCTTGGACTCTGGACCAATGCTGATCCAGAGATCCTTGCCGTTTCCTTTTTCTCGGGCGAGACCTCTGTTGATCGTCCAGTCCGCTGTGTGACAGTCCGCATTCTGGCTTTTGATCAATATAAGGGTGGTTCGATCCTTCCGGATGGGAGGTGGGATCCAGACCTTAATGATCGTCCGCTCAGGAATTTGGTCTACTGGGACGACGTCAATTCTTGCTCCTGGCCACGGCGCTTCCAGCTTCAGCAGTATGTCTTTGAGGAATCGCAGGGATTCCTCGTTGGCACATGCCACCACTTTGACACCTTTGTACCAGTTGATGCCATCAAACTCTGCCACGAACGGATTCTGCGGTCGAATGATCAGCAATCCCCTGGTCAATTAACCCTTCCAGGATAAGCCAGTTATCAATAGAGAGCTTCCCATCCGGGTTGCTTCTGTCGATTATGGCAACCTGTAGCTCCGGCTTCGTGCTTAAGCTGGCCAGGTTGTCCCCTGGGCACACCCGCTTGCTCTCCGAAGCCTTCACCAAGTCATCCGATCTCTGCCTCTTGCTGACAGGTGGGTGGCCTTTTTCGGTAGCTTGCTCACCGTTCTCTCCTTTCCAGGAGGTGTGGTTTTTGCAAGCTTACCTGGTGCACGCTTTTTTCTTTCTAAAGGTGACTTGGGTTTCTTTGGTTCCACCAACTTCGAAGTGGAAGGTTTGACTTCCGTCGGGTTGGCTACGGCTGCTGCCTGAAACCCCTTGTCACCCTGGCACTCATACTCGGTTCAGCGAACTGAGTGTTGCCGGACACGCCAGCGAGCCTCAAGTACCGCCGCACGTTGTATTCGTGCTTCTTGCGCAATTTCCTCTCACACTCGTTCAACGACTCTGGGTTGCGGCCTTCCAGTCCCTAAGGAACTTGAGAGAGCTCTTGTATCCTGAGCGTTGTTTGCGCTTGAAGTTAGCGCCTTCCTTGTTGGATGGTCCCTGGACTACTGTCACTTCGTCTTCATCAGTGCTCGATGACTCATCCAACGGCATCCTCGCTAGCGCAAACGCTAGCTCGGACTCCGTCATCGATGAGCCTGTGAACACAAACTCCGACTCCGTGGCAGTTGGTTCCAGGTCCACACCCTCCTGTCGATGGAGTTTGCCCACTCCACCGTCGTGACCACTGGCGACACGCAGAGAGGATTTGTCCTCCCCGTGCCCGCCGGTGGTAGCGGTCACACTTCCCACCGACGTTTGGGCTGACATCCCAGCCCGAGTTGACGCCTCTATTTCTTCCTCCATAGTGAATCCAAGGATTCATGATGCATTTTATACTTGCTGCCAAGTACCTCTGACCAAGGTCCTGGACCTCGGCTTTCCAGAATAAATCTAAAAATAGCTTGGGCCCAGTCCCTTAGCTAGAAACTGTAAGGTCTCATATGCGAGCAAGTGATGCTGACATCTCTCGGTCGCCCGAGACGATGCAGTATCCATTGCCCAGCCGGCACCCTCGTGGAGCGTTCAGTCAGAGGATTTTTGCCAGCCCTTGCGGTATTGAAAGGAATACAAAAGTTTCGTTCCTATATAGAGGGACAAGATTTTGCAATGGCTTATGCGGCAAAAAGATCTGTCCGGAAGGTTGGCTCGTTGGTCAATGAAGCTACACAGACGTGGCTCTGAGAACGTGGTCGCAGATGCGTTGTCACGTCAAACTGATCCAGCAGTAGAAGAATTCGACATAGTCAATCCAATAGTAAATTTACAGTCTGAGCAATTTAAGTCTCTTGAGTATTTAAATTTGATCGAGAAAATACAATCTAATCAAGGCAAACCACCAGACTTGAAATTTGCAAATGGATATGTGTATAAAAAAACTGATTTTAGTAACGGAAGTGAATACAAAGGCGATAACTCATGGAAGCTTTGGGTTCCTTCAACACTTGTTCCAGATATTCTCAAGCAGGCCCATGACTCACCAGGTTCAGCTCATTGCGGGATGGCTAAGACCATAGAAAAGCTAAAGCGATATTTACTTTGGCCACGAATGGTTACCCAAATAAGAACTTACATATCAAATTGCAATGTGTGTCCCTTCCAGAAGCTATATATCGATTTATTAGGCCCATTTATGAGAACGAAGACAGGAAACATAGGCTTGCTTATCATAGTAGATCACAATACTAAATTCCACTTCCTTTGTCCGCTCAAAAAGTTTTACAGCGCCTAAAATCTGTCAATATTTAGAAAATAAGATATTTTATACCTTTGGAGTTCCTGAAGTTATCTTAACGGATAACGGCTTCCAGTGTAAATCCAGCTTGTTTGAAGCATTCCTAACCAGGTTTGGCATAACTCACAGCCATTTACTCGCCCCAGGCCAACGCGAGCTAAAGATTGAACCGTTCAGTTTTGGCGGCTATACGCGCCTATATTGGTAATGATCATTCTAACGGGAATGTAAATCTAAGCGCTATTAGTGGAGCACTAAGAGCAATTATGCATCGTAGCACAGGCTATTCGCCTTATTTTCTGGCCTTTGGTCAAAATATGATTTTAAATGGGAAAGACTATACTCTACTTCGAAATTTAAATTAGCTAAGTGACGACGTTAAAATTAAATCACCTGATGCATTGATTCTGGCACGACAAGATGTGAAAAATAAAATCAACCAAGTAGAAATGTCCAACGAAAGACTGGAGATGAAGTTTTTGCCAGGAATTTCACTCAAAGCAATGCCAGCATGAAATTCAGCTCAAAATTAGCACCTGTTTTTCCGGCCAAAGTTTTCGAGAAGTGTAACCCGCATTATTATGAGCTAACGGATCTAAATGGAAAAAAAAACATTCCATCTAAAAGATATACAAATTAAGAAGGCTCAATAGTGCCGGCGATATTGATAATGTCTCTTCGGTATACCCCGTTCCATTATCTGGGTTGGGGGGTGTAGTGGCCGACATAAAAAATAGTAATATGTAAATTACAAAGATATTTATTTATTGTCTAAACACTGAAGCACCCCAACGCAGCTTATCGAATAGTGGAAAACATCTGAAGTGTGTAAACCACAAATCTAAGGTAGGAAATACCCCATTCGGGAGTTCAGCTCTTAGAGCGTGGCACTGGCGGACAGTAGCCAAGATTTGGATACGTCTCTGACATAACATTGTCAGAGACAGTCTAAACGTCAGTGAAGGGAGTTTGAATTGAGGCTCACAGCGAATGGTTGCTAACCAGCTTGGAGTATGTGTCTTAGTTAAAGCACTACCTAAATAAAAATATATAAATATATATATATTTTCTCTTGGAGTTGATCCAGGGTATGACGTAGGTCAGTCATAGACCACGGGTGCCCTGATGAAACCTACATAGACGGAATAAGTAGAACAAAAATGAATTAGAAATTGCCACTAGATGCAACAACAATTGAGTGAATTAATATTTTTGATTTTGTTTTGATCGAACTCTTCTAGTTACAGTTGCTGATAAACAAACTTACTTGCTAACTTACATTTTTTATTATCTTTAAAATGTAATACTAATAACTAAAATATGAATTGTTGAAGCATACACCCGTGGTCATGTAATTAGAAATATGTAATTTTAGCACATTTATATTTATTGACTGTATCTTCCTATATATAGCAACACTAAAAAACATAGCTACGGCAACATCTTCGTCATGGTACCACGACCGTAAGAATGCAACAGCAGAGTAAGTCAGTATAACGTAAAATTTGTACGTACAAATGGGTGTATATACATACATTCTATATATATGTCGGCGCGCTCTAAGAGTGTGTGAATGATATATGAGTGTATGGGTGTACAGTCTCGGGAATTGCACCAGAAGACTAATTTCATAATTATGGTAATATTGCATCAGCCTATATGTGTGCTGTGATTGGCTCTCGGTATGTTGTCAATTTAAGAAGTACCGTTTTAGCGGGGCGACAGCGTAGTGTCGCTGTCGCCGAGTGTGATTCGGTGGTAAGCATGAAAAGAAGAAGTAACGGCACGGGCAGTTGCGTTTTGAATTTGATGCGTGAACAACCGAAACTCGCTGCGCTGTTACAATGTCGAAAAGCAACAAGAACGCTGCCACATCAGAAGTGGGATCTGGCTCGCTACCTAACGAATCAGACGGGCCATGGCGAATTTGAATGGAAATGCATAATAGAAATTTGATCGAACTTATAAAAGCCGTACAATCAGCGGCACCTGAAACAACAAATACAAAAACAATTGTGCTACCAAAATTCATCGCAGATCTTGATGGCGCCGACGCATCGGCGTGGTGTTCTACACTTAATATAATTTTGTCGGAAAATTCGGTTAAGGGCAGCGCGTTGGTGAGGGCTTTGAGTGCATCGTTGGAAGGTAGTGCGTCGCAGTGGCTTGCACAAATATGTTATCCTGACATAACTTGGGACGAATTCAAACAACTTTTCATGCAGCGTTTTGGCAGTGTAGAAACTCCAGCGGCTATGTTTCTGTCAATGTTAGCTAATTGTCCGACCGATAGGGAATGCCTCTCCAATTATGCTAGTCGTATGGTGACGTCACTTATAACGAAATGGCGGGACATGGACGTGGAGGAAATTGCAGTTTCTGTGACGCTTGCGAAGAGGGCTTATGTAGATAACAGATTGCAGCGTCTTACCTTTACTTCAAATATGCGCATCAGAAGTGAACTGCAAACCGAGTTTAAAGCATTCACATTCAACAAAAGAAAGAAATATCTACAAGAGGAAATATCTTCACCTGACGTAAAGCGTCCGAAGCTTACAACAATCAAATGTAATTTCTGTGAAAAATTAAGCCACAAGATGATGGAATGCCGAGCTAGACAACAGCAAAATCATCCTTCGTCTCATGCTATGATCAGTAGCGGCAGGAGTGCATTTGGACATCAGCAAAAAGCAAATGTAACCTGTTTCAGGAGTGGCGAACTTGGTCATGTTTCAACACATTGTAGTAAGCCCAGAGTGGATAAGGTCAAGGATACACCCCAGATGAAAAGAGTGGAGCTATGTGAAGTTGTTGTGCCCAAAGGAGAGATGGTTCATCATGGTCAGACGTTTATGGCAACATTCGCCTCTGGAGCGGAATGTTCACTGATTAAAGAAAAGATAAGTGTTAAGTTAGTTGGTAAAAGAATTAACAAATGAAGTTATGCTAAAGGGTATTGGTGGTGACGGCATATGTAGCACATTGCAAATACTTGGTAACGTAAAAATTAATCAACACTGTATTGAAGTTTTGTTTCATGTATTGGACGACAAGTATATGAAGAATGATATTATTATTGGTCGAGAAGTATTGTCCTTTGGATTTAATGTTATAATATCACCAGGCAAATTCGAAATTATTAGATCAAAAACGGTAAACTATTGTTCAAGTGATGATAAATTTTGTGAATTAAATACTGATCTTGTTGGGGAAGATAGAGATAAATTAGTTCGTTGTCATTTATATGTATGATGTGACGGTGGCTGCTGCAACAAAGAGTTAGGCTTTAGAAATGTTGCAAAATACTCTTGATTGTCTCACGAATGCTGGATTCTCATTCAATATAAAAAAATGTTCTTTTCTTAAGTCAATAGTTCAATATCTGGGATACGAAGTGAGTGCAGGTGAAATCCGTCAGAATTCGCTTAAAGTTACAGCGTTAACTACCTTGCCTCCTCCTCAGTCAGTCTCTGCTTTACGTCAATTTATTGGATTAGAGTCTTATTTCAGGCAATTTATGCAATTATTTTCGTGTTTTATGAAACCGTTATATCTTTTGACTTCGGAGAATAAAGATTTTGTTTGGAGATTGGAACATGAAGAAATTAGGCTAAAAGTTATTTCTATCCTTACACAAAAGCCAGTCCTAGTAATTTTTGATCCGAACCATTCTATTGAATTGTATACCGATGCAAGTTCTCGGGGATACGGTACTATCTTGTTACACAAAATCAACAATAAGTCTCATGTCATTGAATATTTTAGTAAAGCTGCTTCTCCTGCTGAATCACGGTATCATTCTTATGAATTTGAAACTTTTGCTGTTGTTTTGTCTATAAAACACTTTCGCCATTATTTATGGGGTAGAAATTTTGTCGTCTTCACTGATTGTAACTCACTTACACTCGTACTTACAGTCTTTTACATTTAACATAGAATATAAAGAAGGTAAACGAATGTCTCATGTTGACTTCTTTTCACGAAATCTGCCTTCAGCAGAGTTGACTTGCAAAATTCCGGAAAAACGAGTTAATTTGGCAGAAATTTCGGACAATTGGCTTTTGGCCGAACAATGTCAAGATTCTGAAATAGTTGATACTGTAAAAAGATTTAAAGAAAATTCGCTTGCTGAGGACATTGCTAAAACTTACGAGTTGAGGGCAGGAATATTATATCGGAAAATTCAGCGAAATGGTAGAACTCGATCCTTACCAATTGTTCCTCGACCATTTAGATGGTCCGTAATAAATCAGATCCATGAGTCTATCATGCATTTGGGGTAGGAGAAGACTTTAGATAAGGCCTACGACTATTACTGGTTCGATAACATGTCAAAATATATTCGTTAGTTTGTCGAGTACTGCATTACGTGTAGAATGTCAAAGTCTTCTTCGGGTAAGGCTCAAGTAAGTCTACATCCAATACCAAAAGTAAATACACCTTGGCACACCATTCACATCGACATAACTGGAAAGTTGAGTTTCAAGTCTGATCAGAAGGAGTATATCATTGTTCAAGTGGACGCCTTTACTAAATTCGTTTATTTAACTCACACGCTTAAAATTGATGCTGAAAATTGCATAAATGCTGTCACGTCTGCTATTTGTCTGTTTGGAGTACCAAACCGCTTGATAGCAGGTCAGGGCAGATGTTTCGCCAGTACTAGTTTTAGTGAGTTTTGTTCTCAACAAAAAATTTATTTGATTGCGACGGGTGCAAGTAGAGCAAACGGTCCAGTTGAACGCATTATGAGCACCTTAAAGAACGTATTAAGTGCCGTTGAAACTAGCAGTCGATCTTGGCAAGATGCATTAGGAGAAGTTCAATTAGCCTTGAACTGTACGGTTAGTTGAGTGACAATGGCAAGCCCCTTCGAATTGTTTACCGACAAAGTTGCCCGCCCAATGGGGTTGCTTCCACCCTGGTATATGGTAGAGGAGGTCGACTTGGCAGAGTTGAGAGCACGAGCAGGTCAAAATATTTCAGCTGCAGCAGCATATAACAAGGAGCAATTTGATAAAAACAAGGCTAAAGTTGTTGGATGCAGAGTTGGTGACTTTGTATTGTTACAAAATGAAGAGAGACATCAAACAAAGTTAAGTCCAAAGTTTAGGGGACCGTTTCAAATAATCGAAGTGTTAGAGGGGGATAGATATATGGTCAGGTCTTTGACAAACAATAGAAAATATAAGTGTGCTCATGATGACATAAGGAAAATGCCAAATGGGCAAATACCAGTTGAATTTGAAAGTAGTGATAAGGATTTAAGTAAGGAAACTGTTGAAAGAGACAGTATTGAAAGAATGTAAAAGAAAACTGTTGAAAGAGACAGTAAGGAAACTGTTGAAAGAGACAGTAATGAAAGAATGTAAAAGAAAACTGTTGAAAAAGACAGTAAGGAAACTGTTGAAAGAGACAGTAATGAAGAATGTAAAAGAAAACTGTTGAAAGAGACAGTAAGGAGACTGTTGAAAGAGACAGTAATGGAAAGAATGTAAAAGAAAACTGTTGAAAAAGACAGTAAGGAAACTGTTGAAAGAGACAGTAATGAAGAATGTAAAAGAAAACTGTTGAAAGAGACAGTAAGGAGACTGTTGAATGTAAAAGAAAACTGTTGAAAGAGGCAGTACAGATGCCTCTAGTGTTAAGAATGAAAATTGTAATAATAATACAAGCACAAGTGTAAAACAATTGTTTTGATCATGGCGTGAACACAAAAAGAATGAGTGTGGTTCGGTGGTAAGCATGAAAAGAAGAAGGAACGACGCGGGCAGTTGCGTTTTGAATTTGATGCGTGAACAACCGAAACTCGCAGCGCTATTACAATGTTGAAAAGCAACAAGAACGCTGCAACATATATATATTCTAATGAAAGTGCCTTAAGTGTAATGAACTGACCCACGCGTGTATACTTTTTTTCTCATAAAAATATAAGAAAAATTAACTTGAATTATCTTTGAATATAATTAAATTTACGAAATATCATATCCAGTGTGTAATCATGAATCCACTTTCGAATATTGTAATTAAATTGTGAATATTATGAGTAAAATAATGAGTCTTTGAAATTTATTAACATGGTCTGTCGAGTAATCGTGGAGAAGTCGATGTAGTAGGTCAAACCAATGAATATATTGAAATTTGATTTTTTTTATTAATATATAAAAATAGAGGGTATAAAAATCCATAACATACCGACATAGTCACACTGTCAACTAAACAAACAAAGCGCGAGCAGCTGCAGTTCCATTTTGCATATAAAATTGATTCTTTAATAAACTCCTTGTTTTTCATTCGATCTCACAGGAGTCATTGAGACTATCATTATTATTATGCATACCATCATTCAATGCTCAAGGTCTTTTATTACAGCTTTTCCAGTTTTTGGGGGAGGAAAGGGGCGTGGCAAAAATTTAAAACAAACTTGATCTGCGTCAGACCTACACGATTACTGTCACCAAATTTGATATCTCTAGGTCATTCACACACTTAAAACGTCCATATGCATTGGGCACAAATAAATAATTTGACAAATAACTTTTGTTAAAAAATGAATAAGTCAATTTTTTACAGAATTAAAACAGCGAAAAAATTACATATGAGTAGCGGGAAATTACACATCCGATAGTGAAATCAGACTTAATGTACTTATCTCTTCCCCTCCCCCAGCAACAATGACATGACGGTTGCTCTATGCGAGTAAAGAAACGGCGCCAAACTATACCTCCCGTCTGATGAAAGGATGCGCAGATAGAGGTCATTGACCTGATCCTTGGGCATGGTAGCTACACCACCTTTCGCAAGAAGAACCGAGCAGTGGTTATTGATTTACCCCTAGCGACTAACAGCGACTCTCGGACCAAAATAGGATAGTGATCGAAGTTGGATGATCCACAAAGGCAAAACTGCACGACCCTTTAGAAATCTTAAAATCAGAGGTTTTCAACTTTCAACTGGGATGCCTACCAGTTGAGCTCTAATGTAGAAAAGCCAAATGAGATAATTGAGCTGAACTCTGAACTCTTAAGCGACGCATTGAGCATAACTCTGCGATGGCACAAAATAACGGTCTTGGAGCCAACACACAAAAACCCGAACTGATTCTGTTCACCTAAAGATACAAGATTTCAAACTTTAAGCTCCTGACACTGGGAGGAACAGAGCAGAAGGCTCTACAAACCTTTTTTGTATGCAAAAAGACATTTGATTTACACTACAATCGTCAGATCTATACCAACCTACGGAGTGGGGGTAGGTGACGGGTATAAAAACTGAGACAGAGCGTCAGAAAACAAATATTGTTTTGCTAACAAAGCAGAATATTGTCACTAAATTGTTAAATAACAAGTAAGAAAGCTACAGTCGAGAGTGCTCGACCGTATGATACCCGCAACCCATTACGATAGAAAACAAAAAACTTAAATGATATTTTAACAAAAAATATACCAAATATACTGAAACTTGTTTTTTGTTGTATATATTTGAAAAAAACAGGTATAAAAATCCATAGCATACCGACATGGTCACACTGTCAACCAAACAAACAAAGCGCGAGCATCTGCAAGTGAATTTTTCATATAAAATTTATTCTTTAATAACATTCTTGGTTTTAATTTGATCTCAACCAAATTCACAGAAAACATTGAGAATATTATTGTTATTATGCATACCAATGGCTGGCGAAAATCCTTTGACTGAAACCTCCACGAGGGTGCCGGCTGGGCAATGGATACTGCATCTTCTCGGTCGACCGAGAGATGTCAGCATCACTTGCTCGCTATGAGACCTTGTAGTTTCTAGCTTAGGGACTGGGCCCAAGCTTTTTAGATTTATTCTGGAAAGCTGAGGTCCAGGACCATGGTCAGAGGTACTTGGCAGCAAGTATAAAATGCACCATGAATCCTTGGATTCGTCATGGAGGATGATGTAGAGGCGTCAACTCGGGCTGGGATGTCAGCCCAAACGTCGGTGGGAAGTGTGACCGCTACCACCGGCGGGCACGGGGAGAAGAAATCCTCTCTGCATGTCGCCAGTGGTCACGACGGTGGAGTGGACAAACTCCATCGACAGGAGGGTGTGGACCTGGAAACAGCTGCCACGGAGTCGGAGTCTTTGCTTACAGGCTCATCGATAACGGAGTCCGAGCTAGCGCTTGCGCTAGCGAGGATGCCGTTTGATGAGTCATCGAGCACTGATGAAGACGAAGTGACAGTAGTCCAGGGACCATCCAACAAGGAAGGCGCTAACCTCAAGCGCAAACAACGCTCAGGGTATAAGAGCTCTTTGAAGTTCCTTAAGGGACCGGAAGGCCGCAACCCAGAGTCGTTGAACGAGCGTGAGAGGAAATTGCGCAAAAAGCATGAATACAACGTGCGGTGGTATTTGAGGCTCGCTGGCGTGTCCGGCAACACTCAGTCCGCTGAACCGAGTATAAGTGCACAGTGCCAGGGTGACAAGGGGTTTCAGGCAGCAGCCGTAGCCAACCCGACGGAGGAAGTCAAACCTTCCACTTCGAAGTTGGTGAAACCAAAGAAACCCAAGTCACCTTTAGAAGGAAAAAAGCGTGCACCAGGTAAGCTTGCAAAAACCACACCTCCTGGAAAGGAGAGAACGGTGAGCAAGCTACCGAAAAAGGCCAACCCACCTGTCAGCAAGAGGCAGAGGTCAGACGACTCGGCGAAGGCTTCGGAGAGCAAGCGGGTGTGTCCAGGGGAGCTACAGGTAGCCATCATCGACAGAAGCAACCCGGATGGGAAGCTTTCTATTGATAACTGGCTTATCCTGGAAGGGTTAATTGACCAGGGGATTGCTGATACCATCACTCGACCGCTGAATCCGTTCGTTGCAGAGTTTGATGGTATCAACTGGTACAAAGGTGTTAAAGTGGTGGCATGTGTCAACGAGGAATCCCTGCGATTCCTCAAAGACACACTGCTGAAACTGGAAGCGCCGTGGCCAGGAGCAAGAATTGACGTCGTCCTTGTAGACCAAATTCCTGAGCGGACGACCATTAAGGTCTGGATCCCACCTCCCATCCGGAAGGATCGAACCACCTTTATATTGATCAAAAGCCAGAATGCGGACTGTCACACAGCGGACTGGACGATCAAGTGAGGTCTCGTCCGAGACAAAGGAAATGGCAAGGATCTATGGATCAGCATTGGTCCAGAGTCCAAAAGCCAACTCCTTAGTAAGCAAGGCCGGCTGAAGATGGGAATGGGTTGCGTTCGGGCAATCATTCCTGGAGGCGCTGGGCGCGTAGATGCAAGGTCGACCGGAAAGAATTCGGGTAGTGCAGATTAATCTGCGCCACTCGAGGGTTCCTTCCACAGACCTACTACGGTGGATGGACAAGGAGAGGGTGGATGTGGCTCTCATCCAAGAACCCTGGATCGTAAGTGAAAGGGTTTGTGGTTTGGAACCCGCGGATACCATCTCCTTGTCCGGAAAACTGTGGGTAAGTCCAGAACGTGTATCGTGGTAAGAACCGGACTTAATGTACTCTTCTCTTTCAGTTACAGCAACAGGGACATGACGGTAGCGCTATGCGAGCATAGGAACGGACCCAATCTTTACCTAGCCTCAGCATATCTCCCGTACGAAGAAAAGGATCCACCGTCGGAAAGTATTCGAGCCCTCATTCAGCATGCGCAGAAAGAGGGCACGGATCTTATCCTTGGGTGTGATGCTAATGCCCACAACACCTTTTGGGCGAGCAAAGACACCAACGAGAGAGGGGAATCGCTGCTTGAATTCGTGATGCTCACTAATCTTAATGTGTGTAATCGGGGTAGCCACCCCACCTTCCGTAATAAGAACCGAGCTGAGGTTATAGATTTGACTCTAGCGACCAACAGCGACTCCTTCTCCGTAGAAGACTGGCACGTATCCACGGAATGCTCCTTTTCGGATCATTACAGGATAGTGTTCGAAGTTGGATGGTTCAGAGAGGCAAAGGCGCCCTTTAGGAACCCACGAAAGGCAAACTGGCTCAAATACTCAAAGGTTGTTATGGACTCTATTCCTCACCACCAAGTGGGAAGGCTAGACAACCCAGACAAGTTGGAGGAATCGACCCAAAATGTCACAGATACTCTATGTAAGGCCTTCATCAAATCCTGTCCAATCAGCCGTCCACCGAAGTCAAACCGCAACAAATGGTGGACTCCGGAACTCGGCCAGATACGAAAGGAAACGAGAAAGCTTTACAATAGAGCAAAAGACGGAAACTGCCAGGTAGACTGGAATGCCTACCATCACAGTTTCAAGACCTTCAAGTAGGAAATCAGAAGGGCAAAAAGAGACTCATGGTCTAAATTTTGCGAGGAACTAACCAGCACCACTGATGCGTCCAGACTTTGAAGGTTGCTGGCGAAAGATCCAGCCACACCGGGGCTGCTTTGCAACCTGGATGGCACATTCGCTAAAAATAGTCAGGAGTCTCTGCAACTCCTCATGAACGCACACTTTCCAGGATGCACACAAGCTGAAGACGAGAATGGGACCCCCACCTCTCACATCAGCGGCGATTCGGAGGCAAACGCGCCCCATGAGAGCCAAGTCCTAATCGACGAAATTGTCAACACTGAGAAGATAATCTAGGCTATCAAGTCGTTCCACCCTTACAAATCAGCAGGAGCGGATGACATCAGAACGGTCATGTTACAGATGGTATGCGTACATCTGTCGCAATGGCTATTAGAAATCTTCAAGGGATGTCTCCTTACGGGATACATTCCAAAAACCTGGAGAGAAGTGAGGGTGGCATTCATTCCCAAAGCAGGAAAGATAAACCACTGCTCAGCAAAAGATTATAGGCCCATAAGTCTCTCATCGTTTTTATTGAAAACACTAGAGACTTCTGGACCTTCATCTCAGAATTAACCTAACACCTCACACTTTTAGCAAGTCCCAACACGCCTACCTCAAAGGTAGATCAGTAGAGACGGCTTTGCACGAGGTGGTTAGCACAATTGAAGGCACACTGCAAAGGAAGGAGTTTACGTTAGCGGCATTTCTCGACATAGAGGGTGCCTTTAACAATGTCAGGATCGAGTCTATAACGGCAGCACTTGCCAACATAGGCTCACACCCGACAATCACTTGATGGCTTAGCAACATGCTTCGCCAAAGAATGATAAATGCCCAACTATGCGCCTCGACTATCAGGAGAAGGGCAACCAGGGGCACCCCGCAAGGGGGGGTGATATCCCCCTTGTTATGAAACATTGTCCTAAATGACCTTCTTCTCAAACTGAAGTATAAAGGCTGCAGAGTGACTGCTTATGCGGACGACTTGGTTCTAATGGTAACTGGCAGATTCCTGCCAACAGTCAGTGAGCTACCGAATGCCGCATTGAGCGAAACTCTGCGATGGGCAGAACACAACGGTCTTGGGGCCAACCCACAAAAGACCGAACTAGTTCTGTTCACTCGAAGATACAAGAAACCGAGCTTCAAGCTTCCGACACTGGGAGGAACAGAGCTCAAGTAATCAAAGGAGGCTAAATACCTTGGTGTAATCCTTGACTCCAAACTCTCCTGGAGGAGAAACTCGGAGGAAAGGATGAAGAAAGCGTTACAAGCCTTTTTTGTGTGCAAAAAGACCTTTGGTAAAGGATGGGGATTGCAACCGTATATCCTTCACTGGTTCTACACTGCAATTGTCAGACCTATACTGACGTATGGGGCTCTTGTATGGTGGGAGGCGGGACACACCGACTTCTATCTAAACAATCTTCGCAAAGTTCAGAGACTAGCATGATTGGGAATAACAGGATGTATTCGTTCTACCCCCCATGGAGCGCTGGATGTAATGTTAAATCTGGAACCCATCGGAGTCTTCCTCAAGCACGCGGCAGCAAGGAGTGCGGTCAGGCTTCACGCCCAATGCCTCCTTAAGCCTAGTGCAGGTCACAACTCCATTCTACGTACAGTAGAATTGACTGTGGCTGAGAAAGACTACCGGGTACCAGAACATAAGTGGGATGACAGGTTTACAGCTGAATTCCCTGACATATCCGATTGTCAATCTACACAGACGGATCAAAGACGATAGAAGGCACTGGATCGGGGGTCTTCTCCGAAGACCTTGCAACCAAGCTTTCCTTTCGTCTTCCTGACTGGTGTAGTGTGTTTCAAGCGGAGATTTACGCTGTTTGGCAAGCGACCAAGTTGATACGGACACTGGGCGGGAGCCCGAGGGACGTGTCCATCTATGTCGACAGCCAATCAGCGATAAAAGCACTCGCATCGAACACCATTAAGAGTAAACTAACCCGAGACACAATGATGTCACTGAACCTATGCCAACCACACTCTATCAGACTTGTCTGGGTACCTGGGCACATGGGAGTACCAGGTAACGAGGAGGCTGATGAGTGTGGTCGGCTGGGATCAGCGTCATCAGAAACTCTCGCGGTGAACGATATAAAGAGACCTATTCATCACGTGCTATAGTTCCATGAGAACGGCGGCTGAGAGACACTGGGCAGCATCATCGGGCTGCGAGGTGTCAAAAGCACTCTGACCAAGATACAGCCCCAAGCGAACAACCGAGCTCTTAAACTTTAAAAAGAATAAGATAAGGTTACTGACAGGAGTCCTAACGGGACACTGCTACATCGGCCGTATGGCTCAACGGTACGGTGGACCCCAACAGGACTTCTGTCACAGCTGCAGGGACGAAGAGGAAACCGAGAGTATCCAGCATCTTCTCTGCGACTGCCCTGCACTTCTTAGAAAGCGAACCCAATTTCTGGGCAAGCCTTTCTTTGCGGAACTGGGCAGTCTTGGGAATATTCGGCTGGAGAACATGGCGCTTTTTCTCGACTCTACTGGCTGGTTCCAGATGCTACCGCAGCCCAACAGAACTGGCCAGTAGCACGTAGAAAAATAATACAATCAGAGCCTTTTCCTCCAATATCCCAACACTCCTCCCAATCCCTTCTACTCCTACAGCTAACACAGATCAGGCATCACAATGGAACATATGGTCTCCGGGTGCTCTCGACTCCGGTCGAGCTGCCTGCTCAACCTAACCTAACCTAACCAGGCATACCAATATTCAATGCTCTACGTCTTTTATTACGGATTTTACAGGCTTTTAGGGGCGGAAAGGGGAGTGGCATTCAACTTTTGAAATAAACTTGATCTGCGTAGGACCTATAAGAGTACTGTCCCCAAACTTGGTAGCTCTAACTTTTATAGTCTCTGAGATCTAGGTGTTCATACAGACGGACATACTGACAGACGGACATGGCTATATCGTCTCGGCTGTTGTCACTGATCAAGAATATATATACTTTATGGGGTCGGAGATGCCTCCTTCTGCTTGTTAGATACATTTTCTGCTGACACTAAGTTATAATACCGTTCTACCCTATGGGTAGCGGGTATAATTAGGCCATTTTACTAATACACATTATACATGAAAAACATTTGTGAAGCAGATACACCAATATGTTTTATTTGCCTAAAATTGTGCTGTAAACTCCTCGTCAGAGGTGCTATTGAAAGCTGAGCTATCGCACGTGCAGTGATCACCAGCTGCAGAAAGCTAAGTTAATTTGTCCCGGTTCCGGTGTCGTTCTTTTCTCTGAGACTAGCGAATCGAAACTTGGAGAAGAAAATAAATCGCTTTGCATCCATCATAAGAAGTACAACTTTTCCCGTTTTATACACGCTACCCATAGGGTAGAAGGGTATTATAACTTAGTGCCAACAGAAAATGTATGTAACAGGAACAAGGAGGCATCTCCGACCCCATAAAGTATATATATTCTTGATCAGCGTCAACAGTCGAGACGATATAGCCATGTCCGTCTGTCCGTCTGTCTGTCCGTATGAACACCTGGATTTTAGAGACTATAAGACATAGAGACACAAAATTTGGCAAAAAGGTTCCTTAATACCCTACGCAGATCAAGTTTATTTCAAAAGTTGGATGCTACGCCCCCTTCGCCCACAATATGCATTAATCTAGAAAAAGTCAAGTTTTTTCTTATGTAAATCGCGTATAACTTCAAAAGTTCTTTGTGTAATGATGTGTAATTTGGTAACCCATCTGCGCTTGACACTGTTAATATACCCTGTAATTTTGGTACAAATCGGATAAGTAGAACAAAAGTTATTTGTTAAATTATTTATCACAATAGTTGTGTCAAATTCATATGGCCGTTTTAAGTGTGTGATTGACCTAGAGATATCAAATGTGGTTACAGTATTCGTGTAGGTCTTACGCAAATCAGGTTTGTTTTAGATTTTCTCCACGCCTCTTTCCGCCCCCAAAAACTGTAAAAGCCGTAAAAAGAGACCTAGAGCATTGAACTTTGGTATACAATGATAGTCTGAATTACTCCTGTGAATTTGGTTGAGATCGAATAAAATACGAAGCAGTTAATAAACAATCAATTTTATATGCAAAATTCACTTGCAGCTGCTCGCGCTTTGTTTGCTTAGTTGACAGTGTGACCATATCGGTACGTTATGGTATACCTTTTACCCGCTATTTTCAAATATATACAAATCAAGTAAGAAAGCTACAGTCGAGAGTGCTCGACCGTATGATACCCGCAACCCATCTCGAGAGAAAACAAAAAATTTAAATGATATTTTAACAACAAATATACCAAAAACATACTGAAACTTGTGTTTTGTTTGTATATATTTGAAAAAAACGGGTAAAAATCCGCAACACCGACATGATCACATTACGAAAATTACAGGGTATACTAAGAGTATTAAGCTCAGATGGCTTACCAAATTACACATCATTACACAAAGAACTTTTGGAGTTATACGCGATTTACATAAAAAAAAACTTGACTTTTTCTAGATTAATGCTTCTTGTGGGCGAAGGGGGCGTGGCATCCAACTTTTGAAATAAACTTGATCTGCCTAGGGTATGAAGGAACCTTTGTGCCAAATTTGGTGTCTCTATGTCTTATAGTCTCTGAGATCCAGGTGTTCATACAGACAGACAGACGGACAGACTGACAGACGGACAGGCGGACATGGCTATATCGTCTCGGCTGTTGACACTGATCAAGAATATATATACTTTATGGGGTCGGAGATGTCTCCTTCTGCCTGTTACATACATTTTCTGTTGGCACTAAGTTATAAAACCCTTCTACCCTATGGGTAGCGGGTATAACAAGTAAGAAAGCTACAGTCGAGAAAGCCCGACCGTATGATACCCGAAATCCATTGCGAGAGAAAACAAAAAACTTAAATGATATTTTAACATTTAACACCAATTTTCGAGCACTCTCGACTGTAGCTTCCTTACTGGTTTTTACATATGTTTCAATTTAATAACCTTGCAAAATATTTAAAGATATGACTAACATCAGACCAAATGTATGTATATGTGATGGGTAAGCAACAATCTAATATATTTAGTTTTAATTAGAAAAAAGCTGGGTGAGAAAATATTGTTTTTGTTTTTTATTTATCTATTGCTGTGGTACAGGTGATGCTGTCGTCGTAGGTTTGATCCATAACAGGATCCATACTTCTTTTTAATTCAACGACAACCTAATTCGTAAATTGATTTTCAATGGAACTGAACTAATTTTCTTGAAAACATCGAGATGCTTCAGAGCGACGGAAAAACTACAAGAATGTTTTAAAGTTTTTTCGAAGCTATTCTTTATTAAAGTTAGAAATTTTGATACATGAAAGTTTTAAACCTTGCGTTACATTGCACCTTACGAATCATCAATCCATCGGAGCTTTAACCCACTTTAACCGATTTACCAACCGCGATCAGTCTATCAACCCTGTGTCTGGTTAAATAAAGGAACTCTAAGCTTCCAACTAAGACCAACTAAGAACTTAACCGAACTTTAGATGGAGTTCTAGGAGTGCCGAAATAAGAATATGGTATATGAATTTGGTATATCAAAGAGGTCAAGAAGCGACCACTAACTGCTTTGTATTTTGTAAAAATGGGTGGAGCAGTCGAACCAACACGAATGTAGCATTGTGATTTTTATACCCGCTACCCATAGGTTAGAAGGGTATTATAACTTAGTGCCAACAGAAAATGTATGTAACAGGCAGAAGGAGGCATCTCCGACCACATAAAGTTTAGATATTCTTGATCAGTGTCAACAGCCGAGACGATATAGCCATGTCCCAATTATGGTGAATCAGCTTTTCCAACCAATGCTTGATGGCGTGATGTTTACGCCAAAATGTAGTTCTCTTAACTTAACTAGTTCAATAATTGTATAATAACCAGTAAGAAAGCTACAGTCGAGAGTGCTCGACCGTATGATACCCGCAACCCATTTCTAGAGAAAACAAAAAACTTAAATGATATTTTAACAAAAAATATACCAAATATACTGAAACTTGTTTTTTTTTGTATATATTTGAAAATAGCGGGTATAAAAATCCATAGCATACCGACATGGTCACACTGTCAACTAAACAAACAAAGCGCGAGCATCTGCAAGTGAATTTTTCATATAAAATTGATTCTTTAATAACTTCCTTGTTTTTCATTCGATCTCAACCAAATTCACAGGAATCATTGAGAATATATATATTATTATGCATACCAAAATTTAATGCTCTAGGTTTATTATTACGGCTTTTACAGATTTTGGGGGCGGAAAGGGGCGTGGCAAAAATCTAAACCAAACTTGATCTGCGTAAGACCTACACGAATACTATCGCCAAATTTGATATCTCTAGGTCATTCACACACTTAAAACGGCCATATGAATTGGACACAACTATTTTGATAAATAATTTAACAAATAACTTTTGTTCTACTTATCCGATTTGTACCAAAATTACAGGGTGTATTAAAAATGTCAAGCGCAGATGGGTTACCAAATTACACATCATTACACAAAGAACTTTTGGAGTTATACGCGATTTACATAAAAAAAAACTTGACTTTTTCTAGATTAATGCTTATTGTGGGCGAAGGGGGCGTGGCACCCAACTTTTGAAATAAACTTGATCTGCGTAGGGTATGAAGGAATCTTTTTGCCAAATTTGGTGTGTCTATGTCTTATAGTCTCTGAGATCCAGGTGTTCATACAGACGGACAGACGGACAGACAGACAGACGGACATGGCTATATCGTCTCGGCTGTTGACACTGATAAAGAATATATATACTTTATAGGGTCGGAGATGCCTCCTTCTGCCTGTTACATACATTTTCTGTTGGCACTAAGTTATAATACCCTTCTACCCTATGGGTAGCGGGTATAAAAATAAGCCTTTGTTACGATCACAATTAATTATGTGTATTTCCACTCCGGCACATTGGCGTTAAAACTTTTTTTTATTGCTGTGTCACAAGGTCAGCAATTGGAAGGTTTTAGCATTCCCATTCTATTCATCAGAAATGATCATTGACCTAGACGATATTGAGGGAGACCAATCAGGAGATAGCAGCGCAACGGCATACGAAGTAGCTGAGCCGGATAAGGAAAACTTTACCACGCGGGTTTCCTTGTTTGGCATCTAACACAATAGGAATATACGAAATAACTTAGTGTTAACTGACTAACCAAGGCATGTAAGTTCAACAAGTGGCTTCATAGAGTAATACAAATTTATTTATCAAATCAAATAAATAAATAGATTAAATTGCGAAACAATACACATCGTTAACATTTAAATTAAATTAAGTGCAAAATAATTTCCAAAATTCTATAGTAAAGTATAACAATTACAGCAGTTATCAATTATAATAGTTCAGTCGACATATTCTAAAGTTTCATGCATGCCTAGAGTGTTAAAGAATAGTTTTCAACATATGTAAGCTGATGAGTTGGCCAGATTGTGGTTGTTGAATACGATATTGACGACAGAGAGAGGAAATAATAATCAATAAAATAACCAAAAAGAAACATAATAACGAAAAAAGAAGGCACAAAATAATTAGCTTGACACAGCCAAGCCTGCTGAATAGGATACAACAGCTGCAAGTAAAATGAAACCCGGTGGGACAAGTCACTAGCTATAAGTGGCCCATCCTGCAAGATTGCTGATGCCATTACTCGGCTGCAAAAATCGTTTCGTGGGAGAATTTACGGCATCAATTGATACAAGGGTTTGCATGTGCCAACGAGGAATACTTCCGATTTCTCAAAGAGACACCACTGAACCTGGGCGCAGCTTGGCTTGATGCTGGAATGGTTTTCGTCCCTGCACTGCACCTGCACCCTGACCCTGAACTGGTTCTGTTCACCTGAAAATACAAAATTTTGAGATTAGGCTACTGACACTGGGAGGAACAGAGAAGAAGGCTTTACAAATCTTTTTGTATGCAAAAAGACATTTGATTTACACTGCAATAGTCAGGCCTATACCAACCTACGGAGTGTGGGTATGGTACGAAGCGGGGCACACCAGTTCCTATCTAAAAAACCTCCGTAAAGTATAAAGACTTGTTTGCCTGGGTGTAACAGAAGGTATTCGTTATACGCCTCAAGTAGCATTTGATGTGATGCTGGATCTGGAACCTATTTGAGTCTTTCTTAAGTGAACGAATACTGTGCTCAAGATCTTAGTGGGATGACCGGTTTAGAATTAGAAATTCCCCTGAGCTATCTTTATAGACAGATGGAAGACAACAGAAGGGACTGGATCAGGGATCTACTCCGGTAACGTTTCGATTCAGCTCTTCTTTCGTCTTCCTGACTGGTGCAGTCTGTCCCAATCGGGGATCCACGCTGTTTGGGAAGCCATCATAAACAAACAAATTCGAGACACATCGAAGGCAGTGAATCGATGTGAAGCGTTCTAATGAGAATAGAGCTCTCATTACTTATTGTTTGAGTTTTTATTTAGCAATTGAAAGATTTCAAGCATAATTTGGGTGATTTTTTTGTTTCAAATTTTAATTTTTTTTTATATTACACAATCTATAACAGTGTTTCCAAATTTTAACTCTATTACAAATAAAATCCATCATTTAAAAAAAAAAACAAAAAAATTAGTCTTGAGCTTCACTTGAAACGCTGTTGTCTGCTTAACTGTAAGTATATTTATACCCGCTACCCATAGGGTAGAAGGGAATTATAACTTAGTGCCAACAGAAAATGTATGTAACAGGCAGATAGAGGCATCTCCGACCCCATAAAGTATATATATTCTTGATCAGTGTCAACAGCCGAGACGATATAGCCATGTCCGCCTGTCCGTCCGTCAGTCTGTCCGTCTGTCTGTCTGTATGAACACCTGGATCTCAGAGACTATAAGACATAGAGACACCAAATTTGGCAAAAAGGTTTCTTCATACCCTACGCAGATCAAGTTTATTTCAAAAGTTGGATGCCACGCCCCCTTCGCCCACAATAAGCATTAATCTAGAAAAAGTCAATTTTTTTTATGTAAATCGCGTATAACTCCAAAAGTTTTTTGTGTAATGATGTGTAATTTAACCCATCTGCGCTTGACACTCTTAATATACCCTGTAATTTTGGTACAAATCGGATAAGCAGAACAAAAGTTATTCGTTAAATTATTTATCAAAATTGTTGTGCCCAATGCAATATCAAATTTGGTGACAGTATTCGTGAAGGTCTTACGCAGATCAAGTTTGTTTTAGATTTTTGCCACGCCAATTTCCGCCCCCAAAAACTGTAAAAGCCGTAATAATAGACCTAGAGCAATTTTGAATTTTGGTATGCATAATAACAATGATGGTCTGAATGATTCCTGTGAATTTGATTGAGATCGAATGAAAAACGAGGAAGTTATTAAAAAATCAATTTTATATACAAATATATACAAACAAAACACTAGTTTTAGTATATTTTTGGTATATTTGTTGTTAAAATATCATTTATCCTTTTTTGTTTTCTCTTTAAAGGGGTTGCGGGTATCATACGGTCGAGCACTCTCGACTGTAGCTTTCTTACTTGATTTAGTGTGTGAATAATGGAGAGATATCAAATTAAGTGACAGTATTCATGAAGGTCTTACGCAGATCAAGTTTGTTTTAGATTTTTTCCACGCCCCTTTCCGCCCCCAAAAGCCTGTAAAAGCCGTAATAATGGATCTAGAGTATTAAATTTTGGTATGCATAAATAATAATGTAATTTGGTAACCCATTTGTGCTTGACACTCTTAACATACCCTGTAATTTTGGTAAAAATTATCCTTCCATCCTGAAGCACACATTCTGTGTTTGGCATTCCAATCACCTGCTTCAAAGAATTTAACGCCGAGCTGAGAGAGGAGTGCTTCTGTCCACCTGAAGGCTGGAGGGCAGTAGACTGAATCAGCGTTGAATCTTCTCCTGCTTGTAGAAAGCTGAATGGAGACGGCTTGAATGTGGTCTTCAAAAAGAATAAAGGAGAGTTGATGAGCAATGAAGCAGTCACTGCGAGGATTGCCGCGCCTCCAAGCCGCTGGTCGCCCGTGTTGATGGTACCCATTGTGGAGAGCAGAAGGAGAAGAACTCTTTTGCAGAATAGCTTCCATAAGTGTCTCTATAAGGGACATCATCCTGTCGAGCCTCGTAAAAAGCTGTACCAGATTGGCATCCAGAGAGGAATTTACCTTTGAATTTGATGGGAGGGATTGATTTTTACTTCCTTTTGCTGGGGTGGCTACGCTTTACGCTGGATTGGGTCCTTTTGGCAACGCTTGCGAATGTTTTCTTACCAGGATGCAAAATGTTTTGGTAGAGAATTCGTGGTTAATTCTGTGGGCTCGGTGTACTTTGTGTGGTGATTCTGCTTGAATGCAACTTGCAGGTATTTTCTGCAGCCTTTGAAGTTAGCCGTATGAGAGTTGCCGCAGTGGAAGCAGCACCTAGGATCGTCCTTTCCGAGTTTTCACTCCAGTGTTGGGTGACTTTCTCTGCATTCTCTGCATGCCTTGCCTTGTGCAGTGCGCTTTTCTGTGACCATTTTCCTGACACCTGTGGCTTCTTAAGGTCAACAAATCTCATGTTAAGTGGGAGCTGAGTTGCCTGGTTTCGTGGGGTATATAAGTTATTTGATCTGAGAAGAGAGATGATGAGGATGAGGAATTGTTAGTTCCTGATATGCTTACCTTGTGGTAGAAGCAATAATAAAAGGTAATATGTTGGGTTGCGGCAATCGGCCGGAGCAATATATTTCAAGACTTTTCTTGTTTTATTCAAACATAAAACTAAAGATATGAAGTACAAAGAACTACAGTTACAGCTAAGCGTGGCCAGTGGAAAAATACTGACATGCGACCCCTCCCATAATTCCGTCAATTTGCTGGCTCAGCAAAATATGTCATAAGCACGAGGTTCTGCATTGCGACATACGATCCGTTGCATGCGCGTGGGTTGCTCTATATGTTTGTGGTGCGAGCATGCGAGGGTAGTTTGATGGGTAGTTTTTACTAGCGAGTGAAAACAATGCTGACGCCAACTCCAATAAGGGACCAGATTTTTGGCGATCCTCCTGACTCGACCCTCTCTCTTAGTTGCTGGATGAAATTAATATTTTGTTCATTCATCCGGTGTAGTGACGAGAGGCTGGTGATTTGGTCATGTCCAGTGATATTGAGGAGTAGAGAGGCAGGATTCCTAAGCGTCTTCTGCATATAGGCGTTGGGGTTCACGTGCTTGGTGTTGTTGATCACCGCTTCACGTTCGAACGTGACGAGGTGTGTTCCTTCCAGAGACACAACAGGGCCACCGTCGATGCTGACTTTAGCACGTTGTTCATTAATGACGATCATTCCCTCGTCCACCAGCGTAATCGGTAATAGGTGGCTCGGTTGCGTGCGGCAGTTGGCCAATCCTCCGGGATGTATTTCGCGGGCGCAGCTCTCTTGCGTTGCTATCTTGCAGAACGTTGCGTAGTTAGTGCGCACGCAGTTGTTGACAGCAATGATTCCATCGTCACATTCGGCGACTATGCTATCTAAGATTTGTAGTACGGTGTGGTTGTGGGAAACCGGGAGGATTATCGTTTTCTTACATGATTTCTTAATTTTAGGGTACCTAACTAACAAGTGTATTTCATTGTCGGATTGTAATATTTTAATTTGTGATACTTCCATAAGATTTACTATTGGGACTTCTGTGAGCTGTTCAGTAAAAATTGACTTTAAATCATTTGTGTCAAAAATTGTAGGATATATGATATCGGCTTTTGCAAGTGTGATTGTAAGTATCAAGTTTTGAATTTCAGTAATAAGCATTCTATTACGTGTCATAAGAGTTTCCAATAAATTTGGAGTATCTAAGAATTCGATTTTTGGGCTTGGATTATCTTGTTTACTGCATCCGTGAGTTTGTTGATTTGCTTTTGAGTTTATGTGTTAATTAGTACTTGTCTGTTGTTCATATCTATCAACTGTGTCTCTGTTACCTTTATTCTCTTTAGGTCAGCAGCGTCCGGGATTCCGGCTACAATTTATAACACTGTGCTTAGGAAATCTAAACTCCTAGCTATTCTGTGGTGAATTGTTAGAGCGGACAAAAATGTTTCAATGTGTTCTTTATCTATTTTTAACAATTTTCGCATGTGCGATTGTGGGAATAACTCGGAAATTTTTTTGGTATCGTCTACTATCTCAAAGAAATTACTTAAGCAACTTGAGTGTCTTACATAATTAAACTCTTCCCATACAAGAATATTACAGTCGATGATGGAATGTAATTCGGATTTGAGAAGTCGGTAATCCGAGCTTGTGTTGCTGTTAACAATGTTAACAAGGTCAGAACTACCATCATGGACCTGTAAGTATTAGGTTTTATTAGGTTTACTGGTTAGAAGCTACTTAAGGTTGTCCTTATGGACTAATAAGAACGGTTGTTCCTAGATCAGCGTGTACCTTTTCTTCGGAGCATAAAGGTGACAGCTTATTACCTAGTCGTTTATTGTTTTTGACATAGACGGTTTCGCCTACATCGAAAACTCTGTTCTGCCTATCCGGGTTACATCTGCGTAAATGATCTTGCTGGGCTTCTACTATCTTATTTCTGATAGTTTGGTACAATTCATCTGCGACTGCATGAATAACGTCCAGTGGCCTCTGTTTGGTCACTGAATGCTGGCTTCTGTTATATTCAATAACCGCTCTGAGAATTGCTTGAGTTGTGTCGCAGATCTTTTTATCGATTTTAAGACATCTTGCAATCTCGATTAGAGTACTGTGGAATCGTTCCACTTGCCCGTTAGAGCAGCTATGAAGCGGGGGTGCATTGACCAGATCAATGTTGAATTGATTTTTTAGCAATGAGGTGATTGTCTCTGAATTGAAAGACGCCTCATTGTCGCAGTAAATTGTTTTCGTGTTTGGGAAAACGTTAAGTGCTTGTAGAATAGGGCTGATTACGTCCGCTATTGCCCTGGACATCACCGGCTGTACAACTGCGAACTTTGAGAACTGGTCAATGCAAGTCAAAAACAGTTTTTTGTCGGTTGAAAATATGTCGATATGCAAAATATCGCCTACGCGAGTTGGGATGGGCGTCTCGGCAAGTTCTTGCTTCCTCGGGTGCCTGTCATATTTACCCTTGGTGCATATTTTACAGTTTAGCACTACTTCGTTAGCTATTTTGGTCATCTTTGGAAAGTAATAATCCCTCTAAATCTGTTTTACATTTTCCGGTATGGCCCTGTGTGCTCGATTGTGTTCGGTGTTGACAATCTCCACCTGCTCGTCCTTGTTGGTGATGTCCGCCACAATGCTTTTGCAGTGGCGAAACTTCGTTGAAGGGAACAAGGAGACTAACTCATGCTGCTCAGCAGCAAATGCTGGTAAGTCACAATGAATTGCGTTAACAACATCTGGGTTGACGGCAGTTTTTAGCGTGTCGATTAGGAGATATTTGTCCGTAAAATGTATTATGTGGCGCATATTGCTGCCAAACATAATGATTTTTTGGTGTAACGCATAGCGCGCTTCTTCTAGGACCATCTGGTTTCTAAAACCATTTATAGGTTGGTCGATTGTCTGAATTGTCGAAGTTAGCGACTCTTCACTGTGTATGGTAGCTACGTCAGACTGGGGCTCGTTATGCAAAGCGTTTATGTTCTGACGTGACAATGCGTCGGCTACGATGTTGTCTTTCCCTGGTTTATGGAAGATTTTGGCATTGTGTTCTTCTATAAATGCTTTCCATCTCTTAATTTTTGCGTTAGTGTTTTTTTCAGACACTGCAAAAGTGAGTGGCTGGTGATCCGTGTAAATGCGACATTCTCTGGTACCATACAGATAATTCTGCAATTTACCGAGTGCCCACACGATCGCTAGAAGTTCCCTTTCATTGTTAGCATAATGAGTCTCACTCTGTTTTTACATGGGTGAAATCATCGTAATTGGCCTCCCTTCTTGGGATAGCACTGCTCCAATACCACTTGCGGAAGCGTCAGTGGTTAGGTCAAAGGGTTTTTTAAAATCAGGGTACATTAATATGACATCTTCTGATGCCAAAATGTTTCTTAGTCGTTCGATGGTCTAGCTATCGAGGCGAAGTCTTTCACGAACGCTCTATAATAGCTGGCTAGGCCCAGAAATTATCTCAGTGAGTATAAGTTCGCTGGTTCGACATACTCTTGAATCGCTTTGACCTTTTCAGGGTCCGTTTTGGCCCCGTCTCTGGTCACGATAAAGCCGAGGTACTCAACACTATCTTTGAAAAACTGGGTTTTCTCTTTTGATACTCTCATGTTGGCTTCGAGTAGGCGATGTAATATTATGTCAATATGTCGAACATGGTCATGTTCGTTTTCTGAAAATATTATTTCGTCATCAACATAGACGTAGCAACATTTCACTATCTGTTCCCTAAGGATGTCATCAATTGCTCTTTGAAAAATGCTTCCAGCATTCTTCAATCCAAAGGGCAATCGGTAGAATTCATATTTGCCACCGTTCACAGAGAACGATGTTTTTTCTCGGTCCTTTTCTGCTAGGTATATCTGATGATACCCGCTCTTTAAGTCGAGAGTTGTGAAAAATTTTGCCTTACCCAGATTCGCTAGAATCATTGGGATGCTTGGCATCGGCTAGCGGTCGGCAACCATACGATCGTTCAACTTTCTAAAGTCAATTACGAGTCGTTTGTTTTTGTTGCCTTCGGCATCAAATCCTTTATTGTCGACAACCCAGGCTGGGCTGTTGTACGCAGATCTTGACGGTCTGATGATACCGCCTTCCAATAGTTGCGAGATTTCGTTGTTGACGAAATCCGACACACCATTTGGGTATGGGTAGAGCTTTCAATATACCGGGTCATTATCCTTGGTACGAATTGTGGCAATAACTGATGTATTGAATGGCAACGCCTCGTTAGAGGTCGAAAATGCCTTTACTCTTTTTACTATCATCTGCCTGAACTCATCTTTTACGATTTCGGGAACTACTATGTCACCGACTTTTGTGAAATGTACATTGTCACATAAGTGGAATTTCAGTGGCTCGCTCTTGTTTTCGTAGCTTAAACAATTGTTCTTCAGATTCAATGTGACCCCTGCCTGCGTTAGCAGATCGAAACCTATGATGGCATCGAATGCGTCGAGGTTATCCAAAATGAAGAAAGATGCACTGCGTCCAAGAATTTTCATTGAACATTTCCTGTTTATTTCACTGGATCCATGTATGGAGTTCACAGTGAATGGGGTATCGACAATAGTTACGTTTTTCAACTCCTTTACGGGTCTCACGTAATTCTTTGCCGCCCCGGTATCTATCAGAATTTTTAGTTTTCTGCCAGCCAACTGTCGTTCGATGAACGGCAGTTGGGAGCGTCCCCTAAAAAATTGAACATATCGGTTCCGTCAGTCAAATCGACCTCGTCTTCGATATCAGCGGCTGCTGCTTCAGCTGCAGCCGCATATTGTTGCCCATTATTAGCGCTTTGTTGAGTTATATTATCAACTCGTTGGCGCCTCTGACCAGACACGCGCTCCGACGTGGTCTGTCTTTTCTGCGCTCCTACCACATTTGCAGCGCTCTGAGCTTTGCCCCAATTGGTTGGCTGCCGAAAGTGTGATACTGATGGGTCGACCTCCATAGGCTGAGGCTGACTTGTCTGATTGTCTTTGGGGTTCTCTTCAGCCTTATTTTGAGCTTGCTTCCCAACGTAGTGGGGATTTCTTTCTTGGCCTTTGTTAGGCTTTGGTTGCTGACGCTGTGCCTGCCTACTGTTCTCGCTGACAAGCTGCTTGTCTTCAATTGCTTTAGCATAAGAAGCAGCAAACATGCTTCTTTCTATACTATTCTCAGCTTCCCGGGCCAAGGCTAATGCCGATGGCAAGTCCTTGGGCTGAGCAGGCAACACAAACGCTTTCAATGATCTCTTCAGGCCCGACATGAATGCGTGCCAAGCATCGCTTCTAACCTCGTTATTGAGAATCGTGGCCGCTTGCTCGTCATTTGTCATCACAACTTTGTTGGTGACCAACGTTAGCTTCCTCTCGACCTCGTCGTAGTCCTCCATCAAGCCTAAATCTCCCTGTCTAACCATAATCGCTTTGTACCCCGTCAAAATTTGGTAAAGACTTTACAATATCAAGTCTCACATCGCACTTGATATTTACGTCTATAGTCACTTTTTCGAAAACTTCAATATTTGGAGCGCCTATATGCAGCGCGTCAATTTGCGATTTGACTGCGTTTAGCTGCTCGTCTAACTGCCGCCTTAAACGTTGCTCTTGTTCAGCCAACGCGGCATTGACTATGCCGTTCACAAATGCTTGCAATTGCTCGGCATCCATTTCTGTATTGGTATTATGTAACTGTTGAGGGCGGAAACTGGTTCTTCACTATCGTCACTATCGACTTCCCTTTTAATTTCTCTATATGCCCAACTCATGGGCATAAACGTAAGCACTTATTAACACACGATATTGTTCAGCGGTCAGCACAATTCAATTCTTTTTAGCACAAATTCATAACTTAGTTGTACAATGCACTTGCGAATTTATCTCTTAATTGATTGATTTATAAGTCAAGAAACACTAAGAGCTCACTTACATGTTTTCTTTCTTTGGGTCGCTTGGTTCTTATTTTAAGTATGTTGGGCGCCAGTTATATGATCTCGTTATCCAGACCGTCGCCAGTTCCAGGTTACTAGAGAGAGCTTCGTGATCCAGAGAAGATGATTTTTAGGATGAGGAATTGTTGTTGAGGAAAAATACTGACATGTCCCTCCCATAATTCCGTCAATGCGTCCTCAGCAAAATATGTCATAGGCACGAGGTTCTGCATTGCGACATACAATCCATTGCATGCGCGTGGGTTGCTCTATATGTTTGTGGTGCGAGCATGCGAGGGTAGTTTGATGTTTACTAGCGAGTGACGCTTGTTAACTTATATGCGCATAACGCAGTGACCCTCACCCTGCAAGCATTCAACAATGTCCTCCGAAGGGACATCATGGTGGATATTCCTCATAACCATGCGAAAAGGACGATCTTCTGGCAACTATTGGTGATACAAGATTGTTCCCCTTTCGCGGAAGTGCCTGGCCACGAGCCTGTAGGCGTCCGAGGAGTTGCATTGAATGGCGCAGTCTTATTAGTTTAGCGCTTTAATGAAGTATGAGTCTCCAATGAGACCATCTAACTCAGTGCAGAAAGCGGAGTATCAGACCACGCCAGGAACCATTATCCTTGGAACTTTGTGAGATCAAGGGGTTTGCGGAGCAGCTAACTGGTATTGGTCTTGATTATGCGCTGGAAATCAAGGATGCAAAATTCCTTCACGCTTCTTCGCGGCACTATTCATAGCGGCTTTTGATGTGCGGGGTTTTGACTCGTTGCCAGTGTCCATTGCGTTCTCGTCACTTGGGGTTACGAAGCGATTAGCGGTAATATGTACTGTATTTGTCTTCTTGTGAATCACATTAGGAGAGAGAATGGCACCTGCTCTCTTCTTCGCCGCTCCTTTTCTTGGCTTTGTGGTGACTTCCTGCCACCCTGGAGTAGAGGGATACGATGGTGCCCTTACTGATGCAAGATCATGCTTTATACTGGATACAGCACGCGCTGCCATTCAAACTCGTTGTGAAGGTCAACGGTGATGAAATGGAAGACGTTGTTGATGTCACTGCTCAAGTTGTGATGCAGCTTGGGAGGGCCCATCCGGTTGTATTCCCAGCGGTTGTGCAGCCGTCCAGCAAACTGGCTCGCAAACTAGTGCGAGCAGACGCACTAGCAGTTTTCCTCATCGATTCACAATTGACGGATTTTTGCTGTAGTGAGTTATACATTTTTATTAATTGGCTGAACCACTAACCAAAGAACACATAGATGTGTCAAGTTGCCAAAAAAGTGATTTCACTTGAAACAGCATTAGTAGCACCCCAAGCGAATACAACAACCGCTGAGTGCACGGCTGATTTCGAATTTCGAACATCGGAAGCAGTGAACATAATCAAATTTACTTCAGTAGCGGATCGACTGCGGAATGATGAGCACGGGTGTATTTTGTTGCGCTGTGCTATTGTTTCTATGTATGCTTGTGTGTAGTACACGTTGGCGCATATGAGTATGCGTATACGCTAGGTATATCTTTTCTGCTAGGTATATCTGATGATACCCGCTCTTTAAGTCGAGAGTTGTGAAAAATTTTGCCTTACCCAGATTCGCTAGAATCATTGGGATGCTTGGCATCGGCTAGCGGTCGGCAACCATACGATCGTTCAACTTTCTAAAGTCAATTACGAGTCGTTTGTTTTTGTTGCCTTCGGCATCAAATCCTTTATTGTCGACAACCCAGGCTGGGCTGTTGTACGCAGATCTTGACGGTCTGATGATACCGCCTTCCAATAGTTGCGAGATTTCGTTGTTGACGAAATCCGACACACCATTTGGGTATGGGTAGAGCTTTCAATATACCGGGTCATTATCCTTGGTACGAATTGTGGCAATAACTGATGTATTGAATGGCAACGCCTCGTTAGAGGTCGAAAATGCCTTTACTCTTTTTACTATCATCTGCCTGAACTCATCTTTTACGATTTCGGGAACTACTATGTCACCGACTTTTGTGAAATGTACATTGTCACATAAGTGGAATTTCAGTGGCTCGCTCTTGTTTTCGTAGCTTAAACAATTGTTCTTCAGATTCAATGTGACCCCTGCCTGCGTTAGCAGATCGAAACCTATGATGGCATCGAATGCGTCGAGGTTATCCAAAATGAAGAAAGATGCACTGCGTCCAAGAATTTTCATTGAACATTTCCTGTTTATTTCACTGGATCCATGTATGGAGTTCACAGTGAATGGGGTATCGACAATAGTTACGTTTTTCAACTCCTTTACGGGTCTCACGTAATTCTTTGCCGCCCCGGTATCTATCAGAATTTTTAGTTTTCTGCCAGCCAACTGTCGTTCGATGAACGGCAGTTGGGAGCGTCCCCTAAAAAATTGAACATATCGGTTCCGTCAGTCAAATCGACCTCGTCTTCGATATCAGCGGCTGCTGCTTCAGCTGCAGCCGCATATTGTTGCCGCTAATAATGGCGCTTTGTTGAGTTATATTATCAACTCGTTGGCGCCTCTGACCAGACACGCGCTCCGACGTGGTCTGTCTTTTCTGCGCTCCTACCACATTTGCAGCGCTCTGAGCTTTGCCCCAATTGGTTGGCTGCCGAAAGTGTAATACTGATGGGTCGACCTCCATAGGCTGAGGCTGACTTGTCTGATTGTCTTTGGGGTTCTCTTCAGCCTTATTTTGAGCTTGCTTCCCAACGTAGTGGGGATTTCTTTCTTGGCCTTTGTTAGGCTTTGGTTGCTGACGCTGTGCCTGCCTACTGTTCTCGCTGACAAGCTGCTTGTCTTCAATTGCTTTAGCATAAGAAGCAGCAAACATGCTTCTTTCTATACTATTCTCAGCTTCCCGGGCCAAGGCTAATGCCGATGGCAAGTCCTTGGGCTGAGCAGGCAACACAAACGCTTTCAATGATCTCTTCAGGCCCGACATGAATGCGTGCCAAGCATCGCTTCTAACCTCGTTATTGAGAATCGTGGCCGCTTGCTCGTCATTTGTCATCACAACTTTGTTGGTGACCAACGTTAGCTTCCTCTCGACCTCGTCGTAGTCCTCCATCAAGCCTAAATCTCCCTGTCTAACCATAATCGCTTTGTACCCCGTCAAAATTTGGTAAAGACTTTACAATATCAAGTCTCACATCGCACTTGATATTTACGTCTATAGTCACTTTTTCGAAAACTTCAATATTTGGAGCGCCTATATGCAGCGCGTCAATTTGCGATTTGACTGCGTTTAGCTGCTCGTCTAACTGCCGCCTTAAACGTTGCTCTTGTTCAGCCAACGCGGCATTGACTATGCCGTTCACAAATGCTTGCAATTGCTCGGCATCCATTTCTGTATTGGTATTATGTAACTGTTGAGGGCGGAAACTGGTTCTTCACTATCGTCACTATCGACTTCCCTTTTAATTTCTCTATATGCCCAACTCATGGGCATAAACGTAAGCACTTATTAACACACGATATTGTTCAGCGGTCAGCACAATTCAATTCTTTTTAGCACAAATTCATAACTTAGTTGTACAATGCACTTGCGAATTTATCTCTTAATTGATTGATTTATAAGTCAAGAAACACTAAGAGCTCACTTACATGTTTTCTTTCTTTGGGTCGCTTGGTTCTTATTTTAAGTATGTTGGGCGCCAGTTATATGATCTCGTTATCCAGACCGTCGCCAGTTCCAGGTTACTAGAGAGAGCTTCGTGATCCAGAGAAGATGATGTTTAGGATGAGGAATTGTTGTTGAGGAAAAATACTGACATGTCCCTCCCATAATTCCGTCAATGCGTCCTCAGCAAAATATGTCATAGGCACGAGGTTCTGCATTGCGACATACAATCCATTGCATGCGCGTGGGTTGCTCTATATGTTTGTGGTGCGAGCATGCGAGGGTAGTTTGATGTTTACTAGCGAGTGACGCTTGTTAACTTATATGCGCATAACGCAGTGACCCTCACCCTGCAAGCATTCAACAATGTCCTCCGAAGGGACATCATGGTGGATATTCCTCATAACCATGCGAAAAGGACGATCTTCTGGCAACTATTGGTGATACAAGATTGTTCCCCTTTCGCGGAAGTGCCTGGCCACGAGCCTGTAGGCGTCCGAGGAGTTGCATTGAATGGCGCAGTCTTATGAGTTTAGCGCTTTAATGGAGTATGAGTCTCCAATGAGACCATCTAACTCAGTGCAGAAAGCGGAGTATCAGACCACGCCAGGAACCATTATCCTTGGAACTTTGTGAGATCAAGGGGTTTGCGGAGCAGCTAACTGGTATTGGTCTTGATTATGCGCTGGAAATCAAGGATGCAAAATTCCTTCACGCTTCTTCGCGGCACTATTCATAGCGGCTTTTGATGTGCGGGGTTTTGACTCGTTGCCAGTGTCCATTGCGTTCTCGTCACTTGGGGTTACGAAGCGATTAGCGGTAATATGTACTGTATTTGTCTTCTTGTGAATCACATTAGGAGAGAGAATGGCACCTGCTCTCTTCTTCGCCGCTCCTTTTCTTGGCTTTGTGGTGACTTCCTGCCACCCTGGAGTAGAGGGATACGATGGTGCCCTTACTGATGCAAGATCATGCTTTATACTGGATACAGCACGCGCTGCCATTCAAACTCGTTGTGAAGGTCAACGGTGATGAAATGGAAGACGTTGTTGATGTCACTGCTCAAGTTGTGATGCAGCTTGGGAGGGCCCATCCGGTTGTATTCCCAGCGGTTGTGCAGCCGTCCAGCAAACTGGCTCGCAAACTAGTGCGAGCAGACGCACTAGCAGTTTTCCTCATCGATTCACAATTGACGGATTTTTGCTGTAGTGAGTTATACATTTTTATTAATTGGCTGAACCACTAACCAAAGAACACATAGATGTGTCAAGTTGCCAAAAAAGTGATTTCACTTGAAACAGCATTAGTAGCACCCCAAGCGAATACAACAACCGCTGAGTGCACGGCTGATTTCGAATTTCGAACATCGGAAGCAGTGAACATAATCAAATTTACTTCAGTAGCGGATCGACTGCGGAATGATGAGCACGGGTGTATTTTGTTGCGCTGTGCTATTGTTTCTATGTATGCTTGTGTGTAGTACACGTTGGCGCATATGAGTATGCGTATACGCTAGGTATATCTTTTCTGCTAGGTATATCTGATGATACCCGCTCTTTAAGTCGAGAGTTGTGAAAAATTTTGCCTTACCCAGATTCGCTAGAATCATTGGGATGCTTGGCATCGGCTAGCGGTCGGCAACCATACGATCGTTCAACTTTCTAAAGTCAATTACGAGTCGTTTGTTTTTGTTGCCTTCGGCATCAAATCCTTTATTGTCGACAACCCAGGCTGGGCTGTTGTACGCAGATCTTGACGGTCTGATGATACCGCCTTCCAATAGTTGCGAGATTTCGTTGTTGACGAAATCCGACACACCATTTGGGTATGGGTAGAGCTTTCAATATACCGGGTCATTATCCTTGGTACGAATTGTGGCAATAACTGATGTATTGAATGGCAACGCCTCGTTAGAGGTCGAAAATGCCTTTACTCTTTTTACTATCATCTGCCTGAACTCATCTTTTACGATTTCGGGAACTACTATGTCACCGACTTTTGTGAAATGTACATTGTCACATAAGTGGAATTTCAGTGGCTCGCTCTTGTTTTCGTAGCTTAAACAATTGTTCTTCAGATTCAATGTGACCCCTGCCTGCGTTAGCAGATCGAAACCTATGATGGCATCGAATGCGTCGAGGTTATCCAAAATGAAGAAAGATGCACTGCGTCCAAGAATTTTCATTGAACATTTCCTGTTTATTTCACTGGATCCATGTATGGAGTTCACAGTGAATGGGGTATCGACAATAGTTACGTTTTTCAACTCCTTTACGGGTCTCACGTAATTCTTTGCCGCCCCGGTATCTATCAGAATTTTTAGTTTTCTGCCAGCCAACTGTCGTTCGATGAACGGCAGTTGGGAGCGTCCCCTAAAAAATTGAACATATCGGTTCCGTCAGTCAAATCGACCTCGTCTTCGATATCAGCGGCTGCTGCTTCAGCTGCAGCCGCATATTGTTGCCCATTATTAGCGCTTTGTTGAGTTATATTATCAACTCGTTGGCGCCTCTGACCAGACACGCGCTCCGACGTGGTCTGTCTTTTCTGCGCTCCTACCACATTTGCAGCGCTCTGAGCTTTGCCCCAATTGGTTGGCTGCCGAAAGTGTAATACTGATGGGTCGACCTCCATAGGCTGAGGCTGACTTGTCTGATTGTCTTTGGGGTTCTCTTCAGCCTTATTTTGAGCTTGCTTCCCAACGTAGTGGGGATTTCTTTCTTGGCCTTTGTTAGGCTTTGGTTGCTGACGCTGTGCCTGCCTACTGTTCTCGCTGACAAGCTGCTTGTCTTCAATTGCTTTAGCATAAGAAGCAGCAAACATGCTTCTTTCTATACTATTCTCAGCTTCCCGGGCCAAGGCTAATGCCGATGGCAAGTCCTTGGGCTGAGCAGGCAACACAAACGCTTTCAATGATCTCTTCAGGCCCGACATGAATGCGTGCCAAGCATCGCTTCTAACCTCGTTATTGAGAATCGTGGCCGCTTGCTCGTCATTTGTCATCACAACTTTGTTGGTGACCAACGTTAGCTTCCTCTCGACCTCGTCGTAGTCCTCCATCAAGCCTAAATCTCCCTGTCTAACCATAATCGCTTTGTACCCCGTCAAAATTTGGTAAAGACTTTACAATATCAAGTCTCACATCGCACTTGATATTTACGTCTATAGTCACTTTTTCGAAAACTTCAATATTTGGAGCGCCTATATGCAGCGCGTCAATTTGCGATTTGACTGCGTTTAGCTGCTCGTCTAACTGCCGCCTTAAACGTTGCTCTTGTTCAGCCAACGCGGCATTGACTATGCCGTTCACAAATGCTTGCAATTGCTCGGCATCCATTTCTGTATTGGTATTATGTAACTGTTGAGGGCGGAAACTGGTTCTTCACTATCGTCACTATCGACTTCCCTTTTAATTTCTCTATATGCCCAACTCATGGGCATAAACGTAAGCACTTATTAACACACGATATTGTTCAGCGGTCAGCACAATTCAATTCTTTTTAGCACAAATTCATAACTTAGTTGTACAATGCACTTGCGAATTTATCTCTTAATTGATTGATTTATAAGTCAAGAAACACTAAGAGCTCACTTACATGTTTTCTTTCTTTGGGTCGCTTGGTTCTTATTTTAAGTATGTTGGGCGCCAGTTATATGATCTCGTTATCCAGACCGTCGCCAGTTCCAGGTTACTAGAGAGAGCTTCGTGATCCAGAGAAGATGATGTTTAGGATGAGGAATTGTTGTTGAGGAAAAATACTGACATGTCCCTCCCATAATTCCGTCAATGCGTCCTCAGCAAAATATGTCATAGGCACGAGGTTCTGCATTGCGACATACAATCCATTGCATGCGCGTGGGTTGCTCTATATGTTTGTGGTGCGAGCATGCGAGGGTAGTTTGATGTTTACTAGCGAGTGACGCTTGTTAACTTATATGCGCATAACGCAGTGACCCTCACCCTGCAAGCATTCAACAATGTCCTCCGAAGGGACATCATGGTGGATATTCCTCATAACCATGCGAAAAGGACGATCTTCTGGCAACTATTGGTGATACAAGATTGTTCCCCTTTCGCGGAAGTGCCTGGCCACGAGCCTGTAGGCGTCCGAGGAGTTGCATTGAATGGCGCAGTCTTATGAGTTTAGCGCTTTAATGGAGTATGAGTCTCCAATGAGACCATCTAACTCAGTGCAGAAAGCGGAGTATCAGACCACGCCAGGAACCATTATCCTTGGAACTTTGTGAGATCAAGGGGTTTGCGGAGCAGCTAACTGGTATTGGTCTTGATTATGCGCTGGAAATCAAGGATGCAAAATTCCTTCACGCTTCTTCGCGGCACTATTCATAGCGGCTTTTGATGTGCGGGGTTTTGACTCGTTGCCAGTGTCCATTGCGTTCTCGTCACTTGGGGTTACGAAGCGATTAGCGGTAATATGTACTGTATTTGTCTTCTTGTGAATCACATTAGGAGAGAGAATGGCACCTGCTCTCTTCTTCGCCGCTCCTTTTCTTGGCTTTGTGGTGACTTCCTGCCACCCTGGAGTAGAGGGATACGATGGTGCCCTTACTGATGCAAGATCATGCTTTATACTGGATACAGCACGCGCTGCCATTCAAACTCGTTGTGAAGGTCAACGGTGATGAAATGGAAGACGTTGTTGATGTCACTGCTCAAGTTGTGATGCAGCTTGGGAGGGCCCATCCGGTTGTATTCCCAGCGGTTGTGCAGCCGTCCAGCAAACTGGCTCGCAAACTAGTGCGAGCAGACGCACTAGCAGTTTTCCTCATCGATTCACAATTGACGGATTTTTGCTGTAGTGAGTTATACATTTTTATTAATTGGCTGAACCACTAACCAAAGAACACATAGATGTGTCAAGTTGCCAAAAAAGTGATTTCACTTGAAACAGCATTAGTAGCACCCCAAGCGAATACAACAACCGCTGAGTGCACGGCTGATTTCGAATTTCGAACATCGGAAGCAGTGAACATAATCAAATTTACTTCAGTAGCGGATCGACTGCGGAATGATGAGCATGGGTGTATTTTGTTGCGCTGTGCTATTGTTTCTATGTATGCTTGTGTGTAGTACACGTTGGCGCATATGAGTATGCGTATACGCTAGGTATATCTTTTCTGCTAGGTATATCTGATGATACCCGCTCTTTAAGTCGAGAGTTGTGAAAAATTTTGCCTTACCCAGATTCGCTAGAATCATTGGGATGCTTGGCATCGGCTAGCGGTCGGCAACCATACGATCGTTCAACTTTCTAAAGTCAATTACGAGTCGTTTGTTTTTGTTGCCTTCGGCATCAAATCCTTTATTGTCGACAACCCAGGCTGGGCTGTTGTACGCAGATCTTGACGGTCTGATGATACCGCCTTCCAATAGTTGCGAGATTTCGTTGTTGACGAAATCCGACACACCATTTGGGTATGGGTAGAGCTTTCAATATACCGGGTCATTATCCTTGGTACGAATTGTGGCAATAACTGATGTATTGAATGGCAACGCCTCGTTAGAGGTCGAAAATGCCTTTACTCTTTTTACTATCATCTGCCTGAACTCATCTTTTACGATTTCGGGAACTACTATGTCACCGACTTTTGTGAAATGTACATTGTCACATAAGTGGAATTTCAGTGGCTCGCTCTTGTTTTCGTAGCTTAAACAATTGTTCTTCAGATTCAATGTGACCCCTGCCTGCGTTAGCAGATCGAAACCTATGATGGCATCGAATGCGTCGAGGTTATCCAAAATGAAGAAAGATGCACTGCGTCCAAGAATTTTCATTGAACATTTCCTGTTTATTTCACTGGATCCATGTATGGAGTTCACAGTGAATGGGGTATCGACAATAGTTACGTTTTTCAACTCCTTTACGGGTCTCACGTAATTCTTTGCCGCCCCGGTATCTATCAGAATTTTTAGTTTTCTGCCAGCCAACTGTCGTTCGATGAACGGCAGTTGGGAGCGTCCCCTAAAAAATTGAACATATCGGTTCCGTCAGTCAAATCGACCTCGTCTTCGATATCAGCGGCTGCTGCTTCAGCTGCAGCCGCATATTGTTGCCCATTATTAGCGCTTTGTTGAGTTATATTATCAACTCGTTGGCGCCTCTGACCAGACACGCGCTCCGACGTGGTCTGTCTTTTCTGCGCTCCTACCACATTTGCAGCGCTCTGAGCTTTGCCCCAATTGGTTGGCTGCCGAAAGTGTGATACTGATGGGTCGACCTCCATAGGCTGAGGCTGACTTGTCTGATTGTCTTTGGGGTTCTCTTCAGCCTTATTTTGAGCTTGCTTCCCAACGTAGTGGGGATTTCTTTCTTGGCCTTTGTTAGGCTTTGGTTGCTGACGCTGTGCCTGCCTACTGTTCTCGCTGACAAGCTGCTTGTCTTCAATTGCTTTAGCATAAGAAGCAGCAAACATGCTTCTTTCTATACTATTCTCAGCTTCCCGGGCCAAGGCTAATGCCGATGGCAAGTCCTTGGGCTGAGCAGGCAACACAAACGCTTTCAATGATCTCTTCAGGCCCGACATGAATGCGTGCCAAGCATCGCTTCTAACCTCGTTATTGAGAATCGTGGCCGCTTGCTCGTCATTTGTCATCACAACTTTGTTGGTGACCAACGTTAGCTTCCTCTCGACCTCGTCGTAGTCCTCCATCAAGCCTAAATCTCCCTGTCTAACCATAATCGCTTTGTACCCCGTCAAAATTTGGTAAAGACTTTACAATATCAAGTCTCACATCGCACTTGATATTTACGTCTATAGTCACTTTTTCGAAAACTTCAATATTTGGAGCGCCTATATGCAGCGCGTCAATTTGCGATTTGACTGCGTTTAGCTGCTCGTCTAACTGCCGCCTTAAACGTTGCTCTTGTTCAGCCAACGCGGCATTGACTATGCCGTTCACAAATGCTTGCAATTGCTCGGCATCCATTTCTGTATTGGTATTATGTAACTGTTGAGGGCGGAAACTGGTTCTTCACTATCGTCACTATCGACTTCCCTTTTAATTTCTCTATATGCCCAACTCATGGGCATAAACGTAAGCACTTATTAACACACGATATTGTTCAGCGGTCAGCACAATTCAATTCTTTTTAGCACAAATTCATAACTTAGTTGTACAATGCACTTGCGAATTTATCTCTTAATTGATTGATTTATAAGTCAAGAAACACTAAGAGCTCACTTACATGTTTTCTTTCTTTGGGTCGCTTGGTTCTTATTTTAAGTATGTTGGGCGCCAGTTATATGATCTCGTTATCCAGACCGTCGCCAGTTCCAGGTTACTAGAGAGAGCTTCGTGATCCAGAGAAGATGATGTTTAGGATGAGGAATTGTTGTTGAGGAAAAATACTGACATGCGACCCCTCCCATAATTCCGTCAATGCGTCCTCAGCAAAATATGTCATAGGCACGAGGTTCTGCATTGCGACATACAATCCATTGCATGCGCGTGGGTTGCTCTATATGTTTGTGGTGCGAGCATGCGAGGGTAGTTTGATGTTTACTAGCGAGTGACGCTTGTTAACTTATATGCGCATAACGCAGTGACCCTCACCCTGCAAGCATTCAACAATGTCCTCCGAAGGGACATCATGGTGGATATTCCTCATAACCATGCGAAAAGGACGATCTTCTGGCAACTATTGGTGATACAAGATTGTTCCCCTTTCGCGGAAGTGCCTGGCCACGAGCCTGTAGGCGTCCGAGGAGTTGCATTGAATGGCGCAGTCTTATGAGTTTAGCGCTTTAATGGAGTATGAGTCTCCAATGAGACCATCTAACTCAGTGCAGAAAGCGGAGTATCAGACCACGCCAGGAACCATTATCCTTGGAACTTTGTGAGATCAAGGGGTTTGCGGAGCAGCTAACTGGTATTGGTCTTGATTATGCGCTGGAAATCAAGGATGCAAAATTCCTTCACGCTTCTTCGCGGCACTATTCATAGCGGCTTTTGATGTGCGGGGTTTTGACTCGTTGCCAGTGTCCATTGCGTTCTCGTCACTTGGGGTTACGAAGCGATTAGCGGTAATATGTACTGTATTTGTCTTCTTGTGAATCACATTAGGAGAGAGAATGGCACCTGCTCTCTTCTTCGCCGCTCCTTTTCTTGGCTTTGTGGTGACTTCCTGCCACCCTGGAGTAGAGGGATACGATGGTGCCCTTACTGATGCAAGATCATGCTTTATACTGGATACAGCACGCGCTGCCATTCAAACTCGTTGTGAAGGTCAACGGTGATGAAATGGAAGACGTTGTTGATGTCACTGCTCAAGTTGTGATGCAGCTTGGGAGGGCCCATCCGGTTGTATTCCCAGCGGTTGTGCAGCCGTCCAGCAAACTGGCTCGCAAACTAGTGCGAGCAGACGCACTAGCAGTTTTCCTCATCGATTCACAATTGACGGATTTTTGCTGTAGTGAGTTATACATTTTTATTAATTGGCTGAACCACTAACCAAAGAACACATAGATGTGTCAAGTTGCCAAAAAAGTGATTTCACTTGAAACAGCATTAGTAGCACCCCAAGCGAATACAACAACCGCTGAGTGCACGGCTGATTTCGAATTTCGAACATCGGAAGCAGTGAACATAATCAAATTTACTTCAGTAGCGGATCGACTGCGGAATGATGAGCATGGGTGTATTTTGTTGCGCTGTGCTATTGTTTCTATGTATGCTTGTGTGTAGTACACGTTGGCGCATATGAGTATGCGTATACGCTAGGTATATCTTTTCTGCTAGGTATATCTGATGATACCCGCTCTTTAAGTCGAGAGTTGTGAAAAATTTTGCCTTACCCAGATTCGCTAGAATCATTGGGATGCTTGGCATCGGCTAGCGGTCGGCAACCATACGATCGTTCAACTTTCTAAAGTCAATTACGAGTCGTTTGTTTTTGTTGCCTTCGGCATCAAATCCTTTATTGTCGACAACCCAGGCTGGGCTGTTGTACGCAGATCTTGACGGTCTGATGATACCGCCTTCCAATAGTTGCGAGATTTCGTTGTTGACGAAATCCGACACACCATTTGGGTATGGGTAGAGCTTTCAATATACCGGGTCATTATCCTTGGTACGAATTGTGGCAATAACTGATGTATTGAATGGCAACGCCTCGTTAGAGGTCGAAAATGCCTTTACTCTTTTTACTATCATCTGCCTGAACTCATCTTTTACGATTTCGGGAACTACTATGTCACCGACTTTTGTGAAATGTACATTGTCACATAAGTGGAATTTCAGTGGCTCGCTCTTGTTTTCGTAGCTTAAACAATTGTTCTTCAGATTCAATGTGACCCCTGCCTGCGTTAGCAGATCGAAACCTATGATGGCATCGAATGCGTCGAGGTTATCCAAAATGAAGAAAGATGCACTGCGTCCAAGAATTTTCATTGAACATTTCCTGTTTATTTCACTGGATCCATGTATGGAGTTCACAGTGAATGGGGTATCGACAATAGTTACGTTTTTCAACTCCTTTACGGGTCTCACGTAATTCTTTGCCGCCCCGGTATCTATCAGAATTTTTAGTTTTCTGCCAGCCAACTGTCGTTCGATGAACGGCAGTTGGGAGCGTCCCCTAAAAAATTGAACATATCGGTTCCGTCAGTCAAATCGACCTCGTCTTCGATATCAGCGGCTGCTGCTTCAGCTGCAGCCGCATATTGTTGCCCATTATTAGCGCTTTGTTGAGTTATATTATCAACTCGTTGGCGCCTCTGACCAGACACGCGCTCCGACGTGGTCTGTCTTTTCTGCGCTCCTACCACATTTGCAGCGCTCTGAGCTTTGCCCCAATTGGTTGGCTGCCGAAAGTGTAATACTGATGGGTCGACCTCCATAGGCTGAGGCTGACTTGTCTGATTGTCTTTGGGGTTCTCTTCAGCCTTATTTTGAGCTTGCTTCCCAACGTAGTGGGGATTTCTTTCTTGGCCTTTGTTAGGCTTTGGTTGCTGACGCTGTGCCTGCCTACTGTTCTCGCTGACAAGCTGCTTGTCTTCAATTGCTTTAGCATAAGAAGCAGCAAACATGCTTCTTTCTATACTATTCTCAGCTTCCCGGGCCAAGGCTAATGCCGATGGCAAGTCCTTGGGCTGAGCAGGCAACACAAACGCTTTCAATGATCTCTTCAGGCCCGACATGAATGCGTGCCAAGCATCGCTTCTAACCTCGTTATTGAGAATCGTGGCCGCTTGCTCGTCATTTGTCATCACAACTTTGTTGGTGACCAACGTTAGCTTCCTCTCGACCTCGTCGTAGTCCTCCATCAAGCCTAAATCTCCCTGTCTAACCATAATCGCTTTGTACCCCGTCAAAATTTGGTAAAGACTTTACAATATCAAGTCTCACATCGCACTTGATATTTACGTCTATAGTCACTTTTTCGAAAACTTCAATATTTGGAGCGCCTATATGCAGCGCGTCAATTTGCGATTTGACTGCGTTTAGCTGCTCGTCTAACTGCCGCCTTAAACGTTGCTCTTGTTCAGCCAACGCGGCATTGACTATGCCGTTCACAAATGCTTGCAATTGCTCGGCATCCATTTCTGTATTGGTATTATGTAACTGTTGAGGGCGGAAACTGGTTCTTCACTATCGTCACTATCGACTTCCCTTTTAATTTCTCTATATGCCCAACTCATGGGCATAAACGTAAGCACTTATTAACACACGATATTGTTCAGCGGTCAGCACAATTCAATTCTTTTTAGCACAAATTCATAACTTAGTTGTACAATGCACTTGCGAATTTATCTCTTAATTGATTGATTTATAAGTCAAGAAACACTAAGAGCTCACTTACATGTTTTCTTTCTTTGGGTCGCTTGGTTCTTATTTTAAGTATGTTGGGCGCCAGTTATATGATCTCGTTATCCAGACCGTCGCCAGTTCCAGGTTACTAGAGAGAGCTTCGTGATCCAGAGAAGATGATGTTTAGGATGAGGAATTGTTGTTGAGGAAAAATACTGACATGCGACCCCTCCCATAATTCCGTCAATGCGTCCTCAGCAAAATATGTCATAGGCACGAGGTTCTGCATTGCGACATACAATCCATTGCATGCGCGTGGGTTGCTCTATATGTTTGTGGTGCGAGCATGCGAGGGTAGTTTGATGTTTACTAGCGAGTGACGCTTGTTAACTTATATGCGCATAACGCAGTGACCCTCACCCTGCAAGCATTCAACAATGTCCTCCGAAGGGACATCATGGTGGATATTCCTCATAACCATGCGAAAAGGACGATCTTCTGGCAACTATTGGTGATACAAGATTGTTCCCCTTTCGCGGAAGTGCCTGGCCACGAGCCTGTAGGCGTCCGAGGAGTTGCATTGAATGGCGCAGTCTTATGAGTTTAGCGCTTTAATGGAGTATGAGTCTCCAATGAGACCATCTAACTCAGTGCAGAAAGCGGAGTATCAGACCACGCCAGGAACCATTATCCTTGGAACTTTGTGAGATCAAGGGGTTTGCGGAGCAGCTAACTGGTATTGGTCTTGATTATGCGCTGGAAATCAAGGATGCAAAATTCCTTCACGCTTCTTCGCGGCACTATTCATAGCGGCTTTTGATGTGCGGGGTTTTGACTCGTTGCCAGTGTCCATTGCGTTCTCGTCACTTGGGGTTACGAAGCGATTAGCGGTAATATGTACTGTATTTGTCTTCTTGTGAATCACATTAGGAGAGAGAATGGCACCTGCTCTCTTCTTCGCCGCTCCTTTTCTTGGCTTTGTGGTGACTTCCTGCCACCCTGGAGTAGAGGGATACGATGGTGCCCTTACTGATGCAAGATCATGCTTTATACTGGATACAGCACGCGCTGCCATTCAAACTCGTTGTGAAGGTCAACGGTGATGAAATGGAAGACGTTGTTGATGTCACTGCTCAAGTTGTGATGCAGCTTGGGAGGGCCCATCCGGTTGTATTCCCAGCGGTTGTGCAGCCGTCCAGCAAACTGGCTCGCAAACTAGTGCGAGCAGACGCACTAGCAGTTTTCCTCATCGATTCACAATTGACGGATTTTTGCTGTAGTGAGTTATACATTTTTATTAATTGGCTGAACCACTAACCAAAGAACACATAGATGTGTCAAGTTGCCAAAAAAGTGATTTCACTTGAAACAGCATTAGTAGCACCCCAAGCGAATACAACAACCGCTGAGTGCACGGCTGATTTCGAATTTCGAACATCGGAAGCAGTGAACATAATCAAATTTACTTCAGTAGCGGATCGACTGCGGAATGATGAGCATGGGTGTATTTTGTTGCGCTGTGCTATTGTTTCTATGTATGCTTGTGTGTAGTACACGTTGGCGCATATGAGTATGCGTATACGTATGAAGTTTTGGAACTGCGCGACAAGCGGCTAGCGCATGCCGTTTTTGTTCTTCAAAGACGAAAGTCTTGAGAACGAAGATGACTTTTGTTGCTCGAGTCATACAAGCTTGCCACTTTTTTTTTCATTGGATCTTCTATTTATGAGTCTAAAAATAAGGTTTCAAATCTTAAAATAATACATTATCTAACAGTTTAATTTTAACTAAATAGAGACTACATGGTCCTAATAATTAGCGCCGAATTGAAAAGTCGTTGCGGCGAAGACGTGAACTGCTGGAAACTCGCGTGAGGGCCTCGCGAGATGATTTGGATGTACTGATAGCCTGTTGTAGTACTTTGTTATGATTTGTGCTATCTCTTCTCTGACGAGTGGTATGTGAAGGTCCCTGTGAATGTTTTCATTCCGAACGTACCATGGTGCCTCAGTAATGGTTCTGAGAGTTTTTGATTGAGTTGTTTGCATTATATCTACACTGCTGTTACTGGCATTCCCCCACAACTGAGAGCCGTACATCCAGATTGGTTTCAAAATGGTGTATAGAAGTACCTTTTAGTCCAAGCTAAGGGGTGAGCGGCTATTGATAAGCCAGTGGAGGCTGTTGACTTTGAGCTTTAAATGTGTTCTTTTGGCTTCAATGTGGCTCCGCCAAGTAAGTCGTCTATCGAGGTGTACGGCAAAATATGTTACTTCATTTGCTATCGGAACCGCTGTGTTGTTTAGAGTAAGTTGAGGGCAGTCTTGCCTGGTAAGTGTGAACGTTACGTGTTTGCATTTTTGTTCGTTAACTTTGATTCGCCAGTCGGATAGCCATTCCTCCACTGCCACCAGGCGTATAGCAAGTGGCTCCGTTGCTTGCTTCAGCAAAAGTGGATGAGGTTAGTTGGCTGCTCGTTGGGATGTCCGCAGTGTAGATAAGGTAAAGTGTTGGTCCAAGCACGCTGCATTGAGGTTCTCCGGCTCTGATGATGTAGCCATCGGACATGGCAGCCTTACATCTTACTGAGAATTTCCTGTTGTAAAGGTATGACTTCAGAAGTTTGTGAGTGTTCGTTGGGAGCATTTCTGTAATTTTGTGCATTAAACCTTCTAATCATACTCTGTCGAAAGCTTGTGATATGTCCAGAAATATCGCAGTGCAGTACTCCCTTTGTTCGAATGCATTTCGGATTTCTGATGATATGTGGTTGACTTGCTCAATGGTTCCATGTTTTTCTCGAAACCCGAATTAAGGAGTCGAGATTTTGTTGTGTGTTCTGAGATATGGGGTAATATGTGCCAAGAAGCATTTTTCGAAGAGTGTTGATAGACACATTAGTAAACTAATTAGTCTATATGATGAAGCAATTGTGCGGTCTTTGGCAGGTTTTGGTATCATTATCGCATCCCATCTCTCTGGGAAGTGTCCGTGTCTCGTTATTGCATTGAAGAGTTGGCAAATAGCTCGAACAGTACAGAAAGGAAGTTCAATAATAATATTGGTGATATTAGGTCGCATCGTGGATATTTTTTTGGGGTTGAGTTGTTCGTTTATGATTTTAAGTAACTCATGTGGACTAAATACCATTGGTTCATACGTTGATGTGTCGATATCTGATGTTGCTGGCAGTGAGATCCCGTTTGATGATGTATTGGGCTGAAATACATTTTGAAGATGTTCTGCAAGTCGGTCGGCTCTGTCTCCGTCGTTGCACGCCCAGTTGCCTGAGGATGTCCTTATTGGCATTGCAGATTCGATTGGTGCGCAGAGTGATGAGTGTGCTCTCCAAAGTGGTAACTTGGAGCTCATTGGGAATAACTGCTCTATGTAATGTTTTTGGGACGTTTCTTCTTCATGACGAGTAGTATGTTTACCTGATTACTAGTTGACACTAATGGGGTAATTAGGATGATAATTTATGGGTTTAGCTGTAAAAAAAAATGTCTAATGGTAATTAAGAGTTTTGATGAGGGTCAAAAAAGTAGTGTGGGTGTTTAGGGATCGGGGTGATCAAACGGGTTATTAAACAAATAAACAAAAAAATTAGACTATTGGGGGGTGAGTGTGGTTACCTTGTGGCGACCTTCGACAGCTGCAACAGCCGGAATCGATTGGATGTGTTGACAGATCTGGGTTGCGCGAGCGCAGCTGGCAACAGGGTTGGTGACTTTCGCCACCAGCATGCATTCGAACGCAACAGGCAGGGTGCGGGCCTTTGACACGTGCAGTCGTTCGAACGCAACAGGCATCACACCGAAAAACGGGGGGGCGGGCCTTTGCCACGTGCAGTCGTTCGAACGCAACATGCAGCTCATCGAAAAACTGGGGACGGTGACCTCGAATAAGTTGACACCACCTGCGATCGTGTGAACAATTTTCGTTTACATATACCAATCTCAATCCCCAGTAAAATAACGGTTTTTCTTGAATTTGCCTTGTGATCGATAGCGACAATCAGCACACTAAAAGAGGAGAGTACGATAAACATATTGTAATGTTGGTGTCATGTATTACAACAGGGACGCAAGGAAAATTAAGTGAGCGAGAGGGAAGATAAATCCACGATCGTCGGAATGTGTTTAAGCGCCCAACATTGAAAGGTCACATGACTCGAAAAATAATAAATAAACAAAATGTCATGTATGTTAAATTGTGATGCTGGTCCACTTGACCATAAAAGAGTGAAAACAAATTCTGAAAAGATCAGATGTATGCTGATAGTTTTTTAGAAATCACTTCTAATTCGTCATTCGAAGCAAACCGTCCTAGTTTCTCAAAATTTGAGAATTTTTTAAACAAATTTGAAAATATTTTGTGTACAAATTTTGTGTAAAACAAACAACGACATCAACAACATCAACAACAACAACAACAACATCAACAACAAAACCAACAACAACATCATCAGCAAGATTATCAACAACATCATCAACAACAACACCAACAACACCCACATCAGCAACGTCATCAACAACAACACCAACATCATGAATTCAATCAACATTACCGACTTCAACAACACCAACAACTTCAACAACATCAATGGAGTGTTTTGTCACCCATGCCAGCAGTATTTACCCGCAAATATGCAATGGCACCACCATGTTCGCACCGAGTTGCATAACTATAATGCAATCCGACCGGTGGATGGACAGGTGAAGCAAATTATTGATGGATACAAGGGACGTATCCTTCAATATATGTTTATTAATGACGGAGCTGCTGTAAGGATTCCGGATGAATTCCATAATGAAGCTGGAGTAGCACTGATTCCTCATTTAGAAAGGGTAATGAGCTCACATACAACATCAAAAGTTAATTTCGAGTTGTTTGCTGAGTACATGCTGCTGAAAGAACATGATTCTCAAATAGAGGTGAAATCGTTCCAGAGCAAAATGTCACTGGTTTCGATGTATTCCAATTTCATGGAACTCTATGAAATGCACGCAGATGCAATGAAAACTTAGATAAGTGAGTTCCAGGAAAAGGATAGTGGATGGACGATGACTCGTATCATCAGAGTGGAGTTAAACATGCTTCAATGTGATCCCATTAGAGGATCACAACATTTTAAAATTCCGTTGAAGCTTCAACACAAACAAGCTCTCATCAACGTACAGAACAATGATGTGTTCTGCTTCAAGTGGGCAATAATATCAGCCCTTAAGCCAATTAGAAATGCACAGCGATGCTCTAGCTATAATATCAACATAGCTTCGCAAATCATTCAAGTGGACAACAACCACAAGGTGGACTTCAGAGGACTATCGTTTCCAATGGAACTTAGCAAAATGAATGAGTTCACAAGACGGAACCCACACATCAGTATAAATGTGTTTGGATATGATGAGGAAGCAAACAAAGTATTTGGACCACTTTATTGTGCTGGATTTGAAGGGAAATCACACATCAACCTATTGCTATTGGATGGACCAAATGGAAATGTACACGGACACTATGTGTGGATAAAAAATATATCTGCGTAAGTACAAGTAATAAAATAAAAATAATATTTAAATAACATAGATCGATTCTTTATAATTTCAGTCTGCTCTCATCACAATTGGGTAGGGAGCATCCAAAGCGTTGGTTCTGCAACCAATGCTTGCGGTATTCGTCGAGTGAAGAGAGGGCCAGTCGACATGCAGAAATATGCAGTCAAACTGTCACGGAGCCACCAGACAGAGGTGTTCTTCAAAAATCACCACCGGCAGCTGAAGATTCCATTCACCGTGTATGCAGATTTTGAATGCATACTGGATCCTTCTAATATAGATGTAAGTGATAATTCATAAATTATTAATAAGCATGTGCCTGTAGCATTTGCATACTATATAAAGTGTGCATTTGATACAGCACTAGATAAGTTTGATTTAAGAACGGGCGGGGATGTAAGCCGCTTTTTCATTAAAAGTCTAACATCCGATTTGTCCGAATTATATCAGAGCCACATGAAGAATGTGGTACCTATCCAAATGAGTGCACAGGATTCATATAATTTCAATGAGGCCATTAATTGCCATATTTGCAAGGGTAGTTTGGGTAATGACAGAGTGAGAGATCACTGTCATTTTACTGGCACATACCGAGGTGCAGCACATAATTCGTGCAACCTCAACCATAGGAAGGGAAATTTTATCCCCGTGTTCTTTCACAATTTGTCAAAATATGATGCACATTTGTTTGTGAGAGAGCTCGGGGAGATTAAGATTAAGGGGGATATTAAAGTAATTCCATTAAACAAGGAATTATATATTAGTATTTCAAAATTTGTGCCAGTAGAAGACGATACCCTGGAAATTAGATTTTTTGACTCTTTAAGATTTATGCCCTCTAGTCTAAGCACACTTGCAGGAAATTTAAGTGAGAACAATTGTAATGTTCTCAAAACACAATACCCAAGTAAATCCGATTTTTCCCTTCTTCGGAAAGGAGTATTCCCTTATGAATATTTAGATTCAGCTCAAAAGTTGGTAGAAACTTGTCTCCAATCAAGGAGTAAGTTCTACAGCAATTTGACAGAGTCAGAATGTTCTGAGGTAGATTACAACCATGCATGCTCAGTGTGGAATAACTTCAAGTGTCAAACTCTTAAAGACTACTTGGAGTTATATTTGAAATCTGATGTTTTATTGTTAACAGACGTTTTCGAAAACTTTAGGGAAATTTGTTTAAGCATTCATCAACTCGATCCTGCTTACTATTACACAACTCCTGGGTTGTCATGCGATGCGATGTTGAAAACAACAGAGATCCGCCTTGAGTTACTCACAGATATTGATATGATAAGACATATTCAGTGTGGAATTCGAGGTGGATTAGTTCAATGTAGTCATAGACACACCAAAGCAAACCACAAATACCTTAATGATTTTGATTCCACAAGAGAATCGGAATATTTAATGTATGTGGATGCAAATAACCTTTATGGTTGGGCCATGTCTGAACCTCTGCCTTACGGTGAATTCAAATGGTTAGAGCGGGCAGAAGTGCAATCATTTGAGATTGATAATATATCTGATAACAGTGAGTATGGATATATTCTTGAGGTTGACTTGGAATATCCATACTCACTCCACGATATGCACAATGATTTTCCCTTCTGCCCGTCCAATAGATTACCATCAAAATCATCAAAAATTTCCCAGCGAATAGCTGATCTCCGCGATAAGGAGAAGTATGTAATACACTACAAAACTCTACAGCAGTGTATTAAGCATAGGTTAAGGATAAAAAAGATTCACACCGTCTTAGAGTTTAAGCAGAAGGCCTGTCTTAAAAAGTATATTGACATTAACATTGAGCATAGGACTAGGGCAACAAATAATTTTGAAAAAGATTTTTTCAAATTGTTAAATAATGCTGTCTATGGTAAAACCATGGAAAACAGCGAAAAGAGGGTAGACATTCGGATTGTTACAGAATGGAATTCTCCAGACATAGGTCCACAAGGTGGGTGCCCTAGATTGTGTGCCAGAGACTTGATATCCAGGTCAAATTTTCATAGTGCAACAAAGTTTAATGAAACTATGTTTGCAATTCAGATGAAAAGATTACACAACATTTGTGATAAGCCAATATATTTAGGCTTTGCAGTGTTGGAATTATCTAAATTCAAAATGTATGATTTTCATTATGATTATATGAAACCTAAATTTAACAAAGCACTTAAATTAAATTATATGGACACCGATTCGTTTATATACTCTATAAAAACGAACGACTTCTTTGAAGAAATTCGTGATGATGTCGAATTGAAATTTGATACATCTGAGTATTCAAATGAATTGGCTACGGTATACAATTTTAAACAGTGTAACGAGAAGCGTTTAGGTTTCTTTAAAGATGAGATGCATGGTAAACCAATGAGTGAGTTTGTTGGGTTACGTTCAAAAATGTATGCATATAGGTGTGAAAATTCTAGTACTGCTAGGGAAATATGCGTAAAAAAGAATAAAGGGGTAAAGCGCAGTTGTCTGGAGAAGGTCACATTTGAGGGATATACAAATTGTTTATACACAGGACAGCAAGAACGTGATAGAATGTACATGTTTAGGTCTAGAGGACATGAAATTAGTACATTAAAAATAACAAAAACTATTTAAGACCACAAAGATGACAAAAGAGTAATTTGTGAAGATGGGGATTCAAACATAGCAATATGGCATTACTCTTCAATTACCAATGAAATTGAGGGTTGTATATCTACTCTAGAAGCACAGTCCAGTGTTTGGCGCAGCCAAATATGTGCGTTGGAGGAGAAATCATAAAACATTTAAAGTACAGTGAGGAAGGTAAATGCTTTAAAAAGAAAAGTAGAAATAAAGGAAAGTGCGGTAGACATTCAAGAGGCTCAAATGATAATGCATTTTATGTTATTAGATGGAATTAAAAAAATAAAACGATAATTTAAACTTTATTATGTGATAGTTTATTTAAAAACAAAATGTATACTTATAAGATATTTAGATAATAGTAATTTAATTTTAATAAACTTAAAAAATATTGTTCAAAATACGATAAATAAATGATATAGATTGAAAAAGAAAAGAAAAAATGTTTTACTTAAAGATTACAAAATTTCAGTTTTATGAATCCAGCTGTCTTTGGTTTTGGAGAAACCCAGCCAGCGGACCAGAGCTCTATTTCAGCACTCTTTCAACCAGGGTATTGGGAAAAGTTGTTTTTTTCAGTTCTTCTTTATAGAAACAACCTTTGATTGGATTCCCATTCCAGTCTTGCAGTAAGTATGTTGTTGGGTAAGTATTTTGTACTTTAGTTATTCTGAATATTTCAGTTGTCCAATTCGGGGTATATCCCTTTTCAAATACATGTATGTCGCAGTGTGATTCCTAGTAAATGTAGCATTCTGGTAATTTGGGAATTCGAGGAATTCCCTGCTTCTGTTTTACTTGCCGATATTGAGCGAAAGCACGGCAGCAGAGGCAGAGACGCTCTGCTGCTGAGTGAGGTTCGATGGTAAGATACCAAGAGTCTTGAGTAAGACAGAGATGGCTGCATACGCTCGACTTGAGTGAGTTTATGACGAGAGCGCGTATGCTGAAATAGTCAGTTGAGCTTGGGTAATCGAATCGATCGGAACTCGCTGTGCAGCTGCGTCAATCATCATGGATAACATACCCTTGCCGCCGACCGACATACCATTGCCCACATGTATATATTTGCTGATGCGTACATTGTCCCCCATCTTTAGTTTACTACCAGCAAACATTTTAATATTATTGTATGCAGTTTTCAAGATGAGTTTTTCATTCTCACTGTTTACATTGATGGGTGCAATTTTTATGGTCCTGTGTACTCTATTGTTGTATATGTCAATTAGTTCTTTATACACATCAATCCATTTGTATGTTCCATTGAAACTGAATTCTCGCCACATGAGTTCTTTTAATGACCTGTTGAATTTCTCAACAATTGAGGCCTTTAGACTACTATATGTTGAATAGTGATTGATTTCATATTGTTTGATCAGAGCTGTAAATTGAGTGTTAAAGAACTCTCTACCATCGTCTGATTGTAGATTCTTGGGTACTCCTCGTCCTGATTTAAATATTTTCTCCATTGCCTGAGCAACGTCTTTTGCATGTTTCGACTTTATTGCTTCACCCCAGGCAAATTTTGAGAATGTGTCTATTACTGTTAGCAAGTATCGATAACCATTATTTGATTTTCCGTACTTTCCCATTTCAACCAAGTCGACTTGCCATAAATCATTTATTCCCTTTGTGTTGACTCTACGCCGTAGAAAATGTTTCCGCCAGGGAGCATGTAATTCGTTTACAATACCTTGTCTGCTCATATTTAGATGGTTTGTAATCAGAATAAGAGAAATTTACTTGAGCCGATAACCATATTTAATTTTTTCATAAATGCTTGACGTAAGTTCCTCAAGTCTCAATATTCTTTCATCAAGCTCTGCAGTTTTTAAATTTATTGATCGATGAACAGCATCTTGATGTTGTGAAATCGTTGACATTAGGGAATCATTCATCTCGTTTATAACCTTATCCACATATTCTTTGATGACAATGTCAGTGTTCTCTTTTGGTACGACACCATTTTTTATACGTTTTCGTTGAATATTAAAGTTCCCATCTGCATCGATGTAGAGTCCCGATAAAGTTTTCTCATCTCGTATTAAATGATTAGGGTTCTGCTTCTCATGTATGTAGTATCCAAACTTATCAACAGACATGATGATTATAAACTCTCTTGAATATTGACATGTCATATATATAGTGTAAATAACTTAGCGTATAATCTGAGCCTCTCTCAATTCTTCAATTATTGATGTAATTTCATTAGTGTGATTAGTATTTCCAGCAAATTGAGAGGCTATTAAGAGCTGCAGTCGTTCAACCAACTCATTTGGATCATCCCAGTATACATAATTGGGTTTATTCATATTAAGGGTCATAAATCCAGACCCAGATATACTTGCTTTAGAGCGTTTGGGTATAGACTCGGCAGCAGGTGTTTTCGCTAAAAGTGGTTTTATAATTTTCGTATATTTATGTGCTCTTGTTCCTTTCAACTGACCACTTGGATGAAAGTTTCTTCGACATACATTAGTTTTCATAAAATTTTCTCTGTATATTTTCAAGTCATTTTGACTGTAATTTTGTGGTTGACGATGGAATATTAAAGAATATAAGCCATTTGTCAGTTCCCAGTTTTTACCATCTCCAAATTCAATTTTATTACCAGATACATTTATGTAGATACTTCCCATCATTAATTGACTAGTTGCATTTTTGTATGGTCCAAATGTCACATCCAAAAGATGATTTGAGCTCTCATCATGATGCACAGCTGGATGTGTTAATGAGGATGATGTATGAGGGTACACTTGACTCAATATCGCTCTTGATGTATGGGGCTCATCTTGATTCAGGAGTACAAATGATGTATCCTCTATTGCTGACTGAGAATAGAATTGATTATCATCATCATCATCATCATCATCATCATCATCATCATCATCATCATCATCATCATCATCATCATCATCATCATCATCATCATCATCATCATCATCATCATCATCATCATCATCATCATCATCATCATCATCATCATCATCATCATCATCATCATCATCATCATCATCATCATCATCATTATCATTACTGTCATCATCATATTTAGTTTTTAGTTTTTTCTTTTTGATCTTCATTTTTTTCACATGTAGTGTGTTATCTCCACTAATTTTTATACCCGCTACCCATAGGGTAGAAGGGTATTATGACTTAGTGCCAACAGAAAATGTATGTAACAGGCAGAAGGAGGCATCTCCGACCCCATAAAGTATATATATTCTTGATCAGCGTCAACAGCCGAGACGATATAGCCATGTCCGTCTGTCCGTCTGTCCGTCTGTCTGTCTGTGTGAACACCTGGATCTCAGAGACTATAAGACATGGAGACACCAAATTTGGCAAAAATGTTCCTTCATACCCTACGCAGATCAAGCTTATTTCAAAAGTTGGATGCCACGCCCCCTTCGCCCACAATAAGCATTAATCTAGAAAAAGTCAAGTTTTTTTTTATGTAAATTGCGTATAACTCCAAAAGTTCTTTGTGTAATGATGTGTAATCTGGTAACCCATCTGCGCTTGACACTCTTAATATACCCTGTAATTTTGGTAAAAATCGGATAAGTAGAACAAAAGTTATTTGTTAAAGTATTTATTAAAATTGTTGTGCCCAATGCATATGGACGTTTTAAGTGTGTGAGGGACCTAGAGATATCAAATTTGGTGACAGTATTCGAGTAGGTCTTACGCAGATCAAGTTTGGTTTACAGTTTTGCCACGCCCCTTTCCGCCCCCAAAAACTGTAAAAGCCGTAATAATGAACCTAGAGCATTGAATTTTGGTATGCATAATAACAATGATAGTCTGAATGACTCCTGTGAATTTGGTTGAGATCGAATGAAAAACAAGGAAGTTATTAATGAATCAATTTTATATGCAAAATTCACTTGCAGCTGCTCGCGCTTTGTTTGTTTTGTTTACAGTGTGACCATGTCGGTATTTAATGGATTTAAAAAAAAAAATGTATATACAAAAACAACAAATTTCAGTATATTCCGTGGTATATTTTTTGTTAAAATATTATTTAAGCTTTTTGTATTCTCTCAAAATGGGTAGCGGGTATCATACGGTCGAGCACTCTCGACTGTAGCTTTCTTACTTGTTATTAAATGATATACCATACCCTTTTTTGTATGGTTGTAAATACAATCCCTCACCCAACGAAACAGTTTCCATTTTTATACCCGCTACCCATAGGGTAGAAGGGTATTACGACTTAGTGCCAACAGGAAATGTATGTAACAGGCAGAAGGAGGCATCTCCGACCCCATAAAGTATATATATTCTTGATCAGTGTCAACAGCCGAGACGATATAGCCATGTCCGTCTGTCCGTCTGTCTGTCCGTATGAACACCTGGATCTCAGAGACTATAAGACATAGAGACACCAAATTTGGCACAAAGGTTCCTTCATACCCTAGGCAGATCAAGTTTATTTCAAAAGTTGGATGCCACGCCCCCTTCGCCCACAATAAGCATTAATCTAGAAAAAATCAAGTGTTTTTTTATGTAAATTGCGTATAACTCCAAAAGTTCTTTGTGTAATGATGTGTAATTTGGTAACCCATCTGCGCTTGACACTTTTAACATACCCTGTAATTGGTAAAAATCGGATAAGCAGAACAAAAGTTATTCGTTAAATTATTTATCAAAATTGTTGTGCCCAATGCATATGGACGTTTTAAGTGTGAATGACCTAGAGATATCAAATTTGGTGACAGTATTCGTGTAGGTCTTACGCAGATCAAGTTTGGTTTAGATTTTTGCCACGCCACTTTCCGCCTCCAAAATCTGTAAAAGCCGTAATAATAAACCTTTGAATTTTGGTAGGCATAATAATAAATATATATTCTCAATGATTCCTGTGAATTTGGTTGAGATCGACTTGAAAACAAGGAAGTTATAAAAGAATCAATTTTATATGAAAAATTCACTTGCAGATGCTCGCGCTTTGTTTGGTTAGTTGACGGTGTGACCATAACGGTGTTATGGATTTTTACCCGATATTTTCAAATATATACAAAAAACTAGTTTTAGTATATTTGGTATATATTTTGTTAAAATATAATTTAAGTTTTTTGTTTTCTCTCGAAATGGGTTGCGGGTATCATACGGTCGAGCACTCTCGACTGTAGCTTTCTTACTGGTTTTATTATGTCTCTTGTTCTCCTTTAGTTGCTGCTTAGCTATCTTTGCATTGTTAATAGACTTTACTATTGCTACGCTAGCTGACGCTAAACTGCCCACAGCGCTAAGTGCTGTTAAAATTGGTACAAGTGGCAAGAAGCCCGTGGAATTACAACATTTTTTTCTACAACCCACTGAGTTAGATACTGCTTTGCGTGCAACTTTTATTGCATGAAATATGTCAAGCGGTTTATTTTTTTTCAATTCCTTGGTCGCCTTTTTGATTATTGAAGCAAGATACGTTTTTACTCCTTTCTTTGTCTTTTTCTGTACCCATACCAAATTTTTTCTTTACCTTCATCATGTCCGTTACAAAGTACGCTGCTGCTCTCTCACCAAAACTGCTATTCGATGCTTTTACACGATCCCATCAATTAAAACCGAGTCAGCTTTATGACGCTCACTCAAGTCCTTACTTTTGAATATGCTATGTCGTGTTCCCTACAAGCTTCATCCAAAGCATTGATTCCACGATCACCGCGTGCTAAACGTTTCTCTAGCTTTGTACCTGGTCCACAGTAATTGTACCCAGGTAAATGCACTTCCACGGGTAGATCGTTTATTATATTGTTTACAAGACCACCACCCTGTTTGACATTTGATTTACGAGTGTTTATATTATAAAAATGTTTCATCATTTTATAACGACCTCAATCCACAAAAGTTCCTCATTGAATGAAGTACTTCTCTCATTAACATGCGTTTATTACCACATAAGAAAAGCATCTTAGTGAGAAACATTGAGGGCGGTGGGCATGGGGAGGAGAATCAACAGCCTCGCCACAGTACCTTGCTACCCAACACAATTAGAGCTTTAATTGTTGGTCCATCAAATTGTGGAAAAACCAATGTGATGCTTAGCCTCATAGAGAGTCCAAATGGAGTAAAATTTGAAAATATTTATGTATTTTCAAAGAGTTTATATCAACCGAAATATGAGTATTTGGAAAAACTTATCAAACCAATACAAGGAATGGGATACTACACATTTTCTGCAAATGACACAGTTTTAACCCCACAAGAAGCTAAAAATAATTCTATTATGATATTTGATGATGTGGCATGTGAAAAACAGGATAATATCCGAAACTATTTTTGTAGGGGTCGTCATAAGAATATTGATTCTTTTTATCTTTGCCAAACGTATACACATACACCGAAACATTTAATACGTGATAATGCAAATTTTATTATAATGTTTAAACAAGACGATTTAAACATGCGACACATATATCGAGATCATGTAAATAGCGATATGGACTATGAAACATTTATGGAAATATCACGAAATTGTTGGGTGGATAAATTTGGATTTCTAGTAATCTCTAAGGATGACGATATGAAAACTGGCCGATATAGAAAAGGATTTGGATCAATTCATTATACTTTAATTAAAATGGATATAAGTATAATGAGGTGACGGTGAAAAGACAGTCTACAGTCAGGCTTCAAAATGACTACATCTTTAACATTTACATTGAACGGGAACACATCAGTTATAACCGAAAACTTTTTCCCACAAATTCAACTAACACGCAATTATGAGTGTGCTCTCATTGACTTTTATACATACAATTCTATACCAAACGTTGATAAAGGAAACAATTTATTTCACATTTCGTATGAACTCGATGACATCACAAAATATATTTTTAATGAGCTAAAAGAGTATGGTCTTCATGATACCCTAAAAATTCAAAGTAATAACAACACACTCCAAATGCAAGTTTGCACTAGATATGAAGCGGTATTTTTTGATCGTGAACGAACTATTGAACAGCTATTTGGATTTAATAAACGTATTTTAAGAGCACACAAGTCTGAAATTTACATCTCAGATAATCCAGTAATCAGAGTAATTTTAAAAATAAATACAATTAGGTTGGAATGTAACATTATAAGTGGCTCATATGTGGGTAATAGATCAAATTATGTGCTTCATGAATTTGGAATTAATGTCCCACCAGGATATAAAATGAACATTACACCACGAAATCTGATTTATTTACCTGTCAACAGCAGAGAAATAAGCACACTCGAAGTACGGATAACTGATCAGAAGGGAGATTTAGTCAACTTGCGTGGTGAAACTGTATCAATTCGTATACACTTGCGGCCTACAGAATGATTATTTATAATAAAAAGACAGCACATCACTCCATACCCCCCATTAGTAAATGTAAAGCTGACGTGAAAGCATCACAATCATCATCATCATCATCATCAATATTTAAAAAATCATCAAATCAACGATCTGCACTATCCTTAAAAAATAAATTAATTTTAAAATCATTAGGATTTAATATTCAATAAAATTAAAAAAACAAATTTTCAAATGAATGAGATTTTTTTGGTGCAAGATAAGCCCCTCAATGATGAGAGTATCACTTAAAAAGAATATCACTCTTATTACCCATATCAACAAAACTTCAAGACAAACGATGAAGTTCGCATCACAATACAGAACCAAGATTTGTATGTGCTGCCGTGTGAAAGTTTTCTCCACTTTAAGCAGCACGTCTAATGTTAACGGTCTTCTCAAAAATAATTGTATGGCCTATTTTCTGGATGAAATAAGATATGAATTGAATGGGTGTGAGCTGGATAGGACACGGTTCACAGGAATAACATCGACTCTCAAGAACTTTCTCTGTGGGACAACAGGAAGATCTACTTTATCGCAATGCTGGGTGGAACGGTGGTGATAACATCTCTATTGGAGGACATTTCAGCTATTCTGTACCACTAAAAATGTTGATGGGATTTGGAGAAAACTACAAAAAAGTCATATTAAATTATAAACATGAACTTATTCTCTTACTAGCTAAAAATACAGATGATATGTATGTTAAAACAGTTGGCGATCATACACATAAAATTAACATACATAGTATTAGTTGGAAAGTACCCCACATTGTCCCAAGCGATAGTGCCAAAATTAAAATGTTTAATGTAGTAAAAAGTGGTCCTAGCTTACCACTAGCATTCCGCAGTTGGGATTGTTACATAAATCCTACACTTGTGAAGGGGACACATCATGTAGGGAATGTTAAATTGGCTGCACGTAGAGAACGTCCGCGGTATGCCATCATTGCATTTACATTGAATGGAAATCTAATTACAAACAATTTAAGAAATGCAAAAGTATATTTAAATTCTGAAGTCTATCCCTATGAGGATTTGAATATTAAATAGAGTGAAAATCGGTTTGCTGTGTTGTATGATATGTATGTGAGATTTTAAGAGAGCTATTAGAACCGAGAGGCTCGTGCACTTCTATCACCAGCGGAATTCTTGTCTAAGGCTCCTATTGTTGTTGTAGATCTCTCATATCAGAATGAATCAGTCAAATCAGGGCCAATTGACGTAAAAATTTCTACCGAACTAACTGCAGCAAGTGAGATGAATACCAAAGTATATTGCCTTCTCATTCATGATCGTATAGTTGAATATACTCCATTAACTGGATTAGTTCAACGTGTCGTCTAACTTCTTGTTAAATCATTCAAATTTCGGAAATCAAGACAAATAGACGTCCACGGAACCCAAAATCATAATATCAAAATTAAAAAAATTTATTCCCCCGATAACAAAAACAATACCACAACGAAAATTATGATCAAACAACTTATAACCAGAATAAGTAATTTCATCAAAATGTTTAATGAACGAATTTTCCCTGAACACTTGGAATACTTGGAGGAATCATTGGCATTTTTTAATAATAGACTAACTGATACCATGGTGGTTTCCAATCTTCATGGGCGGCATTTCACATCTTGTTGTTTGGCTAAAGACGATGTGTATTCTGGAGTCAACACATGTGCTTGTCATTTCTTTTCTGTTCGTTCATATAAAACTCAAAAAATAATGAAAATGTATGTAAATTTAGATCATCGCTTCTAAATATTGTAGTTGAATATAAAATAAAAATAAAATTACAAGAAAACATAAACCAATTTTGTTATTTTATTGGGAATATGACAAATTATAAGAAATTGTCATATCCAAACGAAATTGTACACACACTTGAAAAATACAAAATATTTACAATAGAATAACTGATAGCACGCTGGTTTCCAATCTTTATGGGCGGCATTTCACTTCTTGTTGTTGGGCTAAATACGATGTGTATACTGGAGTCGACACATCTGCTTGTCATTTATTTTCTGTGCATTCATACAAATCTAAAAAATTATGAAAAATAAATGTAACTTTAGAGCATTGCTGTTTAGCATTGTACTTGAAAATAAAATTACTCTAAATATACACACAAAATTTGTATACACTACTTGAGAAAATAAAAATGATAATAAATATTTTCAAGAAAAACCGTTATTTTACTGGGGATTGGGATTGGGATATTGTTGGAGTGGCCCAAGCGATACCAAGCCAATGCTTGTTACGCGCGGATCCCAATAAACCCTCCTCCCGCCCAACCGAGCGAGAGGCGCTGTCGCAGGACGAACGACACGATTCGCGTTCGGACAGGATAGATTCGGGCATGAAAAAAAAAAACGCGGATAGCATAAAATTGAAATACAGGATCGGACATAAGAAATAAACGGGTGGAATGAAAATTTTTAATTTAATTACTATAAGCTAAATTAGGTCTAATTATTAATTAAATAGGTTAGTAGTAAAGTTTTAAGATTAAAAGCAGTGTTAGCGCTAGAAAATACATGATAAAATTTATTATAGTTATAACATAATACTCTAAAAGGGTCATGCAATGCAAAATTAGATCTACATAGGGGGAGAGCAAGCGGGATGTAACTACGGGTTAGTCTAGATGGAACGGAAAAGGTTAGTCGCGATATTAATTCTGAAGAGTCAATATCACCATTAATAAGATTAAAAATAAATAAAATGCCAAGCATTATTCTACGGTTAGTTAGAGAAGGAAGGTTAATTAAAAGAAGTCTACTACTATAGGACGGCAATCTCACTTCAGCATTCCAGTTCAAGCCACGCAAAACAAATAAGAGAAATTGTTTTTGAACAGATTCAATGCGATATTGGTGCACAGAATACTGTGGAGACCATACGCACGAACCATATTCCAGAATCGGACGAACAAGTGATGTATAAAGGGTCTTAGTAATATAACGGTCATCAAATTCCTTTGACCACCTCTTAATGAAACCGAGAACAGACATAGCTTTATTGACCGTTCTTGAAATGTGGTCTGAAAATTTAAGTTTATGATCTAAGAGATTACCTAGATCATCAACAGCAGTAATTCTTTTTAGATCGTTACCGTTCAGTAAGTAAGAGGCCAAATGTGGATTTACTCTATAGAAGGACATCACAACACATTTAGAAAAGTTTAAATTTAACAAGTTCACTTTGCACCATAACTGGAAAGAGTCAAGATCTCTCTGCAACTTGATATGGCATGGCCAATCCCTGTACTGCAGGCATATTTTAACATCATCTGCATACATTAGTACGCGAGACAGTAGGTAGATCATTCATGAACAATGTGAAAAGTAAGGGACCGAGATGGCTACCTTGGGGAACTCCAGAGGTAACTCGGAATGTATTAGAAAGGAAATTATTAAAAGAAACTTTTTGAGTTCTTTGGCTGAGATAGCTTGAAATCCAGCAAATTAAATTATTGGGAAATCCAATTAAGTCAAGCTTATATAACAAAAGAGAATGATTTACGGAGTCAAAGGCTTTACTAAAACCGGTATAGATGACGTCAGTTTGTTCGTTTTTAAGGAAACCCTGGGTAACGAACGAAGAAAGCTCAAGAAGATTAGTAACAGTGGATCTATGTTTCACAAACCCGTGCTGATAGGGGGAAATAATAGAACTACATAAATGTTGTAAATGACTTGTTAATATCTTCTCAAAAACTTTTGGTTTAGCAGACAATTTACATATCCCTCTATAGTTTTTGGCGTCAGACTTACTTCCCTTCTTATGGAGAGGAATAATGAAAGACTCCTTCCATAAAGAGGGAAAAGTCGATGACTCAACCGATAAATCAAATAATTTCAGCAACGGTCTGCATAAAGCGTCGGCTCCGTACCGAAGTACACAGCCAGGAACTCCATCCGGACCGGGCGCAAACACCGGCTTAACCATTTGAAGATATCGAGTCAGAGACTCCTCACTCATTAAGGGACTGAAGATACAATTCGACCGAGACAGACTGTAAGGATAGGGCGCGTTAGAGTAGGAGGAAGAAGAATAAGTAGTTTGAGAAAAAGAAGCAAATAGATCAGCGATCGCCGGACCTGAATTTGCTTTCGAATTTTCATAAGATAGACAAGGAGGATAAGAAGAAGACTTACGCTTAGTGTTTACAAAATTAAAAAACTTTCTTGGGTTTTCAGAAAAGCTAACCCGACAGCGAGCTAAGTAATTTTTATAACACACAGCGTTAAGCTCGATAAAATTAGACCGAGCAATTATGTATTGCGAAAAAGTTAAGGTAGAGCCTGAAATTTTAAACTTTTTGTAAAGTCTAGACTTCAGGTTCTTAAGGTAAGAAAGTTGCTTACAAAACCAAGGAGGCTTATTAGACCTATGCGGAAAATAAGAACGAAAGCAAAGATTTAATTTATTATAGAATAAATTGACGGCGGCACTTATGTCAGTGCAGGAATACAAATTAGACCAATCAATTCCATCAAGAAGTTGGATTAATTTGGGAAAGTTTGCCTTTCGAAAGCAACGAACTCGATCGGCAGGTATATCAGAATTAGCGAGTACAGATCTGCTAAGTTCGATCCTTAACTCCAGAGTTGGATGATAAGGGTCTTCAGGAGATATAAGGGGTTCCGATCTAGATAGGACTACGCTGGTAGGTTCAGAGACAAAGCATAGATCTAATTGGCGGCAAAGAGAATTTCGTACATTGTTAATTTGGCCCAAAGATAATTCATGTAAACCATAAATAAAGTCATGTCGGTTCGATGGAGTAAGAAAACAGAAGTTATCACAAGGATACCAAGCTGTTCCAGGAAGGTTAAAGTCTCCTAGAACAACAACATGATCTTTGTCGGATAACAAGGCAACAATGGATTGCTTCTAGGTGATCCTGGTATACAGATAAATCGGACGACGGAGGTATATATGAGCAAGCGAGAAATAAACTTACACCATGAAAATTTACTTTTATTGATAGAAACTCTATATTATTAGGATTATTATAATGTAATGGCTCCGATGAGATGTTGGAGTCTACTGCAAATAGAACACCACCTTCTCTCCGGGAAGAACGATCTTGCCTGTAAATAGTGTACTTTTACGGAAAAAGTTCGGAATCAGAAATATCCGAACTTAACCAGGTTTCCGAAAACGCAACTACATCAGTAGAAAAAGTGAAACTGTCGACGTATAGCTTACTTATTTTACTACGCAAACCACGCACATTGTGATAGGTTATAAGAAATGATGAGATTAGTTTTTTGAAGATGAAGAAGAAGATTGAGATTGAGACTGTACAGGTCCATTTGGTAAAAGCCCAATCGGAGTCCGATTTTTAACTTTGGCTTTGAACTCTTTTACCACCAAATGCTCTGGTCAAAAACTTGGTGAGCATATGGTTTCAAAAAGTGAAGGTGGGACATTGATCTTGAAAGATGCAATTTGTCTATCATAAGCAAATTTAAATTTTTCCACTTTTGGATTGGCATTTTGAATTTTGGCTATAATGAAAGCCTTTACGTCATCTGACGTGAGATCAGGGGCAAGCCTTGAAACAAAAATCTGTTTCATTGGTGGAACCCCCAGAAGTGGTTTAGGAGCTAAAGGAGTAATATTTGGTATATTATCTTTGGAACCTAATAAAGTCGGTGATCCGACAGTTGGAGGAGGTGCGGAAGAAATTTTTTGATTAGGATTCGGCTTGCCTCTACTTCTAGTGACAACCGTGGACAATTCATACACAACTTCGGCGTTAACTAATGTCGGTGGAGCAGGTACCCTAATGAGAATGCTTTCCGCAGCGGTTGTTGCTACTGGGGTGGCAAACGAGATTAACTGTGGAACCAACGGAGTAGTGGGTGGGTCAGTCGATGGTAGAGGTAAAAATTTGGATAATTGTAAGTCACAAGAAGTTGATTTTTTTCGCTTTGCAGACTCAGCCATAAGTTTCAAACTATTGAACTGAGAATTCAAGGCACTAAACTGATCGTTTAACTTATGAAAGCCACCAATCAGATTAGAAAAACCGACTCTTGTCTGTCTCATAAACATCCGCATTTCGCACTCAACTTCTCGACATGACTCACAACACCAGTTAAGCCCAGTTCTCTTGGCAATGGCATCTGCAACTAGCCCTGAATAACCTACACACTTTACGTTTACTACGTTATCGCAGAGCCAGCAGGCCATACTGGGTTGCGAAGCCGTGATCTGCTTCTGGCAAGTCTTCAGACAACACACAATTTTGCCTTCCATTATAAATTAAAATAAAAAAAAAACAAATTAAAAATTTACAAAATTAAAAAAAATTTACTTTGAAATAGTAGGAACTATGCCCACTGTACAGAATCAAAACAAAAATATGTTAGCAACAACAAAACAGTAGGGCAAGCAGTGAGAGCAGAGAGCGCCACTAACGGAATACTGTCAACTGAGAGTTGTTGAGAGAGAAACCGTCACACTGCGAGCGGGAAAGAAAGCGCAAAGAATAGACACGCAAAATCTAATGCTTACCACAACAACAAAACTTTGAACTCAGTTTATGTAGAAATAAACAGAGCTCAAAATAAGACAAATAAAATTCACAATTATGTAATAAAAACACTAATATCATGCACTATCACAGGATAGAGACGCGATGTAGCAAACAATTAAAGTAATTACTTTAGAGAAAATGTATTAAACACCGGTTGTTAGATACAAAAAGCAAAAAATTGCGGGGCGCACAAAAAAAACACGTCTGTTTGCTACAAAGAGTGACAGCGAAATGATATGTAAACGAAAATTGTTCACTATTCGAGGTCACCGTCCCCAGTTATTCGATGAGCTGCATGTTGCGTTCGAACGACTGCACGTGTCAAAGGCCCGCCCCCCGTTTTTCGGTGTGATGCCTGTTGCATTCCGCCCGCCCTCTGCCTGTTGGTGGCGAAAATCACCAACCCTGTTGCCAGCTGCGCTGGCGCAACCCAGATCTGTCAACACATTCAATCGATTCCGGCTGTTGCAGCTGTCGAAGGTCACCGATCGCCGGTCGCCGGTCGCCGCACCAGTTTTCGGTGTCATATGTCCTCATACACTTGACTTACCCTAAAATCAAACAAGATCCAACACTCCAATCCCCACAACCTATCACACCACACTCACCCCCCAATAGTCTAATTTATTTGTTTATTTATTTACCTATCCCTTTGATCACCACGATCCCTAAACACCCACACTACTTTTTTAACCCTCATCAAATCTCTTAATTACCACTTGACATATTTTTGGCATCTATATAACACCATTAATGTCACTTGTGCCCAGAATCAGGTAAACATACTACTGACTTCTATGAAGAAATTCGTGATGATGTCGAATTGAAATTTGATACATCTGAGTATTCAAATGAATTGGCTACGTTATACAATTTTAAACAGTGCAACAAGAAGCGTTTAGGTTTCTTTAAACATGAGATGCATGGTAAACCAGTGAGTGAGTATGTTGGGTTACGTTCAAAAATGTATGCATATAGGTGTGAAAATTCTGGTACTGCTAGGGAAATATGGGAAATATAAAAAGAATAAAGGGGTAAAGCGCAGTTGTCTGGAGAAGGTCACATTTGAGGGATATAAAAATTGTTTGTACTCAGGACAGCAAGAACGTGATAGCATGTAAATGTTTAGATCTAGAGGGCATGAAATTAGTACACTAAAAGTAACAAAATCTATTTTAGACAACACAGATGATAAAAGACTAATTTGTGAAGATGGGGTTTTAACTCTAGCAGTAGGGCGTTACTCTTCTATTCCCAATGAAATTGAGGGTTGTATATCTACTCTAGAAGCACAGTCCAGTGTTTGGCGCAGCCAAATATGTGCGTTGGAGGAGAACTCACAAAACACTCAAAGTAAAGTGAGGAAGGTAAATGCATTAAAAAGAAAAGTTGAAATCAATGAAAGTGCGGTAGACATTCAAGAGGCTCAAATGATAATGCATTTTATGTTATTAAATGGAATTAAAAAAATAAAACTATAGTTTTAACTTTATAATGTGATAGTTTATTTAAACAAAACAAATGTATACTTATAAGATATTTAGATAATAGTAATTTAATTTTAATAAACTTAAAAAATGTTGTTCAAAATATGATAAATAAATGATAGAGATTGAAAAAGAAAAGAAAAAATGTTTTACTTAAAGATTACAAAATTTCAGTTTTATGAATCCAGCTGTCTTTGGTTTTGGAGAAACCCAGCCAGCGGACCAGAGCTCTATTCCCTTTCCTTTTCAGCACTTTTTCAACCAGGGTATTGGGAAAAGTTGGGTTTTTCAGTTCTTCTTTATAGAAACCACCTTTGATTGGATTCCCATTCCAGTCTTGCAGTAAGTATGTTGTTGGGTAAGTATTTTGTACTTTAGTTATTCTGAATATTTCAGTTGTCCAATTCGGGGTATATCCCTTTTCAAATACATGTATGTCGCAGTGTGATTCCTAGTAAATGTAGCATTCTGGTAATTTGGGAATTCGAGGAATTCCCTGCTTCTGTTTTACTTGCCGATATTGAGCGAAAGCACGGCAGCAGAGGCAGAGACGCTCTGCTGCTGAGTGAGGTTCGATGGTAAGATACCAAGAGTCTTGAGTAAGACAGAGATGGCTGCATACGCTCGACTTGAGTGAGTTTATGACGAGAGCGCGTATGCTGAAATAGTCAGTTGAGCTTGGGTAATCGAATCGATCGGAACTCGCTGTGCAGCTGCGTCAATCATCATGGATAACATACCCTTGCCGCCGACCGACATACCATTGCCGACATCAGAAGTGGGATTGGCTCCGCCAAAAGAGGACAGCTCTAGCGTATATAGGGCAGCCTTAGAAGAGCAAAATCGCAATTTAATGGAAATAATAAAATCCATGCAGACACCAAGAGCACCGGCAATAGACGGGAGAGCACTCCACGTCACTCTACCCAAGTTTTTCCCTGACACCGCTGGAGCAGATGCATCAGCTTGGCGCACTACAGTGGACTTCATTTTTGCGGATAATGCTCTCGAAGGCAGTGCGCTTGTGATTGCGTTAAGCAAAGCATTAGAAGGCAGTGCATCGCAATGGCTGTCCCAAATATGCTTCGCTGGCATCACATGGCCGCAGTTTAAGAAACTCTTCATCCAACGTTTCGTGTGGCATTGAGACAACTTCTGCCATACTGATGAACATTTTGAACGGACGTCCCAAAACTGGAGAGAGTTTCGCTGAGTACGGCAGTCGCATTGTCACCCTATTGCTCTCTAAGTGGAAGGCAAAGAATTTGGAGGAGATTGCGGTATCAGTAGCGTAGCTCACATGGCTCAAATTGATAACAATTTGTTGCGTTGGCTGTTTACAACGAATGTGACGACCCGTAATGAGCTGCAGCAGCAGCTACAGGCTTACGCTTTCAAGAAGCGTAACTACGAGGAGGACGGATATTCGACGGGTCCGGATAAGAAAAAAACAAGAATGCAGTCGCAGGTGAAGTGCCATTTTTGTGGAAAGGATGGCCACAAATATGCAGAATGCCGCTCTCGAATGGACAAAGCATCAGCACCAACAGAAAGGAGTTATAGCGTGAGCAGCACGGCCGGAGTGAAGGATCGATCAAAAATTAAATGTTTTAAGTGCGGTGAAAACGGACATGTGGCTTCTGGATGCCCCAAAAATCGTACTGGTGGAAACAGCAAGAGCTACGAGAAGCGAGTTGACGTTTGTACAGTAGTTCCACCAAGTGGAACAATTACCGTATCCGGTGAGTCTATTCCATATTGTTTTGATTCTGGAGCCGAATGTTCACTGGTCAAGGAGAGTGTTGCGGATAAATTCACCGGAAAACAATTTCACAACATTGTTACTTTAAGTGGAATAAGTAACGATTCAATTTGTAGCACATTGCAAGTTCTGAGTAATATTAATATTGAACAATATTGCTTAGAAGTTTTATTTCATGTAGTTATGGACAAATATTTGAAGCACAACGTGTTGATTGGCCGTGAAGTTTTAAGCCTGGGCTTTGATGTATCAATTGATGCAGATAAATTTTGCTTTTATAAGACAAAAAGAGTAAATGTCCTGAGTCTAGTGAAGTATGAAGAAATCATAAATTCTGAAACCAATTTAAACGATTCTGATAAGACGATATTAAACAATATGTTGAGACGTCGCTCTGATAGGTTTATTGACGGAATTCCAATGACTCGTGTGACGACAGGTAAATTAGAAATTAGGCTAATAGATCCACAAAAGACTGTGCATCGCCGACCTTATAGACTTAGCGAAAATGAGAGGAAGCAGGTTCGGTGCAAAATTGATGAATTGCTTACATCAAAAATTATTCGCCCTAGCTGCTCACCATTCGCTAGTCCCATGATGCTGGTTAAGAAGAAAAATGGCACAGATCGTCTTTGTGTAGATTTCCGCGTTTTAAACGACAATACAATTGCCGATAAATATCCCTTGCCTCTTATTTCGGATCAAATAGCTCGTCTTCGAGGTGCAAGGTACATCTCGTGTATAGATATGGCAAGTGGATTTTACCAAATCCCTGTACACCCAGATTCAATTGAGCGAAAGGCCTTTGTTACACCTGATGGACAGTACGAATTCTTAACCATGCCCTTTGGTCTGAAGAACGCACCTTCTGTGTTTCAGCGTGCAATAATAAAAGCCCTGGGTCCGTTGGCACACACATTCGCAATTGTTTACATTGACGATGTTATGGTAGTAGCTAAAACGAAAGATGAAGCGTTAGAACGACTAGAGATAGTGTTGGACACCTTAAGTAAAGCCGGATTTTCGTTTAATATAACGAAATGTTCGTTTCTTAAAACTAAAATCGAGTACCTTGGGTTTGAAATAATGAATGGAGAAATTCGGCCAAATGTACGAAAGATCCAGGCATTAATAGGGTTGCCACCTCCGGAAACTGTTACTCAATTGCGACAGTTGGTTTAGCTTCTGGAGCCCATCGGAGTCTTCCTCAAGCACGCGGCAGCAAGGAGTGCGGTCAGGCTTCACGCCCAATGCCTCCTTAAGCCTGGTGCAGGTCACAACTCCATTCTACGTACAGTAGAATTAACTGTGGCTGAGAACGACTACTGGGTACCAGAACATAAGTGGGATGACAGGTTTACAGCTGAATTCCCCGACAGATACGATTGGCAACAGGAATCTCCTTTGAGGCAGAATGAGTTGTCAATCTACACAGACGGATCAAAGACGTTAGAAGGCACTGGATCGGGGGTCTTCTCCGAAGACCTTGCAACCAAGCTTTCCTTTCGTCTTCCTGACTGGTGTAGTGTGTTTCAAGCGGAGATTTACGCTGTTTGGCAAGCGACCAAGTTGGTACGGACACTGGGCGGGAGCCCGAGGGACGTGTCCATCTATGTCGACAGCCAATCAGCGATAAAAGCACTCGCATCGAACACCATTAAGAGTAAACTAACCCGAGACACAGTGATGTCACTGAACCTATGCCAACCACACTCCATCAGACTTGTCTGGGTACCTGGGCATATGGGAGTGCCAGGTAACGAGGTGGCTGATGAATGTGCTCGGCTGGGATCAGCGTCATCAGAAACTCTCGCGGTGAACGATATAAAGAGACCTATTCAGCACGTGCTATCGGAACTTAATTGTTCAATGAGAACGGCGGCTGAAAGACACTGGGCAGCATCATTGGGCTGCGAGGTGTCAAAAGCACTCTGTCCAAGATACCGTCCCAAGCGAACAACCGATCTCTTAAACTTTAAAAAGAACAAGATAAGGTTACTGACAGGAGTCTTAACGGGACACTGCTACATCGGCCGTATGGCCCAACGGTACGGTGGACCCCAACAGGACTTCTGTCGCAGCTGTGGGGACGAAGAGGAAACCGAGAGTATCCAGCATCTTCTCTGCGACTGCCCTGCACTTCTGAGAAAGCGGACCCCATTTCTGGGCAAGCCTTTCTTTGAGGAACTGGGCAGTCTTGGGAATATTCGGCTGGAGAACATGGCGCTTTTCCTCGACTCTACTGGCTGGTTCCAGAGGCTACCGCAGCCCAACAGAACTGGCCAGTAGCACGTAGACCAGTAGAGCATTTTCCTCCAATATCCCAACAATCCCTCCCAATCCCTTCTACTCCTACAGTTCCACTCAGATCAGGCATCACAATGGACCATATGGTCTCCGGGTGCTCTCGACTCCGGTCGAGCTGCCTGCTCAACCTAACCTAACCTAACCTTTAGCTTCTTACTTTCGACAATTCATTCCAAAATTTTCCGAAATATTAAAACCATTGTATACGCTTACTTCAAAGAATAATGCTAATTTTGTCTGGTTGTCAGAACATGAACAAATACGTTTGAAAATAATAGGTTGGTGTCTGAACAGCAGCGCGATCCTGAAATAATCAATATCTCATCCAAGTTACGCAATAACGAGTTACCGGAAAATTTAAATAAAACATTTGAATTAAGAAAGGGTATATTGCATAGGAAAATACAGAGGAATGGTAAAACAAGGTGCTTGCCGGTAATTCCAAGGGCGTTTAGGTGGGCAGTGATCAACCACGTACACGAATCTGTTATGCATTTGGGATGGGAAAAAACATTAGATAAGGTATATGGATATTACTGGTTCTAGAATATGACCAAGTATGTACGTAGATTTGTGGAAAATTGTATCACGTGCAAACTAGCAAAACCCCCAAATGGAAAGGTCCAGGCAGAATTGCATCCAATTCCTAAGATAGAGATACCATGGCACACAGTACACATCGACATAACGGGTAAAATGAGTGGCAAAAACGACTTGAAGGAATACGTTATTGTTTTAATAGATGCATTCACCAAGTTTGTTTATTTCTACCACACACTGAATATAGACACCGATAGCTGTATTAAAGCTGTGAAATCGGTTGTGGCGCTATTTGGATTGCCAACTAGAATAATAGCGGATCAAGGTCGTTGTTTTGCCAGCTCAGGCTTTCGCAATTTCTGTTCCGCCCAAAAGATTCAGCTGCATTTGATCGCTACCGGAGCTAGTAGGGCAAATGGACAGGTTGAACGTGTGATGAGCACACTGAAGACAATGCTGACAGCAGTTGAAACGAGTCAGAGATCATGGCAGGAGGCATTGGCTGAAGTAGAACTGGCCATGAATTGTACTGCAAATCGAGTCACCAAGTTTAGCGCTTTAGAGCTATTAATAGGAAAAGAAGCTAGGCCTTTTGGTTTATTGTCAATAAACGAAGAAAACAATGATGTAGATAGAGAACAGATTAGAATTCAAGCCAAGGAAAACATGGAAAATAATGCAAGATATGACAAACAAAGATTTGACAAAAATAAGGCAAAGATTATGAGGCATAACGTAGGTGACCATGTTTTACTGAAAAACGAAGAACGGCATCAGACAAAGCTCGACCCCAAATTTAAAGGTCCATTTGAGGTGATCAAAGTCTTAGACGGCGATCGATTTGAACTAAAATCATTAGTTAATAAGCGAACGTATAAATATTCACATGAGTGGCTAAGAGCGCTACCAAGCAGACAAATAATTAACGAATTAAACGAAGAATTCGATGGCCTAAGTGATGGCGATTCCCAGGAGGGGAACGAACTAATAGACGGCGTTAGTAAGTGTGCGCCTGTGTCCCAAGAGGGGAATTGAGGACCGCACCATAACAGCTGTCTCACAGGGATGAGAAGTGTTATGGCGGGGGTCAAGGTGATTGGGTGTAAGTGTGCACACCAAATTAAATCGAGAAACTAAGAGACAAATCTAAGTTATGTAAAATCTGAATTATTGGAAAATTCGGATTAGAATTATATAATATGAATAAGATCATGAAGTTGAAAATGTATTATGTTTGTAAACAAAAGGAAATTGTGTTTCCTAGATAAGAAAAATTGTCAGTTAATGTTTGTGTAAGCGGCTCTGTAAGTTTGTAAATTGTAAGAGAAAATAATGTTATTAAAACCAAGAGATACCATAATTAAAAGAGTCTGGTATGTGACTTGGACATGTGTGGGGGATGTAGCACACGAGGACGTGTGATAGGTCAGGAAGGCCGTGTCGCAGTCTGATTCCTAGTAAATGTAGCATTCTGGTAATTTGGGAATTCGAGGAATTCCCTGCTTCTGTTTTACTTGCCGATATTGAGCGAAAGCACGGCAGCAGAGGCAGAGACGCTCTGCTGCTGAGTGAGGTTCGATGGTAAGATACCAAGAGTCTTGAGTAAGACAGAGATGGCTGCATACGCTCGACTTGAGTGAGTTTATGACGAGAGCGCGTATGCTGAAATAGTCAGTTGAGCTTGGGTAATCGAATCGATCGGAACTCGCTGTGCAGCTGCGTCAATCATCATGGATAACATACCCTTGCCGCCGACCGACATACCATTGCCCACATGTATATATTTGCTGATGCGTACATTGTCCCCCATCTTTAGTTTACTACCAGCAAACATTTTAATATTATTGTATGCAGTTTTCAAGATGAGTTTTTCATTCTCACTGTTTACATTGATGGGTGCAATTTTTATGGTCCTGTGTACTCTATTGTTGTATATGTCAATTAGTTCTTTATACACATCAATCCATTTGTATGTTCCATTGAAACTGAATTCTCGCCACATGAGTTCTTTTAATGACCTGTTGAATTTCTCAACAATTGAGGCCTTTAGACTACTATATGTTGAATAGTGATTGATTTCATATTGTTTGATCAGAGCTGTAAATTGAGTGTTAAAGAACTCTTTACCATCGTCTGATTGTAGATTCTTGGGTACTCCTCGTCCTGATTTAAATATTTTCTCCATTGCCTAAGCAACGTCTTTTGCATGTTTCGACTTTATTGCTTCACCCCAGGCAAATTTTGAGAATGTGTCTATTACTGTTAGCAAGTATCGATAACCATTATTTGATTTTCCGTACTTTCCCATTTCAACCAAGTCGACTTGCCATAAATCATTTATTCCCTTTGTGATGACTCTACGCCGTAGAAAATATTTCCGCCAGGGAGCATGTAATTCGTTTACAATACCTTGTCTGCTCATATTTAGATGGTTTGTAATCAGAATAAGAGAAATTTACTTGAGCCGATAACCATATTTAATTTTTTCATAAATGCTTGACGTAAGTTCCTCAAGTCTCAATATTCTTTCATCAAGCTCTGCAGTTTTTAAATTTATTGATCGATGAACAGCATCTTGATGTTGTGAAATCGTTGACATTAGGGAATCACTCATCTCGTTTATAACCTTATCCACTTATTCTTTGATGACATTGTCAGTGTTCTCTTTTGGAACGACACCATTTTTTATACGTTTTCGTTGAATATTAAAGTTCCCATCTGTATCGATGTAGAGTCCCGATAGAATTTTCTCATCTCGTGTTAAATGATTAGGGTTCTGCTTCTCATGTATGTTGTTTCCAAACTTGTCAACAGACATGATGATTATAAACTCTCTTCAATATTGACATGTCATATATGTATATAGTGTAAATAACTTAGCGTATAATCTGAGCCTCTCTTAATTCTTCAATTATTGATGTAATTTCATTAGTGTGATTAGTATTTCCAGCAAATTGAGAGGCTATTAAGAGCTGCAGTCGTTCAACCAACTCATTTGGATCATCCCAGTATACATAATTGGGTTTATTCATATTAAGGGTCATAAATCCAGACCCAGATACACTTGCTTTGGAGCGTTTGGGTGTAGTGTAACGTGTAACGAAAGAAAGCACTAAGGCAAGGGGACTGTTGCATTTGCGGGGCACGCTTTAGAATCCGGCTCTAGCTCGTCGGCTTTGGGGGTGGTGGTCTTGCTTGGACAACGATCTTTTTTTCGCAACATATTATTACCAATAAGATCAGAATTGAGCGTGCTACGACGAAAATAATTGAAGCTATGTATAAGCTTATACCGGAAGAGAGATAACTTCATTCAAAGGAAAGAAGAAAAGGAAATCAGAGAGTCAGTGAGAGAGAGAGAGAGAGAGAGAGAGAGAGAGAGAGAGAGAGGGAGAGAGAGAGAGAGAGATGGTTAGACATTTTCCACCGCTGTTATGTGGATGCTGAGCCCTCCCATCCTGATCACACCTCAGAAAAGATTCTGGTGATCCCTTAACGTCCCCCTACGACAGTGGAGTCACGGCATGATTCGACAATAATAAAATATAATTATTCCATAATTATTAGATATTTAATTCTATTGTTGACGTTCTTCATGAGCATAACAAAATAATACAATTTTTAAACAAAAAAAAAAATTTTAATTATACAAACGAATTAAGATATAACGTTTTGAATTTGCAATAATACATGTAATTTGTTGTTTGATTTGTTGTTTTATCTATTAGATTTTTTTTTGTAAATGTGGACTTTGCGATCAATATAAGCGTATAAATAAAAAAAAAATATATATAATGTGCAAAATGTGGAAAAATAATAGAGAAATTATAATACAATATAAAAATAATAAACTCACGTTTTTCCAAGCGGCGGTAGATCGATCTTCCGTGGTGCTTGTTGATGCGCAAAATTTTTGCGCTAATAAAAAAAATAAAAATATATCTATTCGATTAAGCACATTATCATTTTTTCACTACTAAGATCACAAATTATTGTTTCATTTCATTCATTAATTAAATTAACAACACAACAAATGTAATGGAATTTTAACATATAAGGAGATATATATAAACAAGAAAATTGAATATTTTCATTTCTTTTTCTTTTTTGATTCATTTGATTTCTAATCATTTCATTCTAATCATTTCATTCTAATCATTTCATTTTCAATCATTTCATTCTAATCATTTCATTTCTAATCATTTCATTCTAATCATTTCATTTTAATCATTTCATTTCACAGCACATCGTAGATTCTATCTAGTTTGATTTGTTTAACATTTTTTTTTTTTTCTTTTTTAGTACAGGTATCTTAACAAATTGCTTATTTGGAATTTTTCCACTTCACAGTTTTACTTCATGTACATATTACTTGTTTTATGAAATTTTAAACTTTTCTGGGATTTTTAAAACATTTGTGTTTTATTTCACTTGATTTTGTTTGGTTTTAGCCTATTGGCTCACTGGCGTAGCTATCTGAATAATTATTTCAGCTGGTCAGCCGTGCTGAGGGTCACAAGGGACCCGGTGGGGCGCTCCGGAGGTCAAGAAGGGGTGCTCCTGGGCCAAGAAGAGGTGCTCCGTTGGCCAAGAAAGGTTGCTTCGTTGGCCAAGAAGGGGTGCTCCGTTGGCCAAAAGGGTGCTCCTGTGGCCAACAGGGCCCACAGGATGACGATCGAGTGGCGTCGATACGCCTGCCTGCAAAGAAGCGGGCTGGGCGGCGCTTTAGTGGACCCCGTTTGCGCCAAAGCAGGCGCTACGGCAACTAAATTAAGAGCTGCTTTAGCGACAAAGGGCCAACAGAAGAAGGTTTGGTAATGCGCCCTGCGACAAAAATTGTTTTCTAATAAAAACTGTTTTAAATTCCAAAACGATTTTAGTTTTTGCTTACCAATTGCGATAAAAAATTATGAAAATTTGTGCTCCGTATAATGGATGTAAACAGATTAACTTTTCTTCCTCCAATGTCTACCTGTTCGCTCGGCCGGTCTCAGAGAAAAGAGCGAGACCGGAACCGGGACAAATTAAGTTGGCTGCACATGCGCATTCTGCAGCTGGTGTCCACTGCACGTGCGAAAGCTCAGCTTTTAATAGCACCTCTGTCGCAGCTGACACCCGAAAGCTCGCACTGCAATTGACTACGTGGCAACAATGTTGAGCCACGATTTTGGGCAGCATACTTTCAAGGGCAACTTCAAGCCCAGTCGGGACCATAGTCTATAGCAGACTTTTAGGCGAAGAAATTATAAATGAATATTTGCTTCAGGCGCCGTTACAAAACCCCCCCGCTACAATCAGACTAGGGTATTTCTTTCATGTAGATACCCTAGGATGATACCGCCTGAAGCGACATCACTGCCGAATGTCCTTGGCGTGATAATTGCCTAATAAAAGTCCTTGCAAATCTTCAAGTTCATAGTACGAATTGCCTAAGTTTTTCCGAACTTGGGCCTTTACAAAAGCTGAACCAAACTTGGCGTTGTAGCCAGTTTGGGAGCAACTCTGTTTAAAATTGCGACGGAACACTTCTTGTCCTGGAGCAAAAGTCACTACTCTTGAACGTAAATTATATCGCTTTCGTTTTCCTCATGCTTTTTTTTCATTTGTTTGCACGCCTTCTTACGAACAATGTCGAACGAATCGGGCCGATCAAACGTTAAGGATCGATCATCGAGCATGTTCAACTCCCTGAGCAATGAATAAGTTGACGCAGATGTGACCATGTGTTTTCCGAAAGCCATATAATAAGGCGAGGTTCCAATGCTTGAGTGTACAGAAGACCTCAAAGCACAGCACAGCACGATACGACAGAACGATTTACTCTTTCGGAAGCGTTTGCTTGAGGTGAATGAACAGCAGTGAAAGTGTGATTAATGCCGTATTGTTGCGTCAACTTTTTGAACGCTTCTGAACGAAACTGCGATCCATTGTCAGAAACTATTGTTTCCGGAATGCCGAAAGTCATGAATAACTCTTCTTCGAGAAACTTGGTTATCAGGGAAGCATTTATCCTTTTGACCGGTTTTAAGAATACATATTTTGAAAAATGGTCAAGAACGATAAATATTCCAAGCTTCTTGAGCGCGGATAGGGCCCAAGAAAGTCAACGAAAAGACGCTGGAAAAACCGCAGACTCTCTGGAGCCTTTCCCAATGGCGGTCTAAGAGAACTATTAGGTGACTTTGTAGTTTTGCATACCTCACAAGCGTTAATGTACACTTTAACGTCGGACACAAGCCCGGGCCAAAAATAATATCTTCTCACCCTTTCAATGGTCTTGTGTATGCCGCCATGCGAACTCAGAGGGCTATCGTGTACTTGGAAAAGGATCTCTGGAATCAAGTCTTTAGGTACCCAGAGCTTCCAAGCGTACTCATCGTGTAGCTGTTCGCCGGTCAAGTGTTCAGCTTTTCTATATACAAATCCACCATCAGTCTGGAAAATTTGCCTTATTGGAATTTATTCTTTCGAGCAGATCCATATATTCGACTGTCTTGAAATGTGGCGACTTTAGATCGACGATCAAACCTTTTTGTAAATCAATTGCTGCCACCACATCCTCATTAACTCTCGATAAGGAATCTGGTACCACATTCAAGGATCCTTTGCGATGCTCTATTTTAAACCGATACCTTTGCAATGCTAACGCCCATCGAGCTAGTCGAGAATTCAAGTCATGATTGGACATTAACCATTTTAGAAATCAGGACTGCACAACACTGGTGCTTCGCTAAGGCGTGATTTCAGTACTTCAAACGCTCTTAACGCTTCAGTCGTGACACTGAATTTCCTTTTCGTCGTCATCAAATCGGTCAAAGGAGAAGCAAGCGATGCGAAATTAGGAACGAACTTTCGATATTATCCACATAACCCCATACAACTCCTCAATCCTCGTAAGGTTTTCGGAACAGGAAAATCTCGGATGGCTTTTACCTTTTCAGGGTCTGTTCGAATTCCACCGTCACCAATTATGTGGCCCAAATAGCGCACACGTCGCATGCAGAAATGACTTTTGCCAACATTGATCGTCAGACCTGCACGCTTAAGGTGAAGAGATATTTCTCTTAAAACATCTAAATGTCTTTCAAAGCTATCTGACACTATTAAAAGGTCATCCAAATAAACGAACACTTCGTTTCTGAGATGTGCTGGTACAACTTTATCCATTAGTCGAGACATTGTGCTAGTGGCATTGCACAACCCGAGTGGCATCACTTTAAATTGATAAAGGGGTCTTCCAGGTACAGTAAACGCCGTCTTGTCACGGGATTGGACTTCTAAGGGTACCTGCCAATAGGCATCTTTCAGGTCCAAGCTAGAGATGTACTCGGCTTTTGGCAAACGACTTAGAATACCGCTAATTTGCGGAAGTGGGTATGCATCTTTCTCAGTGAAACTGTTGACTTTACGACAATCAAGGCAAATTCTAACTTTGCCTGGCTTGTTCACCATGACAATTGGAGAAGACCACCCGCTTTCCGATTTTTCTATTACCCCAAGCTGCAACATCCTATCGATTTCCGCATACATAGCCATCTCTACAGCGGGCGAGACAGGGAAGTGTCGTTGTTTTATAGGCTTAGCATTTCCCACCTCTATAGAGTGTGAAATCAAGTTAGTCTTACCAAGACCTTCTTCAGAAAATGAGGGAAAGCATTGTATGACGTTGAACAGCTTTGCTTTGTTGATGTTGGACAACTCATGTTGATCAACATCAACACTGCTACTAACTGAGCCTTGAGAAGCTTCTAAGCCAGACACTTCCAAACTTTTCGGAAGAATATTATAAAGCCTCCAGAAATCTATACCCAAGTAAAGATCTTGCTTCAAGGATGGTACTATATAAATATTTAGGGACTTCTTAATGTTGCCGTATTCCACGTCAACTTTTAATCGGCCTACCACACGTTGAGGGCTTCCATCCGCAGTGGTAGCATTTTTGTTTATCGTTTTGTAAGTTACCTCTTTCTCCAATAATTCCTGAGCTAAATTTCCTCCAAAACAACTTATCGATGGGCCAGAGTCAAGCAGTCCGACACAGTACGGTACGGTCCAGTAACCGAACTGGCAAGAATGGCCGTGGATCAACAGACCCTGTGGGTTGAGAACAAATATACTCTACGCCAAGCACGCACTTTTTGACTTGTTGCTAAAAGGATTTAATGCGCTTTGAATTTCTCGATTTAGGTTTTTGAAGTTCTGGTGATATGTCATATTTAGGTAATGGTCTTTTATTTAATGTTGGGATTTTGTGATGAAGCAAAGAGCTTCCATCGCTTTTTGGTAGGTCCGGGAAAGTATTTAGTGGAGAAACTGCTGTATCCACTTTTAGTCTGTCATTGTCGCTTGACTGCGTGAGGCACTCGAAGTTTTCGGTTTGTGTTGCAACTTCGAGCTGCCGGGCTTGGAGTTTTTTGAACACCTATTGCAACTTGGCTTGTAGGTATTGGCCGCTCCACAGCCGTAACAAAAAACTCTTCTGTCGGATATACAATCTTGATATCTATGCCCTTCCTTTCGGTAGTTCCAGCATATCAAGGAAACAGCTTCTACATCTAAATCCTTTTCAGATTCTGCCTCACTATCATCTTGTAGCTGAACTAATTCTGAGACCTCACGCTTAAAAGGTGTTGCCTTTGCGTATCCGTGAGATCTCTTCACATCTTCCAAAAAGTTTTCGCGTCTTCGACAAATTTCTCTCAATTCAGAGACTGTTCTTATTTCAACGTTTAAAATTTCGTGCCGTATCTCTGGCCTCAAATTGTTTTTAATGATTCGAACAACTTTTACTGGAGACAACGGTCGTTCTAGTTGATCGATTAAAATGGATATCACATCGTAGAAATTATCAAAGGATTCATTCTGTTTTTGTTTCCGATTCCTTATTAATTCCTCAATGTCACAATCATTCCTCTCTACTCCAAATTACGACCTCAAGGCAGTGCATAAATTTCCCCAACGAACTTCGGGAACTGTTTTGCGATACCGCCAATAGAACTCAATGCCTTTCCTTCAAAAAGCACACTCGCGTTCTTACAAAGGACGGTATAATTTCCGCCTAAAGTTTGATCCGTAAGAGCCTCGGCTCTATATATGAAATTTTAAAAAAATTTAAAATTTGCACCACTTTATCGGGCCGGTTAATAAGATCTGAGACATGCGATATGGGTGAACCCGAGTTGGGTCTTACAAAGTCGCCATTGTTACCGTAAAGGACCTGCTTTCAACTCTCGTCTCGATTGGAGGTGGAGTTAATCTATTTTCGCTTTGAGCTGGGATTGCGACTAACCTTTGTACACTTTCCACTACTGAACTTTGAATAAGTTCAGCCATCCTTTCGGAGAGTGTTGTGAGCAATCTTCGCTCCATTGCGAGCAAAGACATAGGGTTTATAGTATCCCCCTTGTCTTCATCCCTAATCCTTGTATTTAACGCGCTCTGCGATATGCCAGCCACATCGTCCTCCGTGAATTCGACACTCTGTTCTTCGATCTGGCGGCTTTTAGATTGGGACCGAGTTTGCAACCCTTGACTATTTGTCGGTTTGTCTGCTGCTGACCGGCACACTATTTGACAAACTGGACATTTGTCAGATTTTTTAAAGTGTGCGTCGATACACTTTTTGTGAAGTTCGTGATGGCTGTTTTGTATGCCTCTGCAACCGACCTAATTTCTGTTTTACATAACGGACAAATCGAACTTGTTTTGCCCATAGCTCCCTTATTCGGCGATCGGTCAATACCCATCATAGTAAAAAAAAAGTAAGACGAAAAAAAATATAAACAAAAAATAATAAAAAAAAAATCGGACCAAATCCAAATTAAATTTTACAATTGTTGATTTAACAATACCAATAATACTATGCGCAAACAAAAACAGTCAAATAACAAAAATCAGAAATATCATATAATAATTATTAGTCGAAATCAATGCCTGACGTCACACGAGTCGTAGGGTGACTATATTTGTCAACCAATTTTCTCTCATTAAAGTAGATAGATGTGATAGATAAGTAGAGGTAATTCAATTAACTGGATTGATTTAAGGACAAGGGAATTGTCTAAATTCTTCCCTTGTTTTCCAATTAAACCATCAAGGTAGAAAAGCCTCTGAGAAGGGATTGAATAAAAACAAGTAAGAAAGCTACAGACGAGAGTGCTCGACCGTATGATACCCGCAACCCATTTCGAGAGAAAACAAAAAACTTGAATGATATTTTAACAAAAAATATACCAAATATACTAAAACAAGTTTTTTTGTATATATTTGAAAATAGCGGGTAAAAATCCACAACACCGTTATGGTCACACTGTCAACTAAACAAACAAAGCGCGGGTAGCTGCAAGTGAATTTTGCATATAAAATTGATTCTTTAATAACTTCCTTGTTTTTCATTCGATCTCAACCAAATTGACGGGAATCATTGAGAATATAATTATTATTATGCATACCAAAATTCAATGCTCTAGGTCTATTATTACGGCTTTTACAGACTTTTTGGGGTGGAAAGGGGGGTGGCATCCAACTTTTGAAATAAACTTTGATCTGTGTAGGACCTATTGGAGCACTGTCCCCAAATTTGGTAGCTCTAGCTCTAATAGTCTCTGAGATCTAGGTGTTCATACAGACGGACAGACGGACATGGCTATATCGTCTCGGCTGTTGACACTGATCAAGAATATATATACTTTATGGGGTCGGAGATGCCTCCTTCTACCTGTTACATACATTTTCTGTTGGCACTAAGTTATAATACCCTTCTACCCTATGGGTAGCGGGTACAAAAATGTCCGTTAGTCCTACGTGGTTGTGACACCATTAAAAATGTGTCTACACTATCCGGTCATCTGAATTTAACGTGGATCAAATTATTCACAGATATTTTGTCAATTATGTGATATCGTAAAACCAAGGCCAGAATATTAACCGCAGTTATATAATTTTTTTTTCTCGATTTGATATATAACCTATTACTGGTAATTGATAAAAAAACAAAAATTTCAAGCACTAACTTTAAATTGTGGCCAAAAGTAACTGAATTTTCACTATTTTCTTTTGTATTCCGAATCATTTTAAAGCTAATGTCAATGTCGTTTTTAATCCAAATAAATTTAAAAAAAAAAAAAAAAAAAATGAAAAAATAGAAATTTAAAAATGGAATAGAATACACAAATCTTTGAATGTAATTATCTGGGATTCTTAATGAGTGATTACTGTACTCACTAAGGCCCTACACGTTGGGCGCCACTTTTCTTATTAATAATAATAAATTATAACTGTAACGTGTAACGAAAGAAAGCACTAAGGCAAGGGCACTGTTGCATTTGCGGGGCCACTTTAGAATCCGGCTCTAGCTCGTCGGCTTTGGGGGTGGTGGTCTTGCTTGGGCAACGATCTTTTTTTCGCAACATATTATTACCAATAAGATCAGAATTGAGCGTGCTGCGACGAAAATAATTGAAGCTATAAGCTTATTCCGGAAGAGAAAAGGAAATCAGAGAGGCAGTGAGAGAGAGAGAGAGAGAGAGAGGGAGAGAGAGAGAGAGAGATGGTTAGCCATTTTCCACCGCTGTTATGTGGATGCTGAGCCCTCCCATCCTGATCACACCTCAGAAAAGATTCTGGTGATCCCTTTACGTCCCCCTACGACAGTGGAGTCACGGCATGATTCGACAATAATAAAATATAATTATTCCATAATTATTAGATATTTAATTCTATTGTTGACGTTCTTCATGAGCATAACAAAATAATAAAATTTTTAAACAAAACAAAAATTTTTAATTATACAAAAGAATTAAGATATAACGTTTTGAATTTGCAATAATACATGTAATTTGTTGTTTGATTTGTTGTTTTATCTATTAGATTTTTTTTCGTATATGTGGACTTTGCGTCAATATAAAAAAATATATATAATGTGCAAAATGTGGAAAAATAATAGAGAAATTATAATACAATATAAAAATAATAAACTCACGTTTTTCAAAGCGGCGGTAGATCGATCTTCCGTGGTGCTTGTTGATGCGCAAAATTTTTGCGCTAATAAAAAAAATATAAATATATCTATTCGATTAAGCACATTATCATTTTTTCACTACTAAGATCACAAATTATTGTTTCATTTCATTCATTAATTAAATTAACAACACAACAAATGTAATGGAATTTTAACATATAAGGAGAGATATATAAACAAGAAAATTGAATATTTTCATTTCTTTTAAACAATTTTTTGATTCATTTGATTTCTAATCATTTCATTCTAATCATTTCATTTTTAATCATTTCATTCTAATCATTTCATTTCTAATCATTTCATTCTAATCATTTCATTTTAATCATTTCATTTCACAGCACATCGTAGATTCTATCTAGTTTGATTTGTTTAACATCTTTTTTTTTTTCTTTTTTAGTACAGGTATCTTAACAAATTGCTTATTTGGCATTTTTCCACTTCACAGTTTTACTTCATGTACATATTTCTTGTTTTATGAAATTTTAAACTTTTCTGGGATTTTTAAAACATTTGTGTTTTATTTCACTTTATTTTGTTTGGTTTTAGCCTATTGGCTCACTGGCGTAGCTATCTGAATAATTATTTCAGCCGGTCAGCCGTGCTGAGGGTCACAAGGGACCCAAAAGGGTGCTCCTGTGGCCAACAGGGCCCACAGGATGACGATCGAGTGGCGTCGATACGCCTGCCTGCAAAGAAGCGGGCTGGGCGGCGCTTTAGTGGACCCCGTTTGCGCCAAAGCAGGCGCTACGGCAACTAAATTAAGAGCTGCTTTAGCGACAAAGGGCCAACAGAAGAAGGTTTGGTAATGCGCCCTGCGACAAAAATTGTTTTCTAATAAAAACTGTTTTAAATTCCAAAACGATTTTAGTTTTTGCTTACCAATTGCGATAAAAAATTATGAAAATTTGTGCTCCGTATAATGGATGTAAACAGATTAACTTTTCTTCCTCCAATGTCTACCTGTTCGCTCGGCCGGTCTCAGAGAAAAGAGCGAGACCGGAACCGGGACAAATTAAGTTGGCTGCACATGTGCATTCTGCAGCTGGTGTCCACTGCACGTGCGAAAGCTCAGCTTTTAATAGCACCTCTGTCGCAGCTGACACCCGAAAGCTCGTACTGCAATTGACTACGTGGCAACAATGTTGAGCCACGATTTTGGGCAGCATACTTTCAAGGGCAACTTCAAGCCTAGTCGAGCCCATAGTCTATAGCAGACTTTTAGGCGAAGAAATTATAAATGAATATTTGCTTCAGGCGCCGTTACAGTAGACGCGGCATTAGGTGTTTTCGCTAAAATTGTTTTATAATTTTCGTATATTTATGTGCTCTTGTTCCTTTCAACTGTCCACTTGGATGAAAGTTTCTTCGATATACATTAGTTTTTATCAAAATTTCTCTGAGAATAGAATTGATTATCATCATTATCATCATCATCATTATAATCACTGTCATCATCATATTTAGTTTTTTCTTCTTGATCTTTATCTTTTTCGCATGTAGTGTGCTATTAGATGTCATTTCAGTTTTAACATTTTTATAGTCTGTGGGTAACATATTCTGTAATTTTTTAATGACATTAACAAGATCATGTGAAGGTTCTGTTATGGGTTTGAATGTTTCCTCCAAACCATCAGTATTCTGAGTTTTGAGTTGTTTTAGTTCGAAAAATTTTGTTTTTAGAGCTTTTCGACTTTTGGTTAATTGAGCTAAAATATTTTGATTTATTGTAATTAAAATTCACTCGAACATTATTGAACTGTTGCCGCATGCAGACGTATCTTACTGTGCTCTGGAATCAAAATAAAATTCACAAGTTTAATGCGTAGCGAGAGACGTATTAATAAGTGTACAACGCGAAAAGACGCTTAGTGCGATGAAGCCGCACAAAATATCTAATTATTTGATTATTTACCAATTGATTAATTAATATTTACTTATATCCAATAAAACTAAACCGCGGTTAAAAAGATGAGCCAAGGCGACATTCGTAAGCAAATGCAGCGTGAGCAAGACGAGCGCCGGCTCTCTTTGCAACGAAACAACGCGTACTTCTCTTTTGTAGCCAAACCAACCCAAACTTCTGCTGACGCAAAAACGCAGCGGTCAATTACCCCCAACCCGACGAAAGAACTCTTGCATTTAGCAAGTGAGCGACCTCGTTCTTGCTCTCCGGCATTACCATCTCAGATTGCAGAGCGTACTGCTAAACAAGCAAGTAGTGAATCGAGAGACTTGCTCCTACCTACAGAGACTACAACAACAGTCTCTCTGACTACTGCAACTGCAACAACAACATCAACTGTAACGGTGTCGGCTGCCCGCTCGATCCCATCGTCATCAACAAATGCTCTTTTTGTGTCACCGATGACAACAACAAAAGCGCATTACGAATCACCGATCAAAACAAACCAAACTAAAACAAATACTACGACTGCTGCGTTGCCAATGAAACCAACAGCAAAAAACGTAACTGACCCACTTGTGCAGACTGGAATGGATCGTTACATACAAATTAAACGGAAGTTTAGTCCTTTAAACTCGAATGCAAAAATTATCCGTAACAGTTCCAGCGCATCTTCAAGCGAGAAGCTCAACAACACCAATAGGTTTGAAATTTTAGCAGACCTTTCGGGCGAACCCGAGGAAGATGTCAAAAAGAAGCCAAAGCCACCACCAATATACATACGGGAGAAAAGCTCCAATGCCCTTCTTAACAAAATTGTAGAGCTTATTGGAAAGGACAACTTTCATATAATCCCCCTTGCACGGGGTAAAATCCATGAAACAAAAGTTCAAATGAAGTCGGAAGATAACTATAGAGTTTTATCGAAGCATTTAACCGACAATAAAATGAACTACTACACGTACCAACTGAAAAGCAGCAAGGGCCTGCAAGTAGTACTAAAGGGCATAGAGTCTGATGTAGCACCAGCAGAAATAAGCAAGGCGTTAGAAGACAAGGGATTTAACTCAAAATCGGTCTTTAACATTTTAAACAAGGAAAGGAAGCCCCAGCCGCTTTTCAAGGTGGAACTTGAACCAGACAACACTTCTCTTAAGAAAAACGAAGTGCACCCTATATATAAACTTCAGTTTCTACTACATCGTAGAATCACTGTAGAAGAACCACACAAACGCAAAGAACCAGTACAATGTATGAATTGTCAAGAATATGGCCATACACGGTCATACTGCACACTGCGCCCAGTGTGTGTAGTTTGTGGAGAGCTTTACGACTCCTCACACTGTCCGTCGAACAAAGGCGATTCTACCACCAAAAGGTGTGGTAACTGCGGAGGTAACCACACCGCTAACTACAGAGGTTGTCCAGTTTATAAGGATTTAAAAAGTAGAATCCATCAACGAGTGACTACTCCCCGCTCTGCAAATGCACGGGTTACACCATCTAAATCAAACCCAGACGTATTCTTTTCGAACGCAACTAGATCGTCATTTGACTTTGACTCCGAGTCCTCCATAAAGAAAAATGTGACATTTGCCAGTGCTTTAAAATCAGGATTGGAGCTTCCTTCCTCAAGTACATCGCACTTTAAACTACCTCAACCAGAGCCAAACACAACTAAACATTATCAGCCTATGGAGCAGCCTCAAAACAACTTTGAGGCCATGTTCTCTAACCTACAGCAAAGCTTAATGGAGTTCATGTATTTCATGCGGACTACTATGCAAGATCTAATGCGTAATCAAAACATATTGATTCAAATGTTGGTATCACAACAATCCAAATAATCAATGACTTCCCTACGTATATCCATGTGGAATGCTAATGGCGTCTCACAGCATAAACTTGAGTTATCTCAATTCTTGCTTGACAAACATATCGACGTCATGTTACTCTCAGAAACACATCTTACAAATAAATATAACTTTAATTTAAGAGGCTACTCTTTCTATGCAACTAACCATCTCGATGGTAAAGCACACGGTGGGACTGGTATCTTGATTAGAAACCGAATTAAGCACCACCGCTACAAGGATCTAGCAACTACTTATATTCAAGCAACATCGATAAGAATAAAACTGGATAGTGGTAACCAACTTACTCTAGCCGCAGTATACTGCCCTCCTCGTTTCACTGTAACTGAAGCTGAGTTTATGCAGTTCTTTAACTCATTAGGCGAGCACTTCATAGCAGCAGGAGACTATAATGCCAAGCACACACACTGGGGATCTCGCCTCGTAAATCCTGAAGGTAAGCAGCTCTACAATGCAATTATAAAAGCCAGCAACAAGCTTGACCACGTTTCCCCTTGCAGACCAACATATTGGCCAACAGACCCAAAAAAACTGCCCGATTTATTTGACTTCGCAATCACTAAAAACATTCCAAGAAACCTGATTAGCGCCGAAAGTCTTTCGGATCTTTCATCTGATCACTCGCCTGTTCTTATTAATCTACTCCGTCATCCAATAAAGGTAGATCAACCGACTGGATTGACTTCACACAAAACCAATTGGATCTCTTATAGGAAATATCTAAGCTCGCATATTGATATAAATCCTGTACTTAACCTTGAAGCCGACATCGACAACTTTGCCAACACACTGGAGTCCGGCTTTGTCACTGCTGCTCGCATTTCCACTCCTCAAACTGCACAAATACCTTACATGCAAAAGAAGACAAATCATCAAATCGAGCAGCTCGTAATCGAAAAGCGACGCCTACGACGAGAATGGCAGTCTCATAGGTCGCCATATGCAAGACAAATTTTAAAAGACGCCTCCCGCAAGCTCACCAGAGCGTTAAAACAACAAGAAGCAAACACCCAACGCCGCTATATAGAGCAATTATCAACATCTTCCAAAAAGCACTCCTTATGTCGAGCCCACCCAACTCTATGCTCCCCGACAGAAACTGTGACGCCCGGCTGGGCCCGCAGTGATGAAGACAGAGCCAGAACATTTGCACAGCACCTTGAAAATGTGTTCCAGCTAAATCCTGCCACAAACGCATTTACACTACCGCCTGTAGCAAATGACTTACAGCTTCAACGTGAGCCAATGGAATTTCAAACTAACGAAATCGCTCATATCATAAAAAACCAACTGGATCCGAAAAAATCACCAGGCTCCGACCAAATAACGCCAAAGATGATCATTGAGCTCCCATATTGCGCAGCTCGCACTATCACCCAGCTCTTCAATGCCATTACAAGGCTTGGCCACTTTCCAGAGAGATGGAAAAGATCAATGATAATAATGATTCCGAAACCTGGCAAAGATCACATAATTCCCTCTTCGTACAGACCAATAAGCTTATAATCATGCTTATCCAAACTCTTTGAAAAGTGTGTGCTGACTCGGATAAACTCATTTTTAAGAATCCATACTAAAATCCCATCACACCAATTTGGATTTCGTGAAAAACACGGAACTATCGAGCAGGTCAACCGGATAACCTCTGAAATACGAAGAGCATTCGAAAATCGAGAATATTGCACTGCAATATTTTTAGATGTAGCCCAAGCATTCGACAGAGTTTGGTTAGAAGGTCTAATGCATAAGATCAGAACAACACTTCCTAAAAATACACATAAACTATTAGAATCTTACCTATATAACTGGAAATTCGCAGTGAAATGCAACTCTGCCATGTCTGACGATTACACCTCCAGAGCTGGAGTCCCCCAAGGCAGCGTACTGGGCCCAACGCTATACGTTCTATACACAGCAGAGATCCCAACAAACAGACGACTAATAATATCTACCGTTGCTGACGATACAGCTATTCTCAGCCGTTCCAAGTGTCCTATCCAAGCATCAGCGCAACTGGCTCTTCATCTAGTCGATGTGGAAAAGTGGCTATCTGACTGGCGAATAAAAATAAACGAACAAAAATGCAAGCATGTTACGTTTACCCTAAACAGGCAAAATTGCACACCGCTCAGAATAAACAATTCCACACTTCCGCAAGCGAACGACGTTACGTATTTAGGAGTACACCTCGACAGACGACTCACCTGGCGAAGGCACATCGAAGCCAAGAGAACACAACTAAAACTAAAAGCTAATAGTCTTCATTGGCTTATCAACGCTCGGTCCTCTCTTAGTCTAGAATACAAGGTCCTGCTCTACACTTCCGTACTTAAACCAATCTGGACCTATGGCTCCCAGTTAAAGGGGAACGCTAGTAGTAGCAACATTGATGTTGTCCAACGAGCTCAATCAAAAATCTTGAGAACCATCACCGGAGCACCGTGGTATGTTCGCAACGAAAACATACACAAAGACCTCAACATTCAACCTGTCAGAGAAGTAGTAGCTGAACAGAAAGAGAAGTATCACAGCAAGCTTTCCTCGCACCCTAACCCCCTCGCGCGAGGGCTAACCCGGCTGTGTAGCCGCTCCCGTCTTCGTCGTAATGATCTACCAACCCAGCGAAAGACTCTAGGGACGTGTAACCCAAAAACAATTCAATTTGTATTGTTAATTAATGTTTAGTTATAAGATTTGATAACTTATTCTTAGTCTCAACTTAAGAGAAGATGCAATAAATAAAAGCAAAGTATTTAAAAAAAAAAAAAAAACTCGGCTGGCGAAAATCTTCTGACTGAACCCTCCACGAGGGTGCCGGCTGGGTAATGGATAATGCATCGTCTCGGGCGACCGAGAGATGTCAGCATCACTTACTCGCACAGGAGACCTTGCAGTTTCTAGCTAAGGGACTGGGCCCAAGCTTTTTAGATTTATTCTGAAAAGCTGAGGTCCAGGACCATGGTCAGAGGTACTTGGCAGCAAGTATAAAATGCACCAGGAATCCTTGGATTCATTATGGAGGACATTACAGAGGCGTCAACTAGGGCTGGGATGTCAGCCCAAACGTCGGTGGGAAGTGTGACCGCTACCACCGGCGGGCACGGGGAGGAGAAATCCTCTCTGCGTGTCGCCAGTGGTCCCGACGGTGGAGTGGACCAGCTCCATCGACAGGAGGGTGCGGACCTGGAAACAGCTGCCACGGAGTCGGAGTCTTTGCTCACAGGCTCATCGATAACGGAGTCCGAGCTAGCGCTTGCGCTAGCGAGGATGCCGTTGGATGAGTCATCGAGCACTGACGAAGACGAAGTGACGGTAATCCAGGGACCATCCAGCAAGAAAGGCGCAAACCTCAAGCGCAAACAACGCTCAGGGTATAAGAGCTCTCTCAAGTTCCTTAAGGGACTGGAAGGCCGCAACCCAGAGTCGTTGAACGAGCGTGAGAGGAAATTGCGCAAGCAGCACGAATACAACGTGCGGCGGTATTTGAGGCTCGCTGGCGGGACCGGCAACACTCAGTCCGCTGAACCGAGTATGAGTGCACGGTGCCAGGGGGACAAGGGGTATCAGGCAGTAGCCGTAGCCAACCCGACGGAGGAAGTGAAAACTTCCACGTCGAAGTTGGTGGAACCAAAGAAACCCAAGTCACCCTTAGAAGGAAAGAAGCGTGCATCAGGTATGCTTGCAAAAACCACACCTCCTGGAAAGGAGAGAACGGTGAGCAAGCTACCGAAAAAGGCCAACCCACCTGTCAGTAAGAGGCAGAGGTCAGACGACTCGGCGAAGGCTTCGGAGAGCAAGCGGGTGTGTCCAGGAGACATCCTGGCCAGCTTGAGCGCGAAGCCGGAGCTACAGGTAGCCATTATCGACAGAAGCAACCCGGATGGGAAGCTTTCTATTGATAACTGGCTTATCCTGGAAGGGTTAATTGACCAGGGGATTGCTGATTGCTGCCCATCACTCGACCGCTGAATCCGTTCGTTGCAGAGTTTGATGGTATCAACTGGTACAAAGGTGTTAAAGTGGTGGCATGTGTCAACGAGGAATCCCTGCGATTCCTCAAATACACACTGCTGAAACTGGAAGCGCCGTGGCCAGGAGCAAGAATTGACGTCGTCCCTGTAGACCAAATTCCTGAGCGGACGATCATTAAGGTCTGGATCCCACCTCCCATCCGGAAGGATCGAACCACCCTTATATTGATCAAAAGCCAGAATGCGGACTGTCACACAGCGGACTAGACCATCAATAGAGGTCTCGCCCGAGACAAAGGAAACGGCAAGGATCTATGGATCAGCATTGGTCCAGAGTCCAAAAGCCAACTCCTTAGTAAGCAAGGCCGGCTGAAGATGGGAATGGGTTGCGTTCGGGCAATCATTCCTGGAGGCGCTGGGCGCGTAGATGTTAGGTCGACCGGAAAGAATTCGGGTAGTGCAGATTAATCTGCACCACTCGAGGGTTCCTTCCACAGACCTACTACGGTGGATGGACAAGGAGAGGGTGGATGTGGCTCTCATCCAAGAACCCTGGATCGTAGGTGAAAGGGTTTGTGGTTTGGGAGCCCGTGGATACCATCTCCTTGTCCCGAAAACTGTGGGTAAGTCCAGAACCTGTATCGTGGTAAGAACCGGACTTAATGTGCTCTTCTCTTCCAGTTTCAGCAACAGGGACTTGACGGTTGCGCTATGCGAGCGTAGTAACCCAATCTTTACCTAGCCTCAGCATATCTCCCGTACGAAGAAAAGGATCCACCGTCGGAAAGTATTCGAGCCCTCATTCAGCATGCGCAGAAAGAGGGCACGGATCTAATCCTTGGGTGTGATGCTAATGCCCACAATACCTTTTGGGGGAGCAAAGACTCCAACGAGAGAGGGGAGTCGCTGCTTGAATTCGTGATGCTCACTAATCTTAATGTGTGTAATCGGGGTAGCCACCCCCCATTCCGCAATAAGAACCGAGCTGAGGTTATAGATCTAACTCTAGCGACCAACAGCGACTCCCTCTCCGTAGAAGACTGGCACGTATCCACGGAATGGTCCTTTTCGGATCATTATAGGATAGTGTTCGAAGTTGGATGGTCCAGAGAGGCAAAGGCGCCCTTCAGGAACTTACGAAAGGCAAACTGGCTCAAATACTCAAAGCTTGTTATGGAATCTATCCCCAACCACCCAGTGGGAAGGCTAGACAGCCCAGACAAGTTGGAGGAATCGACTCAGAATGTCACAGATACTCTATGTAAGGCCTTCATCAAATCCTGTCCAATCAGCCGTCCACCGAAGTCAAACTGCCAGGTAGACGGGAATGCCTACCATAACAGTTTCAAGACCTTCAAGAAAGAAATCAGAAGGGCAAAAAGAGACTCATGGTCTAAATTTTGCGAGGAACTAACCAACACCACTGAAGCATCCAGACTTCGAAGGTTGCTGGCAAAAGATCCAGCCACACCGGGGCTGCTTTGCAACCTGGATGTCACATTCGCCAAAAACAGTCAGGAGTCTCTACAACTCCTCATGAACGCACACTTTCCCGGCTGCACACAAGCTGAAAACGAGAATGGGATCCCCAGGTCTCACATCAGCGGCGAGCCGGAGGGAAACCCGCTTCATTAGAGTCAAGTCCTAATTGACGAAATTGTCAACACGGAGAAGATAATCTGGGCTATCAAGTCATTCCACCCCTACAAATCAGCAGGACCGGATGACATCAGACCGGTCATGTTACAGATGGTATGCGTACATCTGTCGCAATGGCTATTAGAAATCTTCAAGGGATGTCTCCTTACGGGATACATTCCAAAAACCTGGAGAGAAGTGAGGGTGGCATTCATTCCCAAAGCTGGAAAGATAAACCACTGGTCAGCAAAAGATTATAGGCCCATAAGTCTCTCATCGTTTTTATTGAAAACACTAGAGAGACTTCTGGACCTTCATCTCAGAAGTAAGCTAACACCTCACACTTTTAGCAAGTCCCAACACGCCTACCTCAAAGGTAGATCAGTAGAGACGGCTTTGCACGAGGTGGTTAGCACAATTGAAGGCACACTGCAAAGGAAGGAGTTTACGTTAGCGGCATTTCTCGACATAGAGGGTGCCTTTAACAATGTCAGGATTGAGTCTATAACGGCAGCACTTGTCAACATAGGCTCACACCCGACAATCACTCGATGGCTTAGCAACATGCTTCGCCAAAGAATGATAAACGCCCAACTTTGCGCCTCGACTATCAGGAGAAGGGCAACCAGGGGCACCCCGCAAGGGGGTGTGATATCCCCCTTGTTGTGGAACATTGTCCTTAATGACCTTCTTCTCAAACTGAAGTATAAGGGCTGCAGAGTGACTGCTTATGCGGATGACCTGGTTCTAATGGTAACTGGCAGATTCCTGCCAACAGTCAGTGAGCTACTGAACGCCGCACTGAGAAAACTCTGCGATGGGCAGAACACAACGGTCTTGGGGCCAACCCACAAAAGACCGAACTAGTTCTGTTCACTCTAAAATATAAGATACCGAGCTTCAAGCTTCCGACACTGGGAGGGACAGAGCTCAAGTTATCAAAGGAGGCTAAATACCTTGGAGTAATCCTGGACTCCAAACTCTCCTGGAGGAGAAACTCGGAGGAAAGGATGAAGAAAGCGTTACAAGCCTTTTTTGTGTGCAAAAAGACCTTTGGTAAAGGATGGGGATTGCAACCGTATATCCTTCACTGGTTCTACACTGCAATTGTCAGACCTATACTGACGTACGGGGCCCTTGTATGGTGGGAGGCGGGACACACCGACTCCTATCTAAACAATCTCCGCAAAGTCCAGACTCTAGCAGGCTTGGGAATAACAGGATGTATTCGTTCTACCCCCCAAGCAGCGCTGAATGTAATGTTAAATCTGGAGCACATCGGAATCTTCCTCAAGCACGCGGCAGCAAGGAGTGCGGTCAGGCTTCACGCCCAATGCCTCCTTAAGCCTGGTGCAGGTCACAACTCCATTCTACGTACAGTAGAATTGACTGTGGCTGAGAACGACTACCGGGTACCAGAACATAAGTGGGATGACAGGTTTACAGCTGAATTCCCCGACAGATCCGATTGGCAACGGGAATCTCCTTTGAGGCAGAAAGAGTTGTCAATCTACACAGACGGATCAAAGACGTTAGAAGGCACTGGATCGAGGGTCTTCTCCGAAGACCTTGCAACCAAGCTTTCCTTTCGTCTTCCTGACTGGTGTAGTGTGTTTCAAGCGGAGATTTACGCTGTTTGGCAAGCGACCAAGTTGATACGGACACTGGGCGGGAGCCCGAGGGACGTGTCTATCTATGTCGACAGCCAATCAGCGATAAAAGCACTCGCATCAAACACCATTAAGAGTAAGCTAACCCGAGACACAGTGATGTCACTGAACCTATGCCAACCACACTCTATCAGACTTGTCTGGGTACCTGGGCACATGGGAGTACCAGGTAACGAGGTGGCTGATGAATGTGCTCGGCTGGGATCAGCATCATCAGAAACTCTCGCGGTGAACGATATAAAGAGACCTATTCAGCACGTGCTATCGGAACTTAATTGTTCCATGAGAACGGCGGCTGAGAGACACTGGGCAGCATCATCGGGCTGCGAGGTGTCAAAAGCACTCTGGCCAAGATACAGTCCCAAGCGAACAACCGAGCTCTTAAACTTTAAAAACAACAAGATAAGGTTACTGACAGGAGTCTTAACGGGACACTGCTACATCGGCCGCATGGCTCAACGGTACGGTGGACCCCAACAGGACTTCTGTCGCAGCTGTGGGGACGAAGAGGAAACCGAGAGTATCCAGCATCTTCTCTGCGACTGCCCTGCACTTCTGAGAAAGCGGACCCAATTTCTGGGCAAGCCTTTCTTTGAGGAACTGGGCAGTCTTGGGAATATTCGGCTGGAGAACATGGCGCTTTTCCTCGACTCTACTGGCTGGTTCCAGAGGCTACCGCAGCCCAACAGAACTAGCCAGTAGCACGTAGACAAAATAATACGATCAGAGCCTTTTTCCTCCAATATACCTACAATCCCTCCCAATCCCATCTACTCCTACAGTTCACACAGATCAGGCATCACAATGGACCGTATGGTCTCCGGGTGCTCTCGACTCCGGTCGAGCTGCCTGCACAACCTAACCTAACCTATTAAAAGTCACTCAAGCTGTTAGAACTGAAACGGTTATTTCACTCTAGTGGTTGTGAATGGAATGTGAACTAATTGACGAATTATAAGCATATATAGCTGTAATAATTTTAATTAAAAAAACCAAATTTTTTTGATTTATACTTCATATACATTTTATTAAAAACAATTTGTAATATAACAAGTAAGAAAGCTACAGTCGAGAGTGCTCGAGATTCGAGAGAAAACAAAAAGCTTAAATGATATTTTAGAACCAAATTCACAGAAATCATTGAGAATATAGTTATTATTATGCTTACCAAAATTCAGTGCTCTAGGTCTATTTTTACGTCGTTTCCAGTTTTTGGGGGTGGAAAGGGGCGTGGCAAAAATCTAAAACAAACATGATCTGCGTGAGAGCTACATGAATACTGTCACCAAATTTGATTTGATCTAGGTCATTCACACACTTAAAACGTCCATATGCATTGGGCACAACAATTTTGATAAATAATTTAACAAATAACTTTTGTTCTACTTATCCGATTTGTACAAGGTATATTAAGAGTGTCAAGCGGAGATGGGTTATCAAATTACAAATCAAAACACAATGAACTTTTGGAGTTATATGCAATTTATTTTCTAGATTAATGCTTATTGTGGGCGAAGGGGGCGTGGCAGCCAACTTTTGAAATAAACTTGATCTGCGTAAAAAATGCAGGAACCTTTATGCCAAATTTGGTGTCTCTATGTCTTATAGTCTCTGAGATCCAGGTGTTCATACGGACAGACAGACGGACATGGCTATATCGTCTCGGATGTTTACGCTGATTAAGAATATATATACTTAATGGGGTCGGTGATGCCTCCATCACCTGAGATTTAGTTGAATCTTCCTCCATTTGCATTGTTATTGGTAGGTTGTCTATCAACTTCCACAAAATATTGAAATTGTTGATGTTTTCGAAGTTGTTGGTATTGTTGGCGCATTCCATGTTGTTGTTGTTGGTTTGATGTTGTTTTTGCTGCTATTGCTGCTGATGCTATTGATGCTGCTGATGCTGCTATTGCTGGTCACTGAATGATATTTTCCTTTGAGGAGCCGGTTGATTCTATATCCTCTAACGATGAACAAAAGAGCATATTCTCGAGCATTTCTCGGGTGAGGTTCACAAAGGCCAACCGATTTCCAAGTGATTCTGTAACGGGACACACAGTCCAGACATGTGCGATCTTACAAGGAACACACACACACACACACACACACACACACACACACAGTTCCTTCAGTTATGTGACTCGGCCGATCACGACCCGTGGGGCAAAGCCTACCAACTTGTGGTCAAGCGCCTGGAGTCCCGCAGGCTTGCGTCGCACTCAAGCTAGCTTTCTGCCTTCAACCTGATCTGTTTGTGACAGTGTACAACCAATGCCTACAGGAAGCGGTGTTTCCTTTCTGCTGGAAGCAACAAAAGCTACTGCTACTCCCCAAACCGGGCAAGCCCCCCGATGAAGCCTCCGTCTACAGACCGATATGTCTTATTGATAGGCTGGAAAAATCTTGGAGAAAATTCTGAACTCTCGAATTGAGCGAGCATTGTCAGCAGGAGGAAACCTCTCCCCGCTCCAGTTCGGATTAAGGAAAGCGACATCAACAATTGATGGCATCGACAAGGTGATAGCAGTCACTTCCAATGCAATTGCCGGGAGCAGATGGAAAGGTGGCGGAAAGGAGTACTGCCTAATGGTCACACTGGACATACAAAACGCGTTCAACACGGCACGTTGGGATTGCATCTTGAGAGCATTGTCTGCTTTTAAAGTACCAGCCCACTTGAGGAAGATGGTAGCCAACTACTTTGATGGAAGAGTCATCGAATATAAGTCGAGCCAGACAACAGTGAGGCATCCGATCACTGGAGGAGTTCCTCAGGGCTCTGTCCTAGGGACCCTACTGTGGAACCTGATGTACGATGGCATATTAAGGCTTGCCCTTCCAGCCAACAGCCATATTATCGGCTTTGCAGACGACGTAGCACTACTCATAGTAGGAAAGGAGCTCGAGGATGTGGTGCTAAGATGCAACACGGTGATTGCCACTATAAACCAGTGGCTCATCGCAGTAGGGCTTAAGCTGGCGCCCCAGAAGACGGAGGCCGTACTCATTAGCAGCCGAAAGAAAGTGGAGACAGTCAACATCAAAGTGGCCGGCGCAGAAATCACCTCAATGAGAGCACTACGATACTTGGGAGTCATTATCGATACTCGGCTGTGCTTCCGAGAGCACTTGGCGGCTGCGAGCTGCAAGGCGGCAAAACTAGCAGAGCTCTTTCGCGCATAATGCTCAATACACGTGGCCCTAGGCAAAGCCGACGTGTCCTGCTGAGCAGTGTAGCAAGATCTGTTGCCCTCTACGCCGCTCCAGTATGGGCAATTGCATTACAAACAAAAAGCTATTACAGAGAACTTGCGGCGACGCACCGGCTGGGAGCAATAAGAGTCATAAGCGGCTTCAAGACTATATCCGACGATGCGGCCCTTGTCATCGCCGGAGTCGCGCCATTCGAAGAGCTAGCTACCGAGCGGGCATCCGTGTATCGCCAGCTGCAAACTGCTGGTCTCGCAGCCGTCGACAAAAAAGTGATTCGCGAGACAGCCAGCAGGGCCCTGTTGGAAAGGTGGCAACGACGCTGGAATGAGTCAACTGCAGGTAAACTTCTGGATTACCCAGATTCTTAGCGGGCACGGGTGCTTCAGGAGCTACTTGCATCGTTTCGGCCTCGAAGCGTCGGCGGAATGCCCTCGGTGCGGACCAGGCGTGGTGCAGGATGTGGAGCACACCATCTTCGAATGCGCCAATCACGCAGGTGAAAAGTCAAATCTGGATGCGGCTCTAGGTTGAACCGTTAATGCGGACAACCTCGTTGCACAAATGCTTCAGTCGGAAGCGAAGTGGTCTGCAATCAGCGACTACGCGGCAGTGGTGATGTCCTAGCAGAGAATGGCAGAGAGAGCCATACCTAACGGTGAAGCAATACCTAACGGTGGTCCCACAGGAGAAACACTCCGCTCAACAAATCTTTCCAAAATCTCTCCCTTTATTCGTACTGTAACTTTCTCCATATTTCTTTTTTTGTTGTTGTTGTATCTTGAATTCTTTTATCTTGTTTTAAACGAAATCAAAAAAAAAACCAGTAAGAAAGCTACAGTCGAGAGTATGATACCCGCAACCCATTTCGAGAGAAAACAAAAAATTTAAATGATATATTAACAAAAAATATACCAAATATACTAAAACTTTTTTTTTTGTATATATTTGAAAATAGCGGGTAAAAATCACAACACCGTTATGGTCACACTGTCAACTAAACAAACAAAGCGCGGGCAGCTGCAAGTGAATTTTGCATATAAAATTGATTCTTTAATAACTTCCTTGTTTTTCATTCGATCTCAACCAAATTCACAGGAATCATTGAGAATATAATTATTATTATGCATACCAAAATTCAATGCTCTAGGTCTATTATTACGGCTTTTACAGACTTTTGGGGGCGGAAAGGGGGGTGGCATCCAACTTTTGAAATAAACATGATCTGCGTAGGACCTATAGAAGTACTGTCCCCAAATTTGGTAGCTCTAGCTCTTATAGTCTCTGAGATCTAGGTGTTCATACAGACGGACAGACGGACATGGCTATATCGTCTCGGCTGTTGACACTGATCAAGAATATATATACTTTATGGGGTCGGAGATGCCTCCTTCTGCCTGTTACATACATTTTCTGTTGGCACTAAGTTATAATACCCTTCTACCCTATGGGTAGCGGGTATAAAAAAAACACTCACACTCACACACATATCATATATTTGACACCGTGGCGGTGGAGGTTATGAGAATACCACCTCAGCTAACTACTGCTTGTCGTAAAAGGCGACTAAAGTGGTATCAAAGCCGAGCCCAGTACAGCCTTGATTAGGATACTGGAAACACCACCTCTGATTTGATGAGTTGGGCTGACAGTCACAGTATTCTAGTATCTGAGTAGACAGAGTGATATCTTGTCGAAACGACTACTAGGCTAATGCTGTGACTGCCTTGCCGATAAAGGTCAAACTCTGCTGGAGTAGACAGAGTGATATCTTGTCGAAACGACTACTAGGCTAATGCTGTGACTGCCTTGCCGATAAAGGTCAAACTCTGCTGGAGGCGTTGGCAACCCTGGACGTAGTGCTGCTAAATTCTGGCAATCAGTACACGTTCAGTAGGGGTAGTATGGGATCTACCATCGATGTTACTTTCGTAAGTGGCAGCCTTTCACGTAGAGCATCCTGGAAGGTATGCAGTGATTACACGCATAGCGACCACTCTGCGATTATTACGGAGATTGGAGGAAACCTGCTACGGAGAAACACCCCCAGGAGCCTCTCATATAATACGAGGTCCTTCGATAGTGAGGTCTTCAATTATATGATCAGAGGAGCAGAGCTCGATGGCACGGCGGAGGTCATGGCCAGCAAGGTAATGGCAATGATAGCGAGTGCTTGCGATGCCTCGATGTCCAGGTGGAAGTCCAATGGTGGAACGACGGGATAGCGGACGCAAGGAGAGAGTGCCTCCGAGCCAGGAGGAACTACCAGCGTGCTGCCCCCGGCACCGCATACGAGTACCTGGGAGGAGTATACAAAACCAAGAGACGGATTCTGGCGAACCTTATCAAGGAAAGCAAGAGGTCGTCCTTTCAGCATCTGGTGAACGAGGCGGACAACGACCTGTAGGGTTTGGCCTGACGATGAAGAGGCTGAAAGCGTTTAGGACTCCCAGTCCGTCCTGCCCTACCCTCCTTGGCAGGATTGTGCGCGAACTATTCCCACTGCAGAGTAGAGTAGAAGGGCCAAACACGGTACTGCAAGGACAACGTATCAGCTTCCCCGCAGTTACTCGAGAAGAGCTCCGGGAGATCGCAAGAGGCATCAAGGTGAACAAGTCGCCCGGCCCCGATGGTATCCCTGATCTGGCCATCAAAGCCGCCTTGGAGAATCACCCGGAGGACCTGATGAGGCTGTGCAATAGGTGTCTAGAGGAAGGAGTGTTCCCTGCCCGATGGAAAAAGCAGTCGCTCGTGCTAATCCCGAAAGGGGGAAACCTCCGGAGGAGCCTTCTTCGTACCGACCGATCTGCTTACTAGACACGGCGGGCAAAGCGCTAGAAACGTTAGTACGGGAGCGCCTGGAGGTCGCGATAAACCGTGCAGGGGGCCTATCACCATGGCAGTTTGGTTTCCGGAAGGGTCGCTCTACGATTCAGGCTATCAGCCAAATTATGGACAAGGCGGGGAAGGCAATCGCGGGGGAGCGCTGGCTCTGGGGCAGTAAGGAGTACTGCCTCATCACCGCCCTTGACGTAAGAAATGCCTTTAATTCTGCCAACTGGCATGGGATCCTGTACGCGTTGCAGCACTTCAACAGCGACAGGAAGCTCTGGTACACGACCAGTACACGCACTGAGAGCTATGAGGTCACTGGAGGCGTTCTCCAGGGATCAGTGCTTGGCCCCACCTTGTGGAACGCTATGTACGACGTAGTCCTCCGCCTAAGAATGCCGGACGGTGTGAATATTGTCGGATTTGCGGGCGACATAGCGATCGTGAAGCACCTGACGGACATAGAGGCAAAGACGATTACTGCAGTCAAGGCAGTACGGGATTGGCTGGAGGAAGAAGGGTTCCGACTAGCGGAACATAAAACCGAGGCCGTGCTAGTAACTTCCAGGAAAAATGTGGAGTTTTTTAATTTCGTAGTTGGGGATACAACGATACTTTCGCAGGCCACTATGACCTATCTCGGAGTCAAGGTGGACAACAGACTCAACTTTCGAGCACACCTCATGTACGCGGCGAGTAAGGCAGCAACCGCATCCACGACCTTAGCTCGAATAATACCGAACACAGGGGGCCCTAGGCAGAAAAGAATTTTACTGCTCACGAACGCGGTCAGGTCCATCAGCCTTTACGCAGCCTCGATCTGGCTAAAGGCATCGGAGTGCGGCACCTTCCTGAGGCAGATAAATTCGGTGCACAGGATCTGCGCGCTCAGAATGTGCTGCGCATTCCGGACGGTATTGGGAGAAGCTGCAATGGTCCTTGTGGGAACAGCGCCATTCGATCTACAGGCAGCAGAGCGCGCAAAGGCCAAGGATAGATCTAGCATCATCCAGGAGTGGCAGACAAGTTGGAACAGCGGCACGAAAGATCGATGGACATATCGCCTGATACCGGACGTGTAAAAGGTGGTTAGACAGAGTTCACGGAGAGATGAACTTTCATCTAACACAATTACTCAGTGGTCACTGGTGTTTCAAAGGATACCTGCACCGTTTCGGCCATGCATCAGACCCTTACTGCGCCCACTGCGAGCCGCAGATGGTGGAAGATGCAGAGTACGACTTTATGCACTGCGGACGCTTCGCGGGTGCTAGAGAGGAGCGAGAAGTCCGCCTTGAGGGGCGTGTCGAGACGGAGTCCGTAGTCGAGCATATGATAAGCTCGAAGTAATACCTTACGGCAGTTCTGGGGGGAGTGCGTTGAATGCGGGAGAAACAGGCGTTAGCCTGTTTTCGCAGGACCACTTGAACGTACTGCGGTGCGCCAACGTCCAAATAAAAAACAAGTAAGAAAGCTACAGTCGAGATTCTCGACCGTATGATACCCGCAACCCATTTCGAGAGAACAAAAAAAATTTTAATGATATTTTAACAACAAATATACCAAAAATATACTGAAACTTGTGTTTTGTATATATTTGAAAATAGCGGGAAGAAATCCACAACACCGACATGGTCACACTGTCAACTAAACAAACAAAGCGCGAGCAGCTGCAAGTGAATTTTGCATATAAAATTGATTCATTAATAACTTCCTTGTTTTTAACTCGATCTCAACCAAATTCACAGGAATCATTGAGAATATAATTATTATTATGCATACCAAAATTCAATGCTCTAGGTTCATTATTACGGCTTTTACAGTTTTCGGGGGCGGAAAGGGGCGTGGCAAAAATCTAAAATAAACTTGATCTGCGTAAGACCTACACGAATACTGTCACCAAATTTGATATCTCTAGGTCAATCACACACTTAAAACGTCCATATGCATGTGGAACAACAATTTTGATAAATAATTTCGCGAATAACTTTTGTTCTACTTATCCGATTTTTACCAAAATTACAGGGTATATTAAGAGTGTCAAGCGCAGATGGCTTACCAAATTACACATCATTACACAAAGAACTTTTGGAGTTATACGCGATTTACATAAAAAAAAACTTGACTTTTTCTAGATAAATGCTTATTGTGGGCGAAGGGGGCGTGGCATCCAACTTTTGAAATAAACTTGATCTGCGTAGGGTATGAAGGAACATTTTTGCCAAATTTGGTGTCTCTATGTCTTATAGTCTCTGAGATCCAGGTGTTCATACAGACAGACAGACGGACAGACGGACAGACGGACAGACGGACAGACGGACATGGCTATATCGTCTCGGCTGTTGATGCTGATCAAGAATATATATACTTTATGGGGTCGGAGATGTCTCCTTCTGCCTGTTACATACATTTTCTGTTGGCACTAAGTCATAATACCCTTCTACCCTATGGGTAGCGGGTATAAAAAACAACAAGTAAGAAAGCTACAGTCGAGAGTGCTCGACCGTATGATACCCGCAACCCATTTCGAGAGAAAACAAAAAATTTAAATGATATTTTAACAACAAATATACCAAAAATATACTGAAAATTGTGTTTTGTTTGTATATATTTGAAAATAGCGGGTAAAAATCCACAACACCGACATGGTCGCACAAGTGAATTTTGCATATAAAATTGATTCTTAAATAACTTCCTCGTTTTTTATTCCATCAACCAAATTCACAGAAGTCAATCAGACTATCATTGTTATTATGCATACCAAAATTCAATGCTCTAGGTTCATTATTACGGCTTTTACAGACTTTGGGGACGGAAAGGGGCGTGGCAAAAATCTAAAACAAACTTGATCTGCGTAAGACCTTCACCAACGCAGATGGGTTACTAAATTATGGAATGTGTTTATGTTATGTGTGTTTTTATACCCGCTACCCATAGGGTAGAAGGGTATTATAACTTAGTGCCGACAGGAAATGTATGTAGCAGGCAGAAGGAGGCATCTCCGACCCCATAAACTATATATATTCTTGATCAGTGTCAACAGCCGAGACGATATAGCCATGTCCGTCTGTCCGTCTGTATGAACACCTAGATCTCAGAGACTATAAGAGCTAGAGCTACCAAATTTGGGGACAGTACTCCTATAGGTCCTACGCAGATCAAGTTTATTTCAAAAGTTGGATGCCACCCCCCTTTCCGCCCCCAAAAGTCTGTAAAAGCCGTAATAATAGACTTAGAGCATTGAGTTTTGGTATGCATAATAATAATTATATTCTCAATGATTCCTGTGAATTTGAGATCGAATGAAAAACAAGGAAGTTATTAAAGAATCAATTTTATATGCAAAATTCACTTGCAGCTGCCCGTGCTTTTTTCAAAAGTTGGATGCCACCCCCCTTTCCGCCCCCAAAAGTCTGTAAAAGCCGTAATAATAGACTTAGAGCATTGAGTTTTGGTATGCATAATAATAATTATATTCTCAATGATTCCTGTGAATTTGAGATCGAATGAAAAACAAGGAAGTTATTGAAGAATCAATTTTATATGCAAAATTCACTTGCATAGTTGACAGTGTGACCATAACGGTGTTGTGATTTTTACCCGCTATTTTCAAATATATACAAAAAAAAAAGTTTTAGTATATTTGGTATATTTTTTGTTTAAATATCATTCAAGTTTTTTGTTTTCCCTCGAAATGGGTTGCGGGTATCATACGGTCGAGCACTCTCGACTGTAGCTTTCTTACTAGTTTTATTATGTCTCGTGTTCTCCTCTAGTTGCTGTTTTGCTATCTTTGCATTGTTAATAGACTTTACTATTGCTGCGCTGCCTGACGCTAAACTGCCCACAGCGCTAAGTGCTGTTAAAATTGGTACAAGTGGCAAGAAGCCACCTACCTTGGGCTTATTTATAACCCGTGGAATTACAACATTGTTCGTATTTATATCAACCGAAATATGAGTATTTGGAAAAACTTATCAAACCAATGAAAGGAATAGGATACTACACATTCTCCGCAAATGACACAGTTTTAACCCCACAAGAAGCTAAAAATAATTCCATTATGATATTTGATGATGTGGCATGTGAAAAACAGGATAATATCCGAAACTATTTTTGTTCGGGTCGTCATAAGAATATTGATTCTTTTCATCTTTGCCAAACGTATACACATATACCGAAACATTTAATACGTGATAACGCAAATTTTATTATAATGTTTAAACAAGACGATTTAAACATGCGACACATGTATTGAGATCATGTAAATAGCGATCTGGACTATAAAACATTTATGGAAATATCACGAAATTGTTGGGTGGATAAATTTGGATTTCTAGTAATCTCTAAGGATGACGATATGAAAACTGGCCGATATAGAAAAGGATTTGATCAATTCATTATACTTTAATTAAAATGGATATAAGTATAATGAGGTGACGGTGAAAAGACAGTCTACAGTCAGGCTTCAAAATGACTACATCTTTATCATTTACATTGAACGGGAACACATCAGTTATAACCGAAAACTTTTTCCCACAAATTCAACTAACACGCAATTATGAGTGTGCTCTCAGTAACTTTCATACATACAATTCTATACCAAACGTTGATAAAGGAAACAATTTATTTCACATTGGGGATAAAGTCATAGAAATACCAGTGGACTCGTATGAACTCGATGACATCACAAAATATATTTTTAATGAGCTAAAAGAGTATGGTCTTCATGATACCCTAAAAATTCAAAGTAATAACAACACACTCCAAGTGCAAGTTTGCACTAGAAATGAAGCGGTATTTTTTGATCGTGAACGAACTATTGGACAGCTATTTGGATTTAATAAACGTATATTAAGAGCACACAAGTCTGAAATTTACATCTGAGACAATCCAGTAATCAGAGTAATTTTAAAAATAAATACAATTAGGTTGGAATGTAACATTATAAGTGGCTCATATGTGGGTAATAGATCAAATTATCTGCTTCATGAATTTGGAATTAATGTCCCACCAGGATATAAAATGAACATTACACCACGAATTTTAATTTATTTACCTGTCAACAGCAGAGAAATAAGCACACTCGAAGTACGGATAATTGATCAAAAGGGAAATTTAGTCAACTTGCGTGGTGAAACTATTGTTCACACGATCGCAGGTGGTCTCAACTTATTCGAGGTCACCGTCCCCAGTTATTCGATGAGCTGCATGTTGCGTTCGAACGACTGCACGTGTCAAAGGCCCGCCCCCCCGTTTTTCGGTGTGATGCTTGTTGCGTTCGAACGACTGCACGTGTCAAAGGCCCGCGCCCTGCCTGTTGCGTTCGAATGCATGCTGGTGGCGAAAGTCACCAACCCTGTTGCCAGCTGCGCTCGCGCATCCAGATCTGTCAACACATTCAATCGATTCCGGCTGTTGCAGCTGTCGAAGGTCACCGATCGCCGATCGCCGGTCGCCGCACCAGTTTTCGGTGTCATATGTCCTCATACACTTGACTTACCCTAAAATCAAACAAGATCCAACATCCCAATCCCCACAACCTATTACACCCCACTCACCCCCCAATAGTCTAATTTATTTGTTTATTTGTTTACCAACCCCTTTGACCACCACGATCCCTAAACACCCACACTACTTTTTTGACCTTCATCAAAACTCTTAATTACCATTTGACATTTTTTTTGACAGCTTAACCCATAAATTATCATCTTAATTACCCCATTAGTGTCAACGTACTAGTAATCAGGTAAACATACTACTCGTCATGAAGAAGAAACGACCCAAAAACATTACATAAAGCAGTTATCACCAATGAGCTCCAAGTTACCACTTTGGAGAGCACACTCATCACTCTGCGCACCAATCGAATCTGCGATGCCAATAAGGACACCCACAGGCAACTGGGCGCGCAGCGACGGAGACAGAGCCGACCGACTTGCAGAACATCTTCAAAATGTATTTCAGCCCAATTCATTATGAAACGGGATCTCACTGCCAGAAACATCAGATATCGACACATCAACGTATGAACCAATGGTATTTAGTCCACATGAGTTACTCAAAATCATAAACGAACAACTTAACCCCAACAAAACCTCCAGGATGCGACCTAATATCACCAAAAATTATTATTGAACTTCCTTTCTGTGCTGTTCGAGCTATTTGCCAACTCTTCAATGCAATAACGAGACACGGACACTTCCCAGAGAGATGGGATGCGATAATGATACCAAAACCTGCCAAAGACCGCACAATTGCTTCATCATATAGACCAATTAGTTTACTAATGTGTCTATCAACACTCTTCGAAAAATGCTTCTTGGCACATATTACCCCATATCTCAGAACACACAACAAAATCTCGACTCCTCAATTCAGGTTTCGAGAAAAACATGGAACCATTGAGCAAGTCAACCACATATCATCAGAAATCCGAAATGCATTCGAACAAAGGGAGTACTGCACTGCGATATTTCTGGACATATCACAAGCTTTCGACAGAGTATGATTAGAAGGTTTAATGCACAAAATTACAGAAATGCTCCCAACGAACACTCACAAACTTCTGAAGTCATACCTTTACAACAGGAAATTCTCAGTAAAATGTAAGGCTGCCATGTCCGATGGCTACATCATCAGAGCCGGAGAACCTCAACGCAGCGTGCTTGGACCAACACTTTACCTTATCTACACTGCGGACATCCCAACGAGCAGCCAACAAGCCTCATCCACTGAGGCCGCTCGAGATACTCCAAGCAATCAACGGAGCCACTTGCTATACGCCTGGTGGCAGTGGAGGAATGGCTATCCGACTGGCGAATCAAAGTTAACGAACAAAAATGCAAACACGTAACGTTCACACTTACCAGGCAAGACTGCCCTCAACTTACTCTAAACAACACAGCGGTTCCGATAGCAAATGAACTAACATATTTTGCCGTACACCTCGATAGACGACTTACTTGGCGGAGCCACATTGAAGCCAAAAGAACACATTTAAAGCACAAAGTCAACAGCCTCCATTGGCTTATCAATAGCCGCTCACCCCTTAGCTTGGACTAAAAGGTACTTCTATACAACACCGTTTTGAAACCAATCTGTATGTACGGCTCTCAGTTGTGGGGGAATACCAGTAACAGCAGTGTAGATATAATGCAAAGAACTCAATTAAAAATTCTCAGAACCTTAGAACATACCACTCGTCAGAGAAGAGATAGCACAAATCAAAACAAAGTACTACAGCAGGCTATCAGTACATCCAAATCAGTTTCCAGCAGTTCTCGTTTGAAGGTCGTTGCCTTCAAATCCAGCGCTAATTATTAGGACCATGTAGTCTCTATTTAGTTAAAATTAAACTGTTAGATAATGTATTATTTTAAGATTTGCAACCTTATTATTAGACTCACAAAGAGAAGATCCAATAAAACAAACCAAGTTTAATAAAAAAAAGTGGCAAGCTTGTATGACTCGAGCAACAAAAGTCATCTTCGTTCTCAAGACTTTTGTCTGGGAAGAACAAAAACGGCTTGCGCTAGCCGCTTGTCGCGCAGTTGCAAAACTTCATACGTATACACATACTCATATGCGCCAACGTTTACTACACACAAGCATACATAGAAACAATAGCACAGCGCAACAAAATACACGTGCTCATCATTCCGCAGTCGATCCGCAAATTCGATGCTGTTCTTTATGTAATGATGTGTAATTTGGTAAGCCGTTCGGACAAACAGACGGACATTGCTATATCGTCTCGGCTGTTGACACTGATCGGGGTCGGAGATGCCTCCTTCTGCCTGTTACATACATTTTCTGTTGGCAATAAGTTATAATACCCTTCTACCCTATGGGTAGCGGATCTAATCAGTGCGAATCAGTGGCTTCCTCGACATCTATTGCCTCGGGGATCGGTTGCTTCTCCGCTCTCCGTGCGTCAGCGGATCCAGTATGTATTAGGGATGGGGCCTTCGGTTCCTCCTCGGCATCCCCGGACTCGGGGATCGGCTTCTCGTCCGCTTCTTGGAAACCAGCAGATGCTCCTAAGAAGGCGAGGTGGGGATGGGGTTTTCGGCTCCTCTACGTAGCTGTGGAGATTCACAGATCTGGGAGCCTCGAAGAAGATTGGAGAGCATCGTGATACTCTTGCATCTCCTTTGGTAAGTGGGTAGGCATAGATTTCAGGGGACGTAATTCTCGTCACCAGCTGCACCCCGGATACCGCTGAAGTTGTCCGTTCTTCTTGATGTAGTCCACGTAATTAACTAACTCCTCGGCGATTTTGACTCTCATCCCCGCAATCCACTTACAAGCCGGTTTCGTTACCACCGCCTGTTGGCAGACTTCTAGGGGATGCTGAGAAGGTGCATCAGCCACGACATTCAGCTGTTCCTTCCGATAGTGAACGTCAGATTAAAATTGTTGAAGCTCCTGAGCCCAGCGGGCAATCCTTCCGGTTGGGCTTGCGAAGAACTGCATTCTTCTGATCCTCCGTCCACTCCCACCTTCTGGCTTTCTTAAGCAACGTCGTCATGGCACGAGCGTGGCAAAATTGGTCCCGAACCGTCTTTACCATGAAGCCATACCCAATCACTGCCGCAACTGTTTCAAGATGTCTGGTGTCTTGAAATATTGGACGGCCTCAACTTTCTCGGGATCCTTACAGATGCTGACCACATGACTCAGATAGACCGGCCTCTCTAGCTATCAAAAAGTGCTTATTCCAAGTCTTAAAAATCCTTCCTTCGGCCATCGAGCCATCGCCTCCTGTGGCTCGCAACCCGGATCCTATTCGGCCTCCACCATATCTAACTTAGCCGGCCTCACTTCGCAACCTGTTCTCAATGGCGTTGATACCTGGTTCTGCTTTCGCCTCCGTCTCCACCAGCTCACTTCGTTCCTTGGCGGAGTGCACTGTTCGGGGAACTGTTAGTGTCGTTCATCTTCTCCTCCTTTTGGCTCTTTGTCGGACAAGCATCTCCTCCTTGTGGCCGAGGATGCCTTCTTCCGATTCTTCGGCCTGCGCTCCAATCGTTAACGACGCCATCGACTCAAGGAAATCCCAACAGATCCAAAAAGATAACGTGGTCTGAGAAGCATCGTCATGCTAACTAAGTTCCACCTTCACTCTCTTCGACTGCTTCTCCATCAATGCGGATCCATCCGCCAGACGTATGCGCCGCTTGAGGTTCCCCTTCCATCATCCGCCTACGGACGCATTCCTCGCTCAAAGTCGATAACGGCCGTGATAATTTGCCCCACTATCTCTGCTCTAGCGACGATCCGCCCAGCCTGTATAGACAAAGGTTTTCCTTTGTTTGGGCGCCGGCTTGGGATTGGAGCGTGCGCATCGGGATGCTCACCGATCCTTGCGTGGCGTGCAGATCATCTCGTACTCCGGTGCCAATTGGATGAGTTGCCGCAGATTGGTAAAGTTTCACCTACGCAGGTACAACTTATAGGTCTATCAGCGTTCTCGTATATCCTATACAGTTCTTGTTCGTCATTGTACTCCTCAGATTTCCGCTGCTCGATAACCTACTCTGCGCAAACAGCGCGCTGCTCTGTCCTTGAATCTTTCACTGATGGCACGAGGTATTCGATTCACTTCAATGCAGTATGCCCCAGTGCGCTACTCCAGGCGTTCTATAAGCGGAAGGGAATCAGAACAGCCCTTATATCTGATCCCCCACTTGGGGATCTGCTCCGCAATACCACACAGATGGGCATTGTCCACCACATAATCGGGAGTAGGAGCATCGTCACCTTTGAAGAGAGTAGATTTCTTCTCTACCTTTTTTTTTTTTTTTTTTTATATACTTAGCTTTTATTTTTTTGTGTCTTCTCTTAAGGTGAGACTAAAAATAAGTTATTAAATCTTATAACTAAACATTAATTAACAATACAAATTGAATTGTTTTTGGGTTGCACGTCCCTAGAATCTGTCGCTGGGTTGGTAGATCATTACGACGAAGACGGGAGCGGCTACACAGACGGGTTAGCCCTCGCGCGAGGAGGTTAGGGTACAAGGAAAGCTTGCTGTGATACTTCTCTTTCTGTTCAGCTATTACATCTCTGACTGGTTGAATGTTGAGGTCTTTATGTATGTTTGCTACTACTAGAGTTCCCCCATAACTGGGAGCCATAGGTCCAGATTGGTTTAAGTACGGAAGTGTAGAGCAGGACCTTGTATTCTAGACTAAGAGAGGACCGAGCGTTGATAAGCCAATGAAGACTATTAGCTTTTAGTTTTAGTTGTGTTCTCTTGGCTTCGATGTGCCTTCGCCAGGTGAGTCGTCTGTCGAGGTGTACTCCTAAATACGTAACGTCGTTCGCTTGCGTAAGTGTGGAATTATTTATTCTGAGCGGTGTGCAATTTTGCCTGTTTAGGGTAAACGTAACATGCTTGCATTTTTGTTCGTTTATTTTTATTCGCCAGTCAGATAGCCACTTTTCCACATCGACTAGATGAAGAGCCAGTTGCGCTGATGCTTGGATAGGACACTTGGAACGGCTGAGAATAGCTGTATCGTCAGCAAAGGTAGATATTATTAGTCGTCTGTTTGTTGGGATCTCTGCTGTGTATAGAACGTATAGCGTTGGGCCCAGTACGCTGCCTTGGGGGACTCCAGCTCTAGAAGTGTAATCGTCAGACATACAGAATTGCATTTCACTGCGAATTTCCTGTCGAATAGGTAAGATTCTAATAGTTTGTATGTATTATTAAGAAGCGTTGCTCTTATGTATTAGATATAGCAGCTTGATATAGCAGTGCTATACCCCTTTGAAGATTCATAAGAGACGTATCCACGTCAGGGAAGGGAGTTTGGATTGAAGCTCACAGCAAATGGTTGCTTACTAGCTTGGAGGAGGTATCTTAGTTAAAGCACTACCTAAAATAAAATATATATACATATATATATTTTCCCTTGGAATTAATCCAGGGTATGACGTAAGTCAGTCATAAACCACGTGTGCGCTGATGGAAACCACATAGACGGAATAAGTAGAACAATAATGAATTAGAACTTACCATTAGATGCAACAACAATTGATTGAATTAATATTTTGATTTTGTTTTGATCGAACTCTTCTAGTTATAGTCACTGATAAGAAAACACACTTGCTAACTTAAATTTATTTTTATTATCTTTAAATTGTAATGATACCTAAAATATGAATTGTTGAAGCATATACCTGTGGTCATCTAATTAGAAATATGTAATCTTTGGCACATTTATATTTATTGAATGTATCTTTCTATATATAGCAACACATAAAAACAAAGCTACGGCAACATCTTCGTCATGGTACCACGACAGTAAGAATGCAACAACAGAGTGAGTCAGTATAATATTATATATAATTGATACTTACAATTGGTGAATATACATTCTAAATATAAATACATACATATATTCTAATGAATGTGCCTTAAGAGTAATGAACTGACCCATGCGTGTACGTTTTTTTTTTCTCAGAAAAGATTAACTTGAATTGTCTTTGAATATAGTTAAATTGACAAGATATCATATCCAGTGTAATCATGAATCCACTTTGGAATTTTGTAATTAAATTGTGAATAATTTGAATGAAATAATGAGTCTTTAAAATTTATTAACCTGGTCTGTCGAGTAATCGTGGAGGAATCGGTTAAGATGAATTAGAGGTATAATAATCCTTTATATTAGGGGTAACCAAAATCTATAGAATAGTTACCATGGTCGGGAGGGTAGAGACGAGGGACATACTATCCAGTTCCCTCATCTAGGCATAATTGGATTAAAGTAAGCCTCCGATATAGCGTGTGTCGGCGCAACCAAATCCGTTTTAGTATCAGTTTGTTTAGCTTATTTTAAGCCTTATTTTATTTAGAATCAGTCCGCGTATTAAATATTCGTGTGTGTTAGCGTTACCGAGTAATCGAGTAAGGAAGGACCTCGACCAATCCGACGAGCTAGAACTGAGCACCGCAAGAATACGCACCCCACCAAGCTCGGTTGCAGACTATGTATGTCTGGTACACTACACATATAAATTGGCGCCCAACGTGTGGGGCCGAGTAAGAAGAAATAATATTACCCCACATCTGCTCATCTAATCCATCCTACATTCTTACAGCTTAAATATTATATAGCAGAATTTTAACTTCGCATCAGACAGCAATCTGAATTCTGGCTTAGGAATATGCGACTTTAGTTCCGACGCGGTAACTAGTCGACCAAAACAGATCTGCGATAGCTTACTTATGAAATTTTATTGATTCTCTATTATAATAAAGCTTTGCGTTCATACATTATAGGTACTCCTTGAATCATATGTTAGTAGGAAACTTAGAAACTGACTTTGGATTCAACGATTGCATTTCGTCTTTCGGATTGCTCGACCAAGCAGATCTATGTCGACTAAGATGATTTATATTTTAGGAAATACTATTATGCAAATTACCTAAAATAACCGAATTTGACACGGATTACAATTTTAGATATTGTCCTTCAAGTTCGATTACTTCCTTTAAAATATACAATAGACTTTAGTTACAATAACGGAAAATTCCTTTTTTGTCAAATTATGTCTAGTAATTACATCTTTTTGCAGGTTCCGAAACGATGAAAGACAGACCAAATATTTACATGATTTTTTTTTTGATTAATTTGTATTCAGTTGTACTACGAAATAGTTTCGATCAAAGTGCCACTTGAACACAGCAACGATAATATACAAGCAACTTTACAAGAACTAGACCCATTTTGCGGTATTTGTAATAAAGTTTTGAGAGTCACTGAACTTACAGCCAAAGCTCCATGTAACCATAAATTCCACGCAAACTGCATTCGAGAAGCGATTTCATTTAAAACAGCTTGTCCAATTTGTAATATCGATTGCAATCCCATGCTTTTGAGTTATTCAAATAATAACTTGCAAACGAATCCGAAGTAGGCAATGATAACATACAGACACCATCTAAAACTATGGGGAAAAGTTATAGAGGTAGAGGTCGAGGAAATAATGCTAACTCAGGTATGAACACTAGATCTACTACTAGGAGACTAGCAGATCCAATTTTTAGAGAACCATCACGACAGCACCAATTACCATCGGAGTCACAAGTTGAAATCACGAACTTTATCAAAGCAAGTATTGCGGCTCAACAGGCTCAAATGATTGAGGAAATGACTACCTTGATAACTAAGAAACTGGGAATCAGTACACAAGAACAGCTATCTTCAGTACGGTCAAACCTACCACCACAGCAAGATAACAACAGCACTGAAGGCAGGCGAAGTACTAATGCTACTTCAGCCACTGAGAAGGAGGCAAGAAGCAGCGTAGCACGATCTGATTTTATCGGAACTATACCGCCAGAAAAGGTATCAAACATTATTCAGAACTGGAGGATCAAGTTCGACGGTTCTAAGCAATGTATGCATATGGATGAATTTATTTATCGTGTTCGATCTCTGACCGAGCAGAATCTTAATAGAAATTATAAGCTTTTATGCGACCATCTTCATTTGCTGTTCAATGGTAAAGCAAGTGATTGGTATTGGAAGTTTCATCGTAACCACGACGATTTTACTTGGGAGACCTTTTGTAAGGAGTTTCGTGAAAGATTCGACGAAGGTGAAACCGATTTAGATCTTATGGATAAGATAAGGAAGAGACGCTAAGGGGAAAATGAATCATTTGACGACTTCCAGTTTGTTATTGAAGACCTCGCTGATAGACTTCAAAGGAGTTTGTCCGAAGACCAAATAGTAGATATTTTAATTCGCAATTCTAAAACGAGTTTGCACCATGAACTTCTGCATCTTAAAATATATAAAAGATCCCAATTACGTGAAGCAGTGCGGAAGCACGAACAATTTCATTCAGATATAAAATCTTTTAAGCCCCGACCACTTCGCTCTTACGTCAATGAGATAACTGACGATACTGAGAACGTATCACAGTTAAGAGACTCAGAACTTTCAGAGGAAGTGCTGGCTTTTCAAAAGAAGCTGTACTGTACCAGTCCTTTGGAATTGTGACAAGTCTGGTCACAGATTCGACGATTGTCTAGAGCTTCGTAACATATTTTGTTATGGCTGTGGCGCCAAAGAGATTTTTAAGCCACGTTGCCCTAAATGTAATCCATCGGGAAACCGGGTAGTGGACGTGTCCAAGAACGTCAAATAGACACGTCCGATACAACGAAATCAAAAGAACACATAGAATTAAGAGGTCACACGGTCTCAAAAGAAAATATTCGTATTTATAATTCATTTACTCCATACCATATTCGATTAGAGAATTATAGAAAAGCTCGCGAAAGAATATTCGCTAGTATAGATTTTATTAAGTTTATTCATAAGCCTAAACGTTCGACCAAACGGTTACGATTGTATTGGAAAACAATTCGAGCTAATCGAAAGAAAATAATTTCTTCTGTTATTTTGGGCTCGGATGAACGACTTTATTATGAAGTAACCATTGAAGGCAAACAATATTTAGCTTTACTCGATTCCGGAGCGACCATAAGTTGCGTAGGTGGATCGGCAGCAACAGAGTTATTAGCCAATAGCAAATTCAAAAAGTGTTCAGGAGCCATTTTAACGGCTAATGGAATAAAAAGTAATGTAATTGGCAAACTTAACACCGTAGTAAAATATCGTCAGAAAACTGAAAGTTTAGAACTCTTTATTATTCCTGATCTAAAACAAAATGTTTATTTGGGAATAGATTTTTGGAAGAAATTCGGATTGATTGATAAAATAGAAGCCCCAGTTGACATATCTGAACTTGATGTAGGATCTACAGACTCTGATGACGAACAACCAAAATTTCATCTACTATCGGTAGAACAACAGGAGCGTCTGATTGCAGTGATCGAGATATTTCCGTCATTTAGCAAAGAAGGTTTGGGGAGAACAAGTTTAATTAAACACTCGATTGAAGACCAATCGACTAAGCCCATCAAACAACGGCATTGGCCAGTGTCCCCAGCCATCGAAAAATTAATGTTTGCTGAAGTTGATAATATGTTAGCGCTCGACGTTATAGAAGTATCCACAAGTCCGTGGAGCAGTAATTGTGTACTAGTAAAAAAAGGTGACAAATGTAGGTTATGTCTAGATTCACGAGAGGTGAATAAGGTAACAAGACGGGATGCATATCCATTACCACATATAGATGGCATTTTAAGTCGATTACCGCCAGCTAGTTTCATAACTGGACTAGATATGAAGCATGCATACTGGCAAATCCCTCTCGACGAAGAGTCACGCCCATACACCGCCTTCACCATACCAAATCGTCCTCTTTATCAGTATAAAATGATGCCATTTGGACTGTGTAATGCAGCTCAGACACTGTGTAGACTCATGGTCCAGGTCATACCTGCCCATTTGCGCACGAGAGTTTTTGTATATCTAGACGATTTGCTTATTTTATCTGATGATTTTGATTCACATCTTATTCTGTTACAAGAAATAGCGTTGTGTTTGCGTAAAGCTAATCTTACCATTAATGTTGGCAAATCTAATTTTTGTATGCGTGAAATTAAATATCTTGGGTTTATCATAGGCCAAGGTAGAATAATGACTGATCCCGATAAAATTATTTCTATCATGGATTTCCCAGTCCCTACTTCGATAGAACAGTTGAGAAGATTTTTAGGTCTAACTGGATGGTATCGACGCTTCGTCGAAAATTACGCCACAGTTAGGTTTCCACTGACCGAGTTACTGAAAGGAAAAAAATCTATCAGTTGGAATGAGGAAGCCGACAAAGCTTTCAACTCGCTTAAGAAATGTTTAACAGTAGCACCGATATTAATAACCCCTGATTTTTCCCAACAGTTTATTCTTTTGTGTGACGCTAGTTCATATGGAATTGGTTGTGTTTTAGCACAAGAACGCGATGGTGTTGAGTTACCCATAGCATTCATGTCCGAAAAGCTATCAAAAGCTTAACGCAACTATTCAGTAACGGAACTAGAATGTCTTGCAGTATTGAAACGAATAAAAAAGTTTCGTTCCTATATAGAGGGACAAGATTTTGTCGTCATTACTGACCACGCGTCTTTGCAATGGCTTATGCGGCAGAAAGATCTGTCCGGAAGGTTGGCTCGTTGGTCAATGAAGCTACAAGCGTTTTCCTTTTCAATAATACACAGACGAGGATCGGAGAACGTGGTCGCAGATGCGTTGTCACGTCAAAATGATCCAGCAGTAGAAGAATTCGACATAGTCAATCCAATAGTAAATTTACAGTCTGAGCAATTTAAGTCTCTTGAGTACTTAAATTTGATCGAGAAAATACAATCTAATCAAGCCAAACTACCTGACTTAAAAGTTGTAGATGGATATCTGTATAAAACTAGTAAGAAAGCTACAGTCGAGAGTGCACTTAAATGATATTTTAAAAAAAAATATACCAAATATACTAAAACTAGTTTTTTTCGTATATATTTGAAAATAGCGGGTAAAAATCCACAACACCGTTATGGTCACACCGTCAACTAAACAAACAAAGCGCGGGCAGCTGCAAGTGAATTTTGCATATAAAATTGATTCTTTAATAACTTCCTCGTTTTTCATTCGATCTCAACCAAATTAACAGAAATCATTTAAAATATAAATATTGTTATGCATACCAAAATTCAATGCTCTAGGTCTATTATTACGGCTTTTACAGACTTTTGGGGGCGGAAAGGGGCGTGGCATCCAACTTTTGAAATAAACTTGATCTATGTAGAACCTATAGAAGTACTGTCCCCAAATTTGGTAGCTCTAGCTCTTATAGTCTCTGAGATCTAGGTGTTCATACAGACGGACAGACGGACAGACGGACATGGCTATATCGTCTCGGCTGTTGACACTGATCAAGAATATATATAGTTTATGTGGTCGGAGATGCCTCCTTCTGCCTGTTACATACATTTTCTGTTGGCACTAAGTTATAATACCCTTTATCCTATGGGTACCGGGTATAAATATATTTTAATTAATTTTAAAATTACATCATTACACACTAGACAGATGACTTAATATTAAATTTCTAAGAGTGGAAAACGAAGAAACATTATTTATTATAGAATAGTACTCGTTATAATTAGAACATAAAATACGGAAAGGATTATGTAAAGCATAGTTTTCACTACAAAGTGGAAGGGAAAGAGGTAAAAAGTTCCTTGTATTTCTGATCGGAACCTTAAAATTAATTTGGCTAATCAGTTCGGATGAATCGATCTCGCCATTAATGAGCTTATGCAAAAAATTTACACCAAGGATGGTTCTACGATCAGAAAGTGAAGGAAGATTGATAAGTAAAAGTCTACTACGATAGGAAGGTAAAGGAGTGTTAGCACTCCAATTAAGACCCCGAAGGGCAACCAAAAGAAATTGTTTTTGTACAGACTCTATTCTTTCCTGATGAACCTTATATTTGGGTCACCAAATACAAGAGCCATATTCAAGAATAGGTCGAACAAGAGAAGTATAAAGAGTTTTAGTGATGTAGGGATCATTAAATTCTTTCGACCAACGCTTAATGAAACCAAGGACACCTATTGCACGATTAGTTATATCCAAGATGTGCTTGTCAAATTTAAGTTTGGGATCGAGCAGAATACCTAGATCTTTAACAGACTCAATGCGCTCAAGAGGTTTTGCATATAGAAAATAAGTATTGCTAAAAGCCAAACGCCTGTAAAAACACATTACGTTACATTTATTGCAATTAAGATTTAAAAGGTTTATTTGACACCAAGATTGGAAACTATCAAGATCAGCTTGCAGCTTTTGACCAGATTGAGAATCAACTGACGTTAAACAAAGCTTGACATCATCGTCATACATTAACACACGAGAAAATTTAATAACGGAAGGAAGATCATTAATAAACAATGTAAATAACAAAGGGCCAAGGTGACTCCCTTGAGGTACACCGGAAGTGACCTTAACAGACTTGGAGACTAAGCCGTTAAAATACACTTTCTGGGTTCTGAGATTTGAATAGCTAGATATCCAGATAATTAAGTTATTTGGAAATCCCAAGAGATAAAGCTTATGTAGTAATAGTGAGTGATTAACTGAGTCAAAAGCTTTACTGAAATCAGTATAAATAACGCCCGTTTGCATTTTGTGTTGGAAACCATCAATTACCAAAGAAGTGAACTTCAGTAAGCTAGTGGTAGTAGATCTATATTTCATAAACCCATGCTGTGATGGTGATATAATAGATCTACAATAATGTTGTAACTGTGAGGTTATTAAGTTCTCAAACAGTTTCGGAATAGCAGACAATTTTGATATTCCTCTATAATTCTCGGCATTCGATTTGTTTCCTTTTTTATGGAGAGGAATAATTAAAGATTCCTTCCAATAGTTTGGAAAAGAACATAACTCCATTTACAAATTAAAAACCAGTAAGAAAGCTACAGTCGAGAGTGCTCGACCGTATGATACCCGCAACCCATTTCGAGAGAAAACAAAAAACTTAAATTATATTTTAACAAAATATATACCAAATATACTAAAACTAGTTTTTTGTATATATTTGAAAATATCGGGCAAAAATCCACAACACCGTTATGGTCACACTGTCAACTAAACAAAAAAGGCGCGGGCAGCTGCAAGTGAATTTTTCATATAAAATTGATTCTTTAATAACTTTCTTGTTTTTCATTCGATCTCAACCAAATTCACAGGAATCATTGAGAATATATATATTATTATGCATACCAAAATTCAATGCTCTAGGTTTATTATTACGGTTTTTACAGATTTTGGGGGCGGAATGGGGCGTGGCAAAAATCTAAAACAAACTTGATCTGCGTAAGACCTACACGAATATCTCTAGGTCATTCACACACTTAAAACGTCCATATGCATTGGGCACAACAATTTTGATAAATAATTTAACGAATAACTTTTGTTCTACTTATCCGATTTTTACCAAAATTACAGGGTATATTAAGAGTGTCAAGCGCAGATGGGTTACCAAATTACACATCATTACACAAAAAACTTTTGGAATTATACGCAATTTACATAAAAAAAAACTTGACTTTTTCTAAATTAATGCTTCTTGTGGGCGAAGGGGCGTGGCATCCAACTTTTGAAATAAACTTGATCTGCGTAGGGTATGAAGGAACCGTTTTGCCAAATTTGGTGTCTCTATGTCTTATAGTCTCTGAGATCCAGGTGTTCATACGGACAGACAGACGGACAGACGGACATGGCTATATCGTCTCGGCTGTTGACACTGATCAAGAATATATATACTTTATGGGGTCGAAGATGCCTCCTTCTGCCTGTTACATACATTTCCTGTTGGCACTAAGTCATAATACCCTTCTACCCTATGGGTAGCGGGTATAAAAACTGATTTTAGTAACGGAAGTGAATACAAAGACGATAACACTTGGAAGCTTTGGGTTCCTTCAACACTTGTTTTAGATATTCTCAAACAGGCCCACGACTCACCAGGTTCAGCTCATTGTGGGATGGCTAAGACCGTAGAAAAGCTAAAGCGATATTTATTTTGGCCACGAATGGTTACCCAAATAAGAAATTACATATCAAATTGCAATGTGTGTCGCTGTACCAAAGCTCCTAACATTGTTCTGAGACCACCAATGGGTAAACCTTTGTCGTCGGACAGACCCTTCCAGAAGTTATATATCGATTTGTTAGGCCCATATCGAAATTTAAATTTGCTAAGTGGCGACGTTAAAATTAAGTCACCTGATGCATTGATTCTGGCACGACAAGATGCGAAAAATAAAATCAACCAAGTTCATGACGAAAACGCCAACAGATACAACTTGAGAAGTAGAAATGTCCAACTAAAGACTGGAGATGAAGTTTTTGCTAGGAATTTCACTCAAAGCAATGCAAGCAAGAAATTCAGCTCAAAATTAGCACCTGTTTTTATTCCAGCCAAAGTTTTCAAGAAGCGTAGCCCGCATTATTATGAACTAACGGATACTAATGGGAAAAAACTTGGTACATTCCACCTAAAAGATATACAAATTAAGAAGGCTCAATAGTGTCGGCGATATTGATAATGTCTCTTCGGTATACCCCGTTCCATTATCTGGGTTGGGGGGTGTAGTGGCCGACATATAAAATAGTAATATATAAATTACAAAGATATTTATTTATTTTCGTGTTCTAAATACTGAAGCACCCCAACGCAGCTTATCTAGTTATCCCATATTGCTTATCACTGCATTCGCATAATCGTATGATTGTACAGTTAGGCAAAAGCTCTGCTTAGCATGCGGCGCAGCATAGTACAGCCAAACTTGCAAGGCTAGCTAATTAGAAAAAGTCATCCAAGCGAAGAAGTCGTATGTCTCTCTTTCTGTTAGAAAGACATAACATAATTACACGTGTGCCAAAATCTAGCAAGTTAAAATAAAGTAACTCTTAATTGGTAAAGGCATAAATATATCAACTACTCTTGGCTATCGTATAGTGCAAACATCTTAAGTGTGGAAACTACAAATCTAAGGTATGAAATACCCCATTGCAGTGTTAGGTTATTAATGTTCAATTTATATAGGCATAGAGTCCCCGGGTGTTCAGCTCTTAGAGCGTGGCACTGGCGGACCGTAGCCTGGATTCTATTTGGATACGTCGCGGACCTAACATTGTCAACCGCAGCTTGATATAGCAGTGCTATACCCCTTTGAAGATTCATAAGAGACGTATCCACGTCAGGGAAGGGAGTTTGGATTGAAGCTCACAGCAAATGGTTGCTTACTAGCTTGGAGGAGGTGTCTTAGTTAAAGCACTATGACGGTATGACGTAAGTCAGTCATAAATCACGTGTGCGCTGATGGAAACCACATAGACGGAATAAGTAGAACAATAATGAATTAGAACTTGCATAAGATGCAACAACAATTGATTGAATTAATATTTTGATTTTGTTTTGATCGAACTCTTCTAGTTATAGTCACTGATAAGAAGACACACTTGCTAACTTACATTTATTTTTATTATCTTTAAATTGTAATAATACCTAAAATATGAATTGTTGAAGCATATACCTGTGGTCATCTAATTAGAAATATGTAATCTTTGGCACATTTATATTTATTGAATGTATCTTCCTATATATAGCAACACATAAAAACAAAGCTACGGCAACATCTTCGTCATGGTACCACGACAGTAAGAATGCAACAACAGAGTGAGTCAGTATAATATTATATATAATTGATACTTACAATTGGTGAATATACATTCTAAATATAAATACATACATATATTCTAATGAATGTGCCTTAAGAGTAATGAACTGACCCATGCGTGTAGGTTTTTTTTTCTCAGAAAAGATTAACTTGAATTGTCTTTGAATATAGTTAAATTGACAAGATATCATATCCAGTGTAATCATGAATCCACTTTGGAATTATGTAATTAAATTGTGGATAATTTGAATGAAATAATGAGTCTTTAAAATTTATTAACCTGGTCTGTCGAGTAATCGTGGAGGAATCGGTTAAGATGAATTAGAGGTATAATAATCCTTTATATTAGGGGTAACCAAAATCTATAGAACAGTTACCATGGTCGGGAGGGTAGAGACGAGGGACATACTATCCAGGTCCCTCATCTAGGCATAATTGGATTAAAGGAAGCCTCCGATATAGCGTGTGTCGGCGCAACCAAATCCGTTTTAGTATCAGTTTGTTTTGCTTATTTTAAGCCTTATTTTATTTAGAATCAGTCCGCGTATTAAATATTCGTGTGTGTTAGCGTTACCGAGTAATCGAGTAAGGAAGGACCCCGACCAATCCGACGAGCTAGAACTGAGCACCGCAAGAATACGCACCCCACCAAGCTCGGTTGCAGACTATGTATGTCTGGTACACTACACATATAAATTGGCGCCCAACGTGTGGGGCCGAGTAAGAAGAAATAATATTACCCCACATCTGCTCATCTAATCCATCCTACATTCTTACAGCTTAAATATTATATACCAGAATTTTAACTTCGCATCAGACAGCAATCTGGATTCTGGCTTGAAATGTGCGACTTTAGTTCCGACGCGGTAACTAGTCGACCAAAACAGATCTGCGATAGCTTACTTATGAAATTTTATTGATTCTCTATTATAATAAAGCTTTGCGTTCATACATTATAGGAACTCCTTAAATCACATGTTAGTAGGAAACGTAGAAACTGACTTTGGATTCAACGATTGCATTTCGTCTTTCGGATTGCTCGACCAAGCAGATCTATGTCGACTAAGATGATTTATATTTTAGGAAATACTATTATGCAAATTACCTAAAATAACCGAATTTGACACGGATTACAGTTTTAGATATTGTCCTTCAAGTTCGATTACTTCCTTTAAAATATACAATAGCCATTAGTTACAATAACGGAAAATTCCTTTTATGTCAAATTATGTCTAGTAATTACATCTTTTTGCAGGTTCCGAAACGATGAAAGACAGACCAAATATTTACATGATTTTTTTTTTGATTAATTTGTATTCAGTTGTACTACGAAATAGTTTCGATCAAAGTGCCACTTGAACACAGCAACGATAATATACAAGCAACTTTACAAGAACTAGACCCATTTTGCGGTATTTGTAATAAAGTTTTGAGAGTCACTGAACTTACAGCCGAAGCTCCGTGTAACCATAAATTCCACGTAAGTTGCATTCGAGAAGCGATTTCATTTAAAACAGCTTGTCCAATTTGTAATATCGATTGCAATCCCATGCTTTTGAGTTATTCAAATAATAACTTGTCGGCAGAACTCAATTCTGCAGCCTCGTTGCCAGCTAGCGCAAACGAATCCGAAGTAGGCAATGATAACATACAGACACCATCTAAAACTATGGGGAAAAGTTATAGAGGTAGAGGTCGAGGAAATAATGCTAACTCAGGTATGAACACTAGATCTACTACTAGGAGACTAGCAGATCCAATTTTTAGAGAACCATCACGACAGCACCAATTACCATCGGAGTCACAAGTTGAAATCACTAACTTTATCAAAGCAAGTATTTCGGCTCAACAGGCTCAAATGATTGAGGAAATGACTACCTTGATAACTAAGAAACTGGGAATCAGTACACAAGAACAGCTATCTTCAGTACGGTCAAACCTACCACCACACCAAGGTAACAACAGCACTGAACGCAGGCGAAGTACTAATGCTACTTCAGCCACTGAGAAGGAGGCAAGAAGCAGCGTAGCACGATCTGATTTTATCGGAACTATACCGCCAGAAAAGGTATCAAACATTATTCAGAACTGGAGGATCAAGTTCGACGGTTCTAAGCAATGTATGCATATGGATGAATTTATTTATCGTGTTCGATCTCTGACCGAGCAGAATCTTAATAGAAATTATAAGCTTTTATGCGACCATCTTCATTTGCTGTTCAATGGTAAAGCAAGTGATAGGTATTGGAAGTTTCATCGTAACCACGACGATTTTACTTGGGAGACCTTTTGTAAGGAGTTTCGTGAAAGATTCGACGAAGGTGAAACCGATTTAGATCTTATGGATAAGATAAGGAAGAGACGCTAAGGGGAAAATGAATCATTTGACGACTTCCAGTTTGTTATTGAAGACCTCGCTGATAGACTTCAAAGGAGTTTGTCCGAAGACCAAATAGTAGATATTTTAATTCGCAATTCTAAAACGAGTTTGCACCATGAACTTCTGCATCTTAAAATATATAAAAGATCCCAATTACGTGAAGCAGTGCGGAAGCACGAACAATTTCATTCAGATATAAAATCTTTTAAGCCCCGACCACTTCGCTCTTACGTCAATGAGATAACTGACGATACTGAGAACGTATCACAGTTAAGAGACTCAGAACTTTTAGAGGAAGTGCTGGCTTTTCAAAAGAAGCTGTACTGTACCAGTCCTTTGGAATTGTGACAAGTCTGGTCACAGATTCGACGATTGTCTAGAGCTTCGTAACATATTTTGTTATGGCTGTGGCGCCAAAGAGATTTTTAAGCCACGTTGCCCTAAATGTAATCCATCGGGAAACCGGGTAGTGGACGTGTCCAAGAACGTCAAATAGACACGTCCGATACAACGAAATCAAAAGAACACATAGAATTAAGAGGTCACACGGTCTCAAAAGAAAATATTCGTATTTATAATTCATTTACTCCATACCATATTCGATTAGAGAATTATAGAAAAGCTCGCGAAAGAATATTCGCTAGTTTAGATTTTATTAAGTTTATTCATAAGCCTAAACGTTCGACCAAACGGTTACGATTGTATTGGAAAACAATTCGAGCTAATCGAAAGAAAATAATTTCTTCTGTTATTTTGGGCTCGGATGAACGACTTTATTATGAAGTAACCATTGAAGGCAAACAATATTTAGCTTTACTCGATTCCGGAGCGACCATAAGTTGCGTAGGTGGATCGGCAGCAACAGAGTTATTAGCCAATAGCAAATTCAAAAAGTGTTCAGGAGCCATTTTAACGGCTAATGGAATAAAAAGTAATGTAATTGGCAAACTTAACACCGTAGTAAAATATCGTCAGAAAACTGAAAGTTTAGAACTCTTTATTATTCCTGATCTAAAACAAAATGTTTATTTGGGAATAGATTTTTGGAAGAAATTCGGATTGATTGATAAAATAGAAGCCCCAGTCGACATATCTGAACTTGATGTAGGATCTACAGACTCTGATGACGAACAACCAAAATTTCATCTACTATCGGTAGAACAACAGGAGCGTCTGAATGCAGTGATCGAGATATTTCCGTCATTTAGCAAAGAAGGTTTGGGGAGAACAAGTTTAATTAAACACTCGATTGAAGTCCAATCGACTAAGCCCATCAAACAACGGCATTGGCCAGTGTCCCCAGCCATCGAAAAATTAATGTTTGCTGAAGTTGATAATATGTTAGCGCTCGACGTTATAGAAGTATCCACAAGTCCGTGGAGCAGTAATTGTGTACTAGTAAAAAAAGGTGACAAATGTAGGTTATGTCTAGATTCACGAGAGGTGAATAAGGTAACAAGACGGGATGCATATCCATTACCACATATAGATGGCATTTTAAGTCGATTACCGCCAGCTAGTTTCATAACTGGACTAGATATGAAGCATGCATACTGGCAAATCCCTCTCGACGAAGAGTCACGCCCATACACCGCCTTCACAATACCAAATCGTCCTCTTTATCAGTATAAAATGATGCCATTTGGACTGTGTAATGCAGCTCAGACACTGTGTAGACTCATGGTCCAGGTCATACCTGCCCATTTGCGCACGAGAGTTTTTGTATATCTAGACGATTTGCTTATTTTATCTGATGATTTTGATTCACATCTTATTCTGTTACAAGAAATAGCGTTGTGTTTGCGTAAAGCTAATCTTACCATTAATGTTGGCAAATCTAATTTTTGTATGCGTGAAATTAAATATCTTGGGTTTATCATAGGCCAAGGTAGAATAATGACTGATCCCGATAAAATTATTTCTATCATGGATTTCCCAGTCCCTACTTCGATAGAACAGTTGAGAAGATTTTTAGGTCTAACTGGATGGTATCGACGCTTCGTCGAAAATTACGCCACAGTTAGGTTTCCACTGACCGAGTTACTGAAAGGAAAAAAATCTATCAGTTGGAATGAGGAAGCCGACAAAGCTTTCAACTCGCTTAAGAAATGTTTAACAGTAGCACCGATATTAATAACCCCAACAGTTTATTCTTTTGTGTGACGCTAGTTCATATGGAATTGGTTGTGTTTTAGCACAAGAACGCGATGGTGTTGAGTTACCCATAGCATTCATGTCCGAAAAGCTATCAAAAGCTCAACGCAACTATTCAGTAACGGAACTAGAATGTCTTGCAGTATTGAAAGGAATAAAAAAGTTTCGTTCCTATATAGAGGGACAAGATTTTGTCGTCATTACTGACCACGCGTCTTTGCAATGGCTTATGCGGCAGAAAGATCTGTCCGGAAGGTTGGCTCGTTGGTCAATGAAGCTACAAGCGTTTTCCTTTTCAATAATACACAGACGAGGATCGGAGAACGTGGTCGCAGATGCGTTGTCACGTCAAAATGATCCAGCAGTAGAAGAATTCGACATAGTCAATCCAATAGTAAATTTACAGTCTGAGCAATTTAAGTCTCTTGAGTACTTAAATTTGATCGAGAAAATACAATCTAATCAAGCCAAACTACCTGACTTAAAAGTTGTAGATGGATATGTGTATAAAACTAGTAAGAAAGCTACAGTCGAGAGTGCTCGACCGTATGATACCCGCAACCCATTTCGAGAGAAAACAAGAAAATTTAAATGATATTTTAAAAAAAAATATACCAAATATACTAAAACTAGTTTTTTTCGTATATATTTGAAAATAGCGGGTAAAAATCCACAACACCGTTATGGTCACACCGTCAACTAAACAAACAAAGCGCGGGCAGCTGCAAGTGAATTTTGCATATAAAATTGATTCTTTAATAACTTCCTCGTTTTTCATTCGATCTCAACCAAATTAACAGAAATCATTTAAAATATAAATATTGTTATGCATACCAAAATTCAATGCTCTAGGTCTATTATTACGGCTTTTACAGACTTTTGGGGCCGGAAAGGGGCGTGGCATCCAACTTTTGAAATAAACTTGATACTTGGTAGCTCTAGCTCTTATAGTCTCTGAGATCTAGGTGTTCATACAGACGGACAGACGGACAGACGGACATGGCTATATCGTCTCGGCTGTTGACACTGATCAAGAATATATATAGTTTATGTGGTCGGAGATGCCTCCTTCTGCCTGTTACATACATTTTCTGTTGGCACTAAGTTATAATACCCTTCTATCCTATGGGTACCGGGTATAAATATATTTTAATTAATTTTAAAATTACATCATTACACACTAGACAGATGACTTAATATTAAATTTCTAAGAGTGGAAAGCGAAGAAACATTATTTATTATAGAATAGTACTCGTTATAATTAGAACATAAAATACGGAAAGGATTATGTAAAGCATAGTTTTCACTACAAAGTGGAAGGGAAAGAGGTAAAAAGTTCCTTGTATTTCTGATCGGAACCTTAAAATTAATTTGGCTAATCAGTTCGGATGAATCGATCTCGCCATTAATGAGCTTATGCAAAAAATTTACACCAAGGATGGTTCTACGATCAGAAAGTGAAGGAAGATTGATAAGTAAAAGTCTACTACGATAGGAAGGTAAAGGAGTGTTAGCACTCCAATTAAGACCCCGAAGGGCAACCAAAAGAAATTGTTTTTGTACAGACTCTATTCTTTCCTGATGAACCTTATATTTGGGTCACCAAACACAAGAGCCATATTCAAGAATAGGTCGAACAAGAGAAGTATAAAGAGTTTTAGTGATGTAGGGATCATTAAATTCTTTCGACCAACGCTTAATGAAACCAAGGACACCTATTGCACGATTAGTTATATCCAAGATGTGCTTGTCAAATTTAAGTTTGGGATCGAGCAGAATACCTAGATCTTTAACAGACTCAATGCACTCAAGAGGTTTTGCATGTAGAAAATAAGTATTGCTAAAAGCCAAACGCCTGTTAAAAGCCATTACGTTACATTTATTGCAATTAAGATTTAAAAGGTTTATTTGACACCAAGATTGGAAACTATCAAGATCAGCTTGCAGCTTTTGACCAGATTGAGAATCAACTGACGTTAAACAAAGCTTGACATCATCGGCATACATTAACACACGAGAAAATTTAATAACGGAAGGAAGATCATTAATAAACAATGTAAATAACAAAGGGCCAAGGTGACTCCCTTGAGGTACACCGGAAGTGACCTTAACAGACTTGGAGACTAAGCCGTTAAAATACACTTTCTGGGTTCTGAGATTTGAATAGCTAGATATCCAGATAATTAAGTTATTTGGAAATCCCAAGAGATAAAGCTTATGTAGTAATAGTGAGTGATTAACTGAGTCAAAAGCTTTACTGAAATCAGTATAAATAACGTCCGTTTGCATTTTGTTTTGGAAACCATCAATTACCAAAGAAGTGAACTTCAGTAAGCTAGTGGTAGTAGATCTATATTTCATAAACCCATGCTGTGATGGTGATATAATAGATCTACAATAATGTTGTAACTGTGAGGTTATTAAGTTCTCAAACAGTTTCGGAATAGCAGACAATTTTGATATTCCTCTATAATTCTCGGCATTCGATTTGTTTCCTTTTTTATGGAGAGGAATAATTAAAGATTCCTTCCAATAGTTTGGAAAAGAACATAACTCCATTTACAAATTAAAAACCAGTAAGAAAGCTACAGTCGAGAGTGCTCGACCGTATGATACCCGCAACCCATTTCGAGAGAAAACAAAAAACTTAAATTATATTTTAACAAAATATATACCAAATATACTAAAACTAGTTTTTTGTATATATTTGAAAATATCGGGCAAAAATCCACAACACCGTTATGGTCACACTGTCAACTAAACAAAAAAGGCGCGGGCAGCTGCAAGTGAATTTTTCATATAAAATTGATTCTTTAATAACTTTCTTGTTTTTCATTCGATCTCAACCAAATTCACAGGAATCATTGAGAATATATATATTATTATGCATACCAAAATTCAATGCTCTAGGTTTATTATTACGGCTTTTACAGATTTTGGGGGCGGAATGGGGCGTGGCAAAAATCTAAAACAAACTTGATCTGCGTAAGACCTACACGAATATCTCTAGGTCATTCACACACTTAAAACGTCCATATGCATTGGGCACAACAATTTTGATAAATAATTTAACGAATAACTTTTGTTCTACTTATCCGATTTTTACCAAAATTACAGGGTATATTAAAAGTGTCAAGCGCAGATGGGTTACCAAATTACACATCATTACACAAAAAACTTTTGGAATTATACGCAATTTACATAAAAAAAAAACTTGACTTTTTCTAGATTAATGCTTCTTGTGGGCGAAGGGGGCGTGGCATCCAACTTTTGAAATAAACTTGATCTGCGTAGGGTATGAAGGAACCGTTTTGCCAAATTTGGTGTCTCTATGTATTATAGTCTCTGAGATCCAGGTGTTCATACGGACAGACAGACGGACAGACGGACATGGCTATATCGTCTCGGCTGTTGACACTGATCAAGAATATATATACTTTATGGGGTCGAAGATGCCTCCTTCTGCCCGTTACATACATTTCCTGTTGGCACTAAGTCATAATACCCTTCTACCCTATGGGTAGCGGGTATAAAAACTGATTTTAGTAACGGAAGTGAATACAAAGACGATAACACTTGGAAGCTTTGGGTTCCTTCAACACTTGTTTTAGATATTCTCAAACAGGCCCACGACTCACCAGGTTCAGCTCATTGTGGGATGGCTAAGACCGTAGAAAAGCTAAAGCGATATTTATTTTGGCCAAGAATGGTTACCCAAATAAGAAATTACATATCAAATTGCAATGTGTGTCGCTGTACCAAAGCTCCTAACATTGTTCTGAGACCACCAATGGGTAAACCTTTGTCGTCGGACAGATCCTTCCAGAAGTTATATATCGATTTGTTAGGCCCATATCGAAATTTAAATTTGCTAAGTGGCGACGTTAAAATTAAGTCACCTGATGCATTGATTCTGGCACGACAAGATGCGAAAAATAAAATCAACCAAGTTCATGACGAAAACGCCAACAGATACAACTTGAGAAGTAGAAATGTCCAACTAAAGACTGGAGATGAAGTTTTTGCTAGGAATTTCACTCAAAGCAATGCAAGCAAGAAATTCAGCTCAAAATTAGCACCTGTTTTTATTCCAGCCAAAGTTTTCAAGAAGCGTAGCCCGCATTATTATGAACTAACGGATACTAATGGGAAAAAACTTGGTACATTCCACCTAAAAGATAAACAAATTAAGAAGGCTCAATAGTGTCGGCGATATTGATAATGTCTCTTCGGTATACCCCGTTCCATTATCTGGGTTGGGGGGTGTAGTGGCCGACATATAAAATAGTAATATATAAATTACAAAGATATTTATTTATTTTCGTGTTCTAAATACTGAAGCACCCCAACGCAGCTTATCTAGTTATCCCATATTGCTTATCACTGCATTCGCATAATCGTATGATTGTACAGTTAGGCAAAAGCTCTGCTTAGCATGCGGCGCAGCATAGTACAGCCAAACTTGCAAGGCTAGCTAATTAGAAAAAGTCATCCAAGCGAAGAAGTCGTATGTCTCTCTTTCTGTTAGAAAGACATAACATAATTACACGTGTGCCAAAATCTAGCAAGTTAAAATAAAGTAACTCTTAATTGGTAAAGGCATAAATATATCAACTACTCTTGGCTATCGTATAGTGCAAACATCTTAAGTGTGGAAACTACAAATCTAAGGTATGAAATACCCCATTGCAGTGTTAGGTTATTAATGTTCAATTTATATAGGCATAGAGTCCCCGGGTGTTCAGCTCTTAGAGCGTGGCACTGGCGGACCGTAGCCTGGATTCTATTTGGATACGTCGCGGACCTAACATTGTCAACCGCAGCTTGATATAGCAGTGCTATACCCCTTTGAAGATTCATAAGAGACGTATCCACGGCAGGGAAGGGAGTTTGGATTGAAGCTCACAGCAAATGGTTGCTTACTAGCTTGGAGGAGGTGTCTTAGTTAAAGCACTATGACGGTATGACGTAAGTCAGTCATAAATCACGTGTGCGCTGATGGAAACCACATAGACGGAATAAGTAGAACAATAATGAATTAGAACTTGCATAAGATGCAACAACAATTGATTGAATTAATATTTTGATTTTGTTTTGATCGAACTCTTCTAGTTATAGTCACTGATAAGAAGACACACTTGCTAACTTACATTTATTTTTATTATCTTTAAATTGTAATAATACCTAAAATATGAATTGTTGAAGCATATACCTGTGGTCATCTAATTAGAAATATGTAATCTTTGGCACATTTATATTTATTGAATGTATCTTCCTATATATAGCAACACATAAAAACAAAGCTACGGCAACATCTTCGTCATGGTACCACGACAGTAAGAATGCAACAACAGAGTGAGTCAGTATAATATTATATATAATTGATACTTACAATTGGTGAATATACATTCTAAATATAAATACATACATATATTCTAATGAATGTGCCTTAAGAGTAATGAACTGACCCATGCGTGTAGGTTTTTTTTTCTCAGAAAAGATTAACTTGAATTGTCTTTGAATATAGTTAAATTGACAAGATATCATATCCAGTGTAATCATGAATCCACTTTGGAATTATGTAATTAAATTGTGGATAATTTGAATGAAATAATGAGTCTTTAAAATTTATTAACCTGGTCTGTCGAGTAATCGTGGAGGAATCGGTTAAGATGAATTAGAGGTATAATAATCCTTTATATTAGGGGTAACCAAAATCTATAGAACAGTTACCATGGTCGGGAGGGTAGAGACGAGGGACATACTATCCAGGTCCCTCATCTAGGCATAATTGGATTAAAGGAAGCCTCCGATATAGCGTGTGTCGGCGCAACCAAATCCGTTTTAGTATCAGTTTGTTTAGCTTATTTTAAGCCTTATTTTATTTAGAATCAGTCCGCGTATTAAATATTCGTGTGTGTTAGCGTTACCGAGTAATCGAGTAAGGAAGGACCCCGACCAATCCGACGAGCTAGAACTGAGCACCGCAAGAATACGCACCCCACCAAGCTCGGTTGCAGACTATGTATGTCTGGTACACTACACATATAAATTGGCGCCCAACGTGTGGGGCCGAGTAAGAAGAAATAATATTACCCCACATCTGCTCATCTAATCCATCCTACATTCTTACAGCTTAAATATTATATAGCAGAATTTTAACTTCGCATCAGACAGCAATCTGGATTCTGGCTTAGGAATATGCGACTTTAGTTCCGACGCGGTAACTAGTCGACCAAAACAGATCTGCGATAGCTTACTTATGAAATTTTATTGATTCTCTATTATAATAAAGCTTTGCGTTCATACATTATAGGTACTCCTTAAATCACATGTTAGTAGGAAACGTAGAAACTGACTTTGGATTCAACGATTGCATTTCGTCTTTCGGATTGCTCGACCAAGCAGATCTATGTCGACTAAGATGATTTATATTTTAGGAAATACTATTATGCAAATTACCTAAAATAACCGAATTTGACACGGATTACAATTTTAGATATTGTCCTTCAAGTTCGATTACTTCCTTTAAAATATACAATAGCCATTAGTTACAATAACGGAAAATTCCTTTTATGTCAAATTATGTCTAGTAATTACATCTTTTTGCAGGTTCCGAAACGATGAAAGACAGACCAAATATTTACATGTTTTTTTTTTTGATTAATTTGTATTCAGTTGTACTACGAAATAGTTTCGATCAAAGTGCCACTTGAACACAGCAACGATAATATACAAGCAACTTTACAAGAACTAGACCCATTTTGCGGTATTTGTAATAAAGTTTTGAGAGTCACTGAACTTACAGCCGAAGCTCCGTGTAACCATAAATTCCACGTAAGTTGCATTCGAGAAGCGATTTCATTTAAAACAGCTTGTCCAATTTGTAATATCGATTGCAATCCCATGCTTTTGAGTTATTCAAATAATAACTTGTCGGCAGAACTCAATTCTGCAGCCTCGTTGCCAGCTAGCGCAAACGAATCCGAAGTAGGCAATGATAACATACAGACACCATCTAAAACTATGGGGAAAAGTTATAGAGGTAGAGGTCGAGGAAATAATGCTAACTCAGGTATGAACACTAGATCTACTACTAGGAGACTAGCAGATCCAATTTTTAGAGAACCATCACGACAGCACCAATTACCATCGGAGTCACAAGTTGAAATCACTAACTTTATCAAAGCAAGTATTGCGGCTCAACAGGCTCAAATGATTGAGGAAATGACTACCTTGATAACTAAGAAACTGGGAATCAGTACACAAGAACAGCTATCTTCAGTACGGTCAAACCTACCACCACAGCAAGATAACAACAGCACTGAAGGCAGGCGAAGTACTAATGCTACTTCAGCCACTGAGAAGGAGGCAAGAAGCAGCGTAGCACGATCTGATTTTATCGGAACTATACCGCCAGAAAAGGTATCAAACATTATTCAGAACTGGAGGATCAAGTTCGACGGTTCTAAGCAATGTATGCATATGGATGAATTTATTTATCGTGTTCGATCTCTGACCGAGCAGAATCTTAATAGAAATTATAAGCTTTTATGCGACCATCTTCATTTGCTGTTCAATGGTAAAGCAAGTGATTGGTATTGGAAGTTTCATCGTAACCACGACGATTTTACTTGGGAGACCTTTTGTAAGGAGTTTCGTGAAAGATTCGACGAAGGTGAAACCGATTTAGATCTTATGGATAAGATAAGGAAGAGACGCTAAGGGGAAAATGAATCATTTGACGACTTCCAGTTTGTTATTGAAGACCTCGCTGATAGACTTCAAAGGAGTTTGTCCGAAGACCAAATAGTAGATATTTTAATTCGCAATTCTAAAACGAGTTTGCACCATGAACTTCTGCATCTTAAAATATATAAAAGATCCCAATTACGTGAAGCAGTGCGGAAGCACGAACAATTTCATTCAGATATAAAATCTTTTAAGCCCCGACCACTTCGCTCTTACGTCAATGAGATAACTGACGATACTGAGAACGTATCACAGTTAAGAGACTCAGAACTTTTAGAGGAAGTGCTGGCTTTTCAAAAGAAGCTGTACTGTACCAGTCCTTTGGAATTGTGACAAGTCTGGTCACAGATTCGACGATTGTCTAGAGCTTCGTAACATATTTTGTTATGGCTGTGGCGCCAAAGAGATTTTTAAGCCACGTTGCCCTAAATGTAATCCATCGGGAAACCGGGTAGTGGACGTGTCCAAGAACGTCAAATAGACACGTCCGATACAACGAAATCAAAAGAACACATAGAATTAAGAGGTCACACGGTCTCAAAAGAAAATATTTGTATTTATAATTCATTTACTCCATACCATATTCGATTAGAGAATTATAGAAAAGCTCGCGAAAGAATATTCGCTAGTTTAGATTTTATTAAGTTTATTCATAAGCCTAAACGTTCGACCAAACGGTTACGATTGTATTGGAAAACAATTCGAGCTAATCGAAAGAAAATAATTTCTTCTGTTATTTTGGGCTCGGATGAACGACTTTATTATGAAGTAACCATTGAAGGCAAACAATATTTAGCTTTACTCGATTCCGGAGCGACCATAAGTTGCGTAGGTGGATCGGCAGCAACAGAGTTATTAGCCAATAGCAAATTCAAAAAGTGTTCAGGAGCCATTTTAACGGCTAATGGAATAAAAAGTAATGTAATTGGCAAACTTAACACCGTAGTAAAATATCGTCAGAAAACTGAAAGTTTAGAACTCTTTATTATTCCTGATCTAAAACAAAATGTTTATTTGGGAATAGATTTTTGGAAGAAATTCGGATTGATTGATAAAATAGCAGCCCCAGTTGACATATCTGAACTTGATGTAGGATCTACAGACTCTGATGACGAACAACCAAAATTTCATCTACTATCGGTAGAACAACAGGAGCGTCTGAATGCAGTGATCGAGATATTTCCGTCATTTAGCAAAGAAGGTTTGGGGAGAACAAGTTTAATTAAACACTCGATTGAAGTCCAATCGACTAAGCCCATCAAACAACGGCATTGGCCAGTGTCCCCAGCCATCGAAAAATTAATGTTTGCTGAAGTTGATAATATGTTAGCGCTCGACGTTATAGAAGTATCCACAAGTCCGTGGAGCAGTAATTGTGTACTAGTAAAAAAAGGTGACAAATGTAGGTTATGTCTAGATTCGCGAGAGGTGAATAAGGTAACAAGACGGGATGCATATCCATTACCACATATAGATGGCATTTTAAGTCGATTACCGCCAGCTAGTTTCATAACTGGACTAGATATGAAGCATGCATACTGGCAAATCCCTCTCGACGAAGAGTCACGCCCATACACCGCCTTCACCATACCAAATCGTCCTCTTTATCAGTATAAAATGATGCCATTTGGACTGTGTAATGCAGCTCAGACACTGTGTAGACTCATGGACCAGGTCATACCTGCCCATTTGCATATCTAGACGATTTGCTTATTTTATCTGATGATTTTGATTCACATCTTATTCTGTTACAAGAAATAACGTTGTGTTTGCGTAAAGCTAATCTTACCATTAATGTTGGCAAATCTAATTTTTGTATGCGTGAAATTAAATATCTTGGGTTTATCATAGGCCAAGGTAGAATAATGACTGATCCCGATAAAATTATTTCTATCATGGATTTCCCAGTCCCTACTTCGATAGAACAGTTGAGAAGATTTTTAGGTCTAACTGGATGGTATCGACGCTTCGTCGAAAATTACGCCACAGTTAGTTTTCAACTGACCGAGGGAAAAAATCTATCAGTTGGAATGAGGAAGCCGACAAAGCTTTCAACTCGCTTAAGAAATGTTTAACAGTAGCACCGATATTAATAACCCCTGATTTTTCCCAACAGTTTATTCTTTTGTGTGACGCTAGTTCATATGGAATTGGTTGTGTTTTAGCACAAGAACGCGATGGTGTTGAGTTACCCATAGCATTCATGTCCGAAAAGCTATCAAAAGCTCAACGCAACTATTCAGTAACGGAACTAGAATGTCTTGCAGTATTGAAAGGAATAAAAAAAGTTTCGTTCCTATATAGAGGGACAAGATTTTGTCGTCATTACTGACCACGCGTCTTTGCAATGGCTTATGCGGCAGAAAGATCTGTCCGGAAGGTTGGCTCGTTGGTCAATGAAGCTACAAGCGTTTTCCTTTTCAATAATACACAGACGAGGATCGGAGAACGTGGTCGCAGATGCGTTGTCACGTCAAAATGATCCAGCAGTAGAAGAATTCGACATAGTCAATCCAATAGTAAATTTACAGTCTGAGCAATTTAAGTCTCTTGAGTACTTAAATTTGATCGAGAAAATACAATCTAATCAAGCCAAACTACCTGACTCGAAATTT